>JARHVA010002852.1:1022500-1382500 GCA_037957365.1 Torreya grandis
CATAAATAATTGACCATATAAATAGTATTTACAATTCATTATGAACCACATTTCATATGCATCTACCTATGATAATTACGAAAAATGTTTTGATAATTTTTTTTTGCTTATATGATAACAATAAATCCAACAACATCCTGACTTAGATGAATAATAACACGTATAATATATGTAACCAATAAACTGGTGTAAATATATGGGGAAAATATACCAAGTATCCTGACCCTAACACATTATTGGCAACAAGTATATCACATGTTATGTTTATTCTGGTGCTTTATTTTATGGTGGTTTTCAACTCACTCACCAAAACAATATCTCTTTATATAATTTATATAAAATATGCCAAATAATTACCTAATGACACCTTGCTATATATATAAACCAATTATTAGTAAAGAGGAATCATGTAAGTGTATAAACTAATTTACCTAAGTCATCTAACCTCAAGCCATATTTTGACCATATTCTATATATGTATAATACATGAATTACAAAAACCTAATATCAATGCATCATTATGGGTGGGTGAGTATCATCCATTTTGACTTAAGAAAAGTAACTCTCATATTCATTCAAGTAACACATATACTCTATGTATGGATGATGGTTATGAATTAAACCAGTTAACTATGCATAATGGATATTTCTACAAATAGTATGTTAACCATACATTAAACTATGTAACAATAGTAATCACACATACATTAAATTGATTAATATTACAATAATAAAATATGTATGCATGATGGTTATGACTTAATCCAAGTAACTCTTCATTAAATTTCTCATTATGTTTAGATGATAGGGCACTTAATTTAGAGGATAGTCACTATAATTAGAGAATAGATTATTGTGTTTTATTCTAAGTTCATTGATGTTTATCACAAATTTGCCTTGTTAATACACAACAAATTTATTATTAGATATTGCTAATTATTATAATCACCAATAGGTTGATGGTTGTCAGATATTTATTATCTATATTACTATAATTTTCTATTGATAATGTTTTACTATATATCATATGTAAATAAGGGTATATTTTTTTGCAATGTTGATGCCTTCCTTATATGCGATTCTATTCACACTTCCGTAACCTTTGGCTGTCACTTAATGCCACACTTACTACTAAATATAACTCTTATATAATATCTTCCACAATGTTTTTATCACATGAATCAAAAGACATCAATATATTATAATGTAAGACAAACCTCACCAGGTATTCAAGCATTTGTGGCATCAAAAAATGATATTACATGCATAAATTTTCTACTTATATGAAGAAACTGACATAGTTTTTCTAGACCAAAACATGAAAAGATCTCAAATAAATTAATTTAATTTGTGTTAAAATTTGTTTATCATGTTCAAGTATGTTAGCTTCACCACTATTCCTCTAGTTTTTATGAGGCATTTTTCACTTAATATACATCAATGGCCTTACTCATTTTATGTTTTATCTTTATAAGTTTGAATAAGTTCTCATAGCCAAAAATGTGGAAAATAGATAATTTTGAAGGTAAAGATAAAAATAAAACAACAAATCTAGATGATGATGTTAGGGAAGCAAGGATAATAACATACATGATATTATGAGTAATATGAAGGTGTCTAATTCCTTCCACTTCTATATGAAGTGTCTCTTCTACTTTCCACACTCCTCGTGTCCTTTGCATCTCATTATCTGAGACCCTGATTTTCTTCCAATTTTCCTTAAGATCTCCTTGTTTTCAAATGCCCCAAACTCATATGACCCCTTCCTTTAAGAAAATTCCTTCCTCAATAAAGTGGTGTGGCCTTTTTCCAGCCTTGGATTCTTTTTTTTTAATTTTCTAATTTTAATCCTTTCTTTTTGTTTTTTCCTCATTAAATATTTTCCTATTTTTAATTCTTTTTATTTGATTTATTCCCTCATGATATTTAATTAAATCTCATCTTTTCTCATTTTTTCTTTTCCAGGGAAATTTTTATTTTATTTTTTATATTTAGCAATAAATGTCAATTTCATAATTACTAATAATCTAGATTTTAAATTTACTTTTATCAATAATATTCCTACTAGCATTATTGATAAAACATGCCAAACATGCAATGAATTAATCATGACATTTTCCTATACTATCAAACCATAGAATGCAATACTCCAAAGCAAGTAATAAACACACCATAAACTAATTATTTTTAATGCATTTCTACCATATGATAACTATTGTGGTGTGTGTGCAAGGTTTTCATCAGCTCTTTATCGACCTTCAATATTTCCATATACATCACCCTATCCAATGATGCTCTCCCTTTGGCACACTTTGAGGGATGAGTTCTCTTGCATCCACCTCACAACACTTAGGTAATTAGATCATATCACATGATAAACATATAACAATAAATATAATTGAAATAATACATTAATATAATTGAAATCTAAATGCATACAATAACCAAATCATAATAATAAATCATGTATCATCATGTATCTAAGCAATATTATACTATCCCATAATATCATAAATCTTAGGATTAGTAAAAAACATAATCAAATCTGAATTTGTTAGTTTCAGATATTTATGGATAGTCCAGAAAGTTTTCCTGGAGAAGAATTAGGATGTAACAAAAAATATTATATATAAGAGGCCTTCGCTGGTTTTAAAATATCTTAACAATATTTTGGTACTTAAAAAAATTAGATGAAAATTATTATTTTTTGGATTTTGAACAAATTTACAAATGATAACATATGCATTCATTCACTAATAAATCAATGGATATCATGCAACCAAAAAAAACAAAATTTCATTTTAAACTTTCCCAAGTGAATAAAAATTAGTTTTGATGAGGGTTTCAACTTGAAAGTAAAATAAATGATTTAAGTGTGTTCATTCCATTGAATTTAGAAATTCAACAATGACATAATAAATAATGGATAAATTGCTTGCAATCAAAATTGTAATATTTACCTATGTGATAAAAATTTGAGTAGTAGTGACTTGCCCACATGTGAATAAGAATAAAATATCTCTTGTAATCAGCTTGAAAAAGTAGAAGAATTGGAGAAACTAGATGAAGAAGATGCAAGATATGTATTTGAAACACTCTTGTCATATGTTGTTCCTATACTTGGCAAGTTAATTTAAGATGATAGACAACTTATTTGCAACATTTTAACTCCCTTTTCATCATTGGAAATGGATAAAATAGAAGAATATAACATTGAAATTGGTTTTCCCTAAAAAAAAAGTGAATTAGAAGAGCTCAAAATGGGAGATATCTCACCTTAGGACAACCTTACCTTTGATATGATTGGCATGAGCCTAATGAAGTTAAGAGAGTCCTATCCACTAAAGAGAAGCACTTGTATTTTACTATCATAGGTGGAAAGAAGAAGAAAATTAGGTTGATATCCTCACATCTAAAGGTATAGATGCTTTAAAACAACCTATAGATTATGATTGCAATATTCTTGTGCTCTTCATAATAGTAGAGGTAATCAAAGTATAAATGAATGATCATGAGTATGGATTTAAAAGTAATGAATAAAGTATATTGGTGGGATTTAGAGTTGAAAATAACTTGATCTAAGGTATAATTTTCATACTTCCACTACCGATAATAAATATTGAAAGTCCTTGACATGGATAAAACCAAGCTTAAGACTTGTGGATGATGAAGATGAAAATAGGGATGTTGCCAAAGAATCCATATCATTCAAAGAGTAACCTAAAATATATTAAATAATTGAATGTCATGAGAAACCTAACTCTACCAGGTTAGGTACACATATATCTTTGCTATTCATTGATACCCATCCCTATCCCTTACTACAATTCAATGTATGGGTAGAGGTAGTTTTCAAAACCTATCTCAAGTGATTTTTTCAAATTAACTATAAGTATGTAGTTGTATTGAAAAATGTTAATTTTATTAATTTCATGAAAACAACATATATATAACTTTGTGGGACAGTGTTCATGAGTGTAAATCAAAACATAGTTGTAAGTACATTTTTCCCCTTGGTATGGTCTATATCAATCTTCTCAAAATATTGAACATGAACATGTTTCATCTTAG
Organism: Torreya grandis; assembly: GCA_037957365.1. NCBI lineage: Eukaryota > Viridiplantae > Streptophyta > Pinopsida > Cupressales > Taxaceae > Torreya > Torreya grandis. Next base: position 1,026,572 of record JARHVA010002852.1, read on the forward strand.
GTGTCTAACTAGTGAGGATGTCATTTGGATTTTCCATGGGTGATTCTACAAATTCCTACTTCCATGCTTAATTAGCTTGGTAAGGTCATGTGAATAATTTTTATTTACATTCCTACTTTTGTTTCCTACGTTATTTTCTTATTTCATCACAAGTTTTGATTTTTTTCATGTTTTCCTTATTTTTCCTCATCAAATCAGTTTCATTTTTTGTTCTTTTACATTGGCCTATCTATTTCTTCCTATATGTTTCCCTATCAGTCAAAGAATGAAGAATTAAAGGTCTATAGGTATGTGAAATGAATGACATTTTGGTGTGTAAGTAATCTAATTAGTTTGTAGCATTACATTTTATTTCCAAGTTAGTTTTGAAGGCTTAATATATCATGTGCATTCTACTTTGGTTCATGTTTGGATAATTTGGGGTAATATATCTAGTTAATGAAGATATTATCTTAGAACCATGCACAAAAATCACATCTTAAATGGTTTATGGGTTTGCTTGGATGAACTTGTTTTGGTAAAGATCTAGGGTGAAAAAACTATAGTTCTCCCTTTTGCTTTCCATAGTGGTCCCCAACCCATAATTGAGATAGTAAAAATAAATAAAGTGAATAAAAAGTGAAGTAAAAGAAAAATCAATTTCATAAAAACTCAATCTTGGGTGATGTAGGTAACCTCTATTGGGGCTATGGATGATCGGTTGGTAGTAGAGAAATGCATAGAGTGGGATCAAAGACAAATCTACCAGGGCTATAAATGCTATTCTATAAGTGGAGCAATGTATAGGCACCCATTTTGAAGGTAGGATTCACTATCCAAATATTTGAATCAATAGTAGTTAGTCCTTGTAGGTTATAAATTTTTTAAATTAACTGATTTACACACATTGAGTCAATGTCAATATTTGATTTGGTCTCTTATCGATTCTCATCTTCTCCTCTCTCTAATTTATTCATGTTATATGCATAGTCTCATCCAAAAATTCTAGTTTCATAGATATGCTTCTATAATTATAAAATAATCAATAGTATTTTCCACTAGAGTTATCATTTTTTTTATTTGCACAAACACCCTAATTATTTATAGAATCAAGGAACCTCTTTTTGATTTTTTATCCACTCCCACTTGTGATAATAAATTATTGGTCTTGTCACTCTTAAGTTTCTTTGGTATCTCACCCTAGTTTGCATGCCAATATGGGTCCCAAAACCATCTCCATTTTATGTACCTTTTCTATGTGATAAAATTTCATATAATACACTCAACATCTATCCCTCCCAATTGCATTTGAAGTTTGGATTACTTGGATATTTGAGATCCTCTAGGGATTATCTCGATTTATGTACTAGTTGAGTTATTGAAACCTATCCTATTGATATGACTAAACTCGTTTAAGTAATTTTTGTATTTTACACTTGGTCCTTAGATGAATTTTGGATGCACTTTTGGCACTTATAAAATATCATAAAATCAGGTCACAATTTAGTATTTTTTGGTTAAACTTGCCCCATTTCCCTAACAAGCCTATTATCTCAAATTTATCATCTTCTTATGCTAATATCACATTTTAATCCATTTTTGGTATTTGGAGGTCATCTTGTCACTTTATAGTTTCAATAAAGACTTTTGGAGTTGATTTGGTCTTAATTAAAAATCCTAAGTTCCATAGACCTAACTGAAACATTTTATGAGATTAGGTCTACGTTTTCAAATTTTTATCTTCTAGACCTAAATGAAACTTTTTATGAGATTAGTTATAGGATTTTAAATTTTCATTTTCTTCACCTAACTAGAAATTTTTATGAGATTAGGTCTAGGATTTCAAATTCTCATTTTCTATATCTAACTAAGTTTTTTTGTGACATTAGGTCTAGGATCGAAGATTTTGATTTTCTAGACCTAACTGAAAAAATTTATGAGATTAGATTTAAGATTGAAAATTTTAATATTTTAGACCTAATCATAATTTTTTATGATTATAGGAATTTGAAATCTTAAAAAAAATGCATTTAATGACTTGATTACACATTTTTCAAAACCTGAATAGGTATGTGAAGGCATTTTATAGCCTGAGTTAGGTTTTTGGCCATAACTTTTATCTTGATTGTTAGTTTTTCAAGCCATTTGAATTGTTTGAAATATGAATCCATAATAGATGTATTAATACATTTATTTTCAATAAATTCATCATGTGTCATTATTTATGATCTTTATAATTTGACTATTTTGTTTGAGATTTTTAATTTATCAAAATTTAATGTTTTTTTGGTCTTTTTATAGGTTAGAAAAGTGAATTAAGGGAAAGTGGCATGGCATATAGTGAGATTGTGGGTTTTTGGTTGCATTAATGCTGCCTTACTGCCTTTTGGAGGGAAAATAGTTCCCCATGGAGATCTCTTTTATGTATATTGGCTCATTGGAGTCTTTCTAAGGGGTGGCTTTTTATTTTTCTAAAACACTTAAAATTTTCCATATTTTTATGCAAATTTACTATAATTTATCCCTCTCATTTGATTCCCTAATGTTATGTTGGAAAAAATTGGGATTATTTAGATTGTAATTTTTTTTATTATTGTGCTACTAAAGTGGATATATGGATTCTAATTGAAGTTGTTAAAGAAGATTATCATTTCTTGCACATGCAATATGGTGGATTTGTTTTTTATTTCAAGTTTTTCTCTCGTTAGACTCTTGCAAATTCTTTGTACCTAATTGTGTCAATGCTATCTAATACAAGGATTAGTTTTATAGTTTTTTTACATCAAGTGGATAAAATTTATATCTAATATCACATGTTTTTTCTTTCTTCTTACCTTCTCTTTTATTATTTTTTATAAGTTTCTAAATCTAAGGTTTGAATGAAATTTGTTATTATTATTCTATCTTGATTGCAAGATATTTTCCATTATTGTAAATAATTTTTTGAATGTTAATATAATGGAATGAATGAGCATAAAAATCATCCATATTCTTCCCATTTTAAAACCCTTTAAAAGTTTATTTTTATCACATAGGTAATTCTTAAATATAATCCTCCTTAATGTCAATTTTGATTGCTAGTAATTTAACCATTATTTATTATGGCATTGTTGAATATTTAAATGTAATGGAATGAAAACAATTAGATCATTTATTTTCCTTTCAATTTGAAACCCTTATCAAAAATAATTTTTATTCACATGGGAAAGTTAAAAATGAAAGTTCATTTACTTTTGTTACATGAAATCCATCTATTTATTGGTGAATGGATGCATATGTTATAAACCACAAAAAAGGAAAAAAAATAAGAATTTTCCTCTAATTTGTTTAAGTACCAAAATATTTTTAAAATATTCTAAAACCAATAAAGGCCCCTTATATGAAATAATTTACAGTGAACCAACTAAGTGAGATCTAGTCTGCCAAGATTTGGTAGATATAGACTTTAGAGATATTTTCAAATATTTTATTAAGAAAGGTTTGAATTTACCTATCCTTGATACATTGGTGTGATAAAAAACCCATAAAAATAATGAATTATTTATTACCTTTTTATTTTGATGATCATTTGGTTGTGATCCTAAATTTGTAAGAGAATACTTAAAGGTAAGTTGATCACTATCAATAAGATCATGTTTCTTGTTCTTTAATTTATAACATATGTTCATAGAATGCCATAAAAATTAATGGTATTAAAAATAGGCATTGTAATCATATCATTTTCATAAAGGTCAAATCATATAAACCACCATTTGAGGAGAGTGAGGTATGATATGAAACTCTACCATCTTTGGAAGTAATGAAGCAAGAGATTCAAGTAATCATGTAAATTATTGCTTATATGCATTGGATAATATGAACATATGAATTTTTTTTGAAATATATTAATATTTTTCATTGTATAATGTTTATCCTTGGTATGTTTTACCTTGTATCTTGGTTTGATATGAAACTTATTAGTGGATGTATTTGGTATGTCAACTACATACTTAATCTTATTTAATGCAATATTTTTCATTTATATATCTATAACAATATGACATAAGTAATAAAAATATTTGAATCTATTAAAAATAATAGACTCATGAAAAATATCAAACAAAAAATTGCTTGAATATGTATTTAGGTTATTTATCCACCATTCGATTTCTTATTTTAGCCAATATTTTGTTATATATTAAGACATGTTCATTAATTAGTTCATTGGTTCCTTGTTTTATCTTAGTTTTTTGTGCATATTACACATTTTAATTAATGTTTATTTATAAATGTGTTAAAATTTAATCAACTAAGGATTTAAATGCTTAAATAATGATTTTATTGGTAGATCATAAAACCATCTCAAAGCATAGTCCTTTTAATCTTATTAGAAATCATTTGGTCAAATTTTTATCATTATAATAATAATAATCAAGGGATGTCATAAAAAGGATCAAATAAGTTTCTTAGGATCACACGTGACACCATAAAGTGTGAACTTGGGTACAAAAAAAGTAGTTGGCAAAGGGTAAAAAAATATATCAGGTGTAAGAAGGTTATGAAATACATATTGTCAATCAATAGCATGAGGTGATTTCATATAGATTTTCTCAATGTCGGTAACCTTATCTTGATTTTTAAAAAAAAAAAATATATATATCTTTCACATTTTGATCACTAAGGTTTAAAGTTTGAGAACTCACCAAATGGAATGCAAATATTTGATTTGAAATATGTAGTGAAACTGGTAATTGGGTTAAAGTAATAATGGTTCCCATGGAATATATAGTAATAGTAGGACCATATAAGGGTTAATAATTAGATGTAGAGGTAGTAGCCTTATCATGGTTATTGATTCATCTCTTATAACACACAAAAATTCATCAATTAACTATTTATTTCCATTCAAATGATTGAATAATGTTTATTTTTATTCAATTACAAAATGATCTTTGAAAAAATAAAGATATGAATAGGTGAATAAAATTAGAACTAAAAATAAACAAAAATATATGAAACCTTAAAAGGATAGGAACCCTAGAACAAGCTATGTTTGAGAAAGAGGACTTAGAGGTTAGGTTCACTAAATGTTTAACGATTTTTAGAAATTAAGGGTGGGGAGGAATAAGATATTAAAGAATGAAATAAACTTTTTCTTAAATTAGGATAATTAAGTAATTATGTTTATGATATTCAATTTTAATGTTGAATTGTGAAAATAATAAATATATAAAGTACAATGATAAACATTATTTTGCTTGCATAATCGCAAATAATAAACAATACTTAGCTTATGCAATGATTCATAAAAATATATGAGATGTATAGGTATAGAAATAGGTTGTCTAATGTTTAATAAATAGTCATAAGATTATGGAAATATTCTTTCTAACTATTTAAAAAGTTGCGTCACCTTGTAGACACTTGCATTAACACTACTACCTAAAAACTGATGCAAATATATTATACGAAATATTCATTGTATAAATGTTTGACCATCTCATTTTTTATACATTTTATGTCATCTTTCATCTAATGTATCTATATTTTTTTCAAAGGCTATTGATGACATTTTATAGCACAAACTCTATCTTTCCACCTTAGGTTAGGTTACATTATTAAAAATGGGTTAGTGGATTCACATTTGTTGAGCTAACCCCAAATACCCCTATGAAAATCAATGATACCTACAGAGACAATACTCCAAAGGGGGCATCAAAATTATGTAGTTCTACCCTATGTATGGGAATGTGTGTGCATAATATTTTAATATACTATATTAAAATTCATGTAGTGATATATATTTTAACTTGATAAATATGGCTTATGGGTTGTATTTTAAGTGATTCAGACTTGTAGTATGACTGATCCTATGATTTTTATACAAATAGGGATGAATATGGTAAAATATATTAGTTGTGAAATTGATTAATTAAGATTGAATGGGTGATTGCATTATAATTTTTATATGTCCAAATGAATTGGCTTTGACTTGTATTTATTCTATCTCTTTTGAAATGATCCTCATGAAAAGACTAATGACATTATTAGGCTAACCCATATAGTTCAAAACATTTACAAATTTAAGTGTTTGTAAGGTAAGGACACTTGTGTTGGATCAAGGAATATAACATCAATTCTATTATCCTTACTTGAATGTAAATTTCAAGGATGAAGGAAATTATTAAATTCTTGTAAATGACTATGAAGACAATATATAACATTTTATGGGTTCTTTAGTTACATGTGATATAGATAATAAAAATAATTAGGATAGGAAAAATAAGTTGTTGATGTGTGTTTTGACATGCAACCAAAAATTAGGAAAAGGGGTCGTTCATCCCTAGAATCTCTTGAAAGGAGGGAGATCTCATGAAGAAAATACCTCCCCAAGGTCTAAATGTACTAGGTCTTGGTATGATATTCTTCACTTGGTTGATGTGAACTATTCCATGTAAGGATCCATGTTAGTGAAACTAATTTCAAGTGATTGATTAAGATATAGACACTCTTAGGTTTGATTGGTCCACCACTAATATATTAAACAATTCTTAAATGGTCATGGATGACATTAAATAATCATGATTAAACATTAAATACAAATTAATGTTAATGTTAAACTAACAATTTGATAAATGAGGAAAAAAATAATAAGGGCAAGGAGGAAGAGAATAAAGGCCATGCTACCATAGAGATGAAACTAGAGCATCTAACTGAGAAAATCTCACAAAACCTAGACTTTAGTTGACCTAGACCTAGCATAACTCCAACTAAGGGATGATGTGAAAATTTTGGGAGGAATTGTTGTGAGCAAAGAGGGACATAAGCATCATAAAGATGCACATGAGATGAACATTTGAATAAAAAATGAAATGAGTATCAAGATGTTTATTGTTGATTATAAATGGTAAAATTTATAGAAATAATTCAGCTATAGAATTAATTTACATAACACCAAGAAAAACACTACATAAAGAAAGCACGAAAAATGTTTGGTCTACTAACTATGGATACTCTAAGCATGTCTAGTCCACCACTATATTTATAAAACTAAAAGAAACCTAGCCTAACCATCATCTCCTTAATACTAAAAATACCAACCCTTATTACAATGAAAAGTCAATATTATATAGGCATGTATTTTTAATGATTTCAAACTCAATCAAATGTCCTGCTAATGGGGTAGTTACAAACATTCATTATTGATTGATGGAATGGGGTTGAGTAGGCAACTCAAAATATTTGATAGATTGAAGGTATTCCTAGGATTTTAATATTTGAACCATGGCTTAATTGAATTATAGAAACCAAAAGTAGTTAGGACTGCATCATGATTTTTAGATACCCATGTCTCTATGTAATTGAGACCATGCCTTTTTAAGGTTGAGTTTATGTTTTGTGTTCTTCACATGATCCCACTGCATATGCCATGATAATTATTCTTTCCTTAATCATGATTTAGTTATACTTTGATTTGTTTCTATGAATAAAACTAGATGTACAATCCATTATTGACCTTTGAAAATTTGAAGGCTAGATGAGCCATCAAATTTAGGCTAATACCTTTACAAGTTGTATAGTGATTTAACTATTTTAGTAATATTGGAGTCTTATTCTTAATTAAGTTAAAGATCTAAGTTGACAAAATTAGTAAATAATATTTCAATCATTTAATTACTAATTTTTATAATTTATTTGTCTTTTTTACCTTTCTAAAAATAGCAATAAATATGGAAAAAATAAGATTTAGCTGAAAATAAGATGAAACGATTGAGATAGGATCTGGAATTTGATGTGCAAGACTAGGATAGTGTCAAAAATAAGGATATAGATTTCATTCTATGAAAGGATAAGAGTGATAAAATAGGACACCCTAGAGTCTGATGTTATAGTCTTTTTCAAATTCTATCATCCAAACTACTCAATGAGACCTAAGTTTTCTAAGTTTTGTTCATTGTCCCTATGTGAGCTTGCCTATGAAATCTTGACTACTAAAAGTTGATGAAAATCCTTGTATAAATGATTTAGTCTTCAAACCCTAGAATTCATTGTGTTTTAATCAAACTTGATAAAGAAGGGGGGTTTGTGTGTTTAGGATGTGTTGATCATGTATCCACACCCCTTGTGTGTGCCTGCTACCTACAAACCAATACTCTAAAAATGGATCAAGCCATATGTAGTTCTCCAACTTGATGTGATTTTTGAAATAGTGTTATGCAGATGTAAAAATGATAAATGGGGTGTGATTGAGGTGGCTAGGGACTAGTGTGATGATTTGGAAATGCTTTTATCTATATTGGATGGCTATATGCAGAGAATAGGGAAATTTACCTCAATAGTTTTGCTTGTATTCTTGCTTGATTTTGTAATATTTTCCAACCCATTCTAAATGAACTTTAAATGGGATTTTATAGATATTTATTGGTCATGGGTTGAATGTATTCATACTAGGTTGGTAAGATAAAGGATAGGAACTGTTAGTAAATAACCATTGGAGCTCAAAATGTCATTGGATAAGAGAACCATAAATGGACACCTTAGGGTTTAGCACTATATTCCAAGTTGGGTGGTCCTATGTTATAGGTGTAGGACCTAAGGGATGGAATTAGCATGGGAAATATAGCTTGTTTGAGTTGGAATCAAGTTTTATAAGTCCACAAATGACTATGAATAAGTAAAATTATGTTTAGAAGGGTCATGAGATTAAGCACGAGGGAATTATGGTTTGGGTGTCATAATACACACTTAAGTTACTAATTTTAACATTTTATATGACTAAATTTTCACCCACTTTATTTTAATGATGTAACACAGTGAAATACTAGGATAAAGGAAAAGTAGAAAATATATCTAAACTTACCTATAAGGGTGAAGCCCATGAATCTATGTGATGTTGAGTGTGTATAGAGAGAGCACATCATGAAGTGTAAATTCTCAAAAGAAAATCAAGAGTAGATAAATTCTTACTAGACATGCTATGTCTATAGTAAAAATGTATAAAAATTAGGTAAAAGAGAGAGGAAGAGAAAGGAATAAATATAGCTCATTAGGTACATAAACTAATACAAAACTTGTTATGATTTTAATTAATGTTGGGTGATTTTGGGTATATGTTAAATGATGTTATACCAAGAGTAATATCATGAATAAAGATGAGTTATCAATTCCCTGAGAGTGGCTCAAGAATGAAAAGGTTAGCCCTTTGGCTCCATCATCTCTCACTAATTAAAGCTATGTGATCATACATATGTTAATTGATGTTTGGACTATGTGTCCAATCACTCTAAGTAGGTGGCTCAAGAATACAAAGGCTAGATAGACATTTGGATCTATCATTAACCCATGAAGTGAAGCTATGAATTGATATTGGTATATATACGTGTCATATGAGATGGATCTTGAAGCCCACGAATACTCTGTAATCTGACAATATGGCATGGATAGCTGAATGTGTGCTAGAAACTAGGCCACTTTTGGCCACTTGGAAAAGGTGGAGATTAGCCTTATATGAAAGCCACTCCAAAAATAGGTAATATGCTTATGTGGAATCCACTCAAAAATGATGCCAACAACCTATATATGGAATAAGGAATATAAGTGTGGAGAATGCTTGAGTAATGCCATTAATTATAAGGAAGAGAAAGCAAATTTCTCATGCACTTTACCCCCAATCACTCATGTCTATAAAATGGACTTTAATTTCAAAGTTATACCAACTACCTAATCTAAAATTGAAAGTAAAATCCATCATGTCACATATGATCCACTTATATTTGGATTCTTTAATAAAAACTATACTAAAACTATTGATTCTAAATTGAACTATTGCTGACATAACTCTAATTGGTCTTACCTTTCTGTCTATTTCTAGAAAATTTTGTTTTTTTTATATTTTGATAAGAGCACCAAAATAGGACACCCTACTATCTAGTGCTGTAGTCAAAAGTTAGCACTCTTGTCTTGTGTTAACTATAAATATTGTTATGTAAATATCACTATCTATCTAGTTTATTCTACCTAGTTTTTAGTTTGGTTATTTTTTTGGGTGTTCTAAAAATTGATTTTGACTAGTTAGAGGCTCTGATCTCTATCACAAAACCTTTATTTATTTCCCCCTCTTTTGAAGGTAGGAATGAAGACCCTATAATGACTTCCCTTAGAAGAAAGAGCCCTACAAGTATGTTGTATTGTGAAAATACGTGATATAGTAATGATAATTGATAAGATATCTCAAGATATAACATGGTTTGTAAGAGAGATTGTTAGATCAATAAGGGTATACCTAAATAGATATAACAATGTAATAGCATGTGAAATATACTAAAATGAAACTGGACGTGTTAGTTGTTAGTTTTTAATGAGGGATGGAGCATGATGTCCATCATGGCATCTAATAAAGTAAGAGAATACATGATGTGGATCATGGTATTGAAAATAATTGAAAAGAAAACAAGCAACAAGTATGCAAGGTAAGAAGCAGACAAGAGTGGCCTAGAGGCCAAGCAAACAAGGGACATGGGTACATGTCACTCAAATTGGTAACTAATCATACAATACATTTTCAAATGCCACATACACATACAATTGAAACAAGCAAGGTTGACACAAGGGCCACAGGCACATAGAAGAGTACAAGTAAAGGATATTGACAAATATCGTAATGCACACATAAGACATATAAAAAAATGAGGAATGTATTCATATCTATCTACTCAAATCAAGACAATAAAGCATGTGAATATTGGAAATACAATCATATCTAACTAATAAAATCAAGAAGTGAAAATATGTAAGATATGTAGTACAAGACTAGGTATATGCTAAGAAATACACAAATTATATATACTAGTGAGTGTCGATAGATTAATCTATGTAAGCTAGTAAATAATGTACATCATCATGATAACTAGAGTGTGTGGTGTAGGAATGACATAACCTGGAAGGTGTAGTCATGTATAATATGCCTTGAGTGGGTAGATATATTGATATGTGTCTCTAATGTATGAATTAGGATGCCCCCTCAATAGGTAGAGTGAAACAATAAAGGATATGAAAGTCACTACACACACTCAAAGAAGATCAAGTGAAGTATGGTAATGTAAATAAATCAACAAAAAATGGCATATAATATAAAATGTAAGTCAAGCATGGTAGTATAAATGTAAAGCATGGATGATGCATATAATTGAAATATTTTTGGTGTTTTTGAATATATTTGAATATTTTTGGTATTTTTATATAAGCTATGTATAATCAATCATAAAGAGACTATGTATAATAAAGTGAAAAAAAGTTATGTACAAGGTTGAGAAGAGTGATACTAACTGATGAGTCTCATGGGAAACTCCCTATCATAGTGTATTGTATCAAGGATGGGGATTACATGTGATCATGAAGCATGATGGAAGGGATAAGATCATAACTTTAAAAGTTATGTATGCTATAAATGCTCTAAAATCTCTAAAGTAGAAACCAACTGTGGGTTCCACCTATAAATTTGAGAATTGGATACAACTATGGGGCTCTTAGGGACCCATCTGGTGGTAGGAGAATCTGTCTAAACATGTTATGTATGTGTAGAGGTAAGAGACCTAAATAATACTACCCTAGATGTGAACAGTATAGCTGGTAGCTATCTAGAATCTTGAAATTGAGGCTACTGTAAAATAGGCCTCTATAGAATTATATTAACTCTTTGTGTTAGTAATGAAGTCCTTTATTATGTCTAAATCTAAAATAAAGGAAGAACTAAAACTGGTGGAGAAATTTAAATTGGTGGTATAACTAAAAATGGTGACTTTAAAGTAGTAGATGGCTCTAAAGTGGGGAGTGGTAACTCATATGGAACTCCACCAACTATAACAACCTAATTAACATGAATGAATTTCACACATCTATGAACCAATGACTACAAATTATAAGATGGCTCTAAAGTGGGGAGTGTTAACTCATATAGAACTCTACCAATTGTAGAAACATGATTAGCATGAATGATATCTCAAAGTTTCTAAATCCATGGTTAGACAAGTAATATATCAAATACTCTTGTATTAAGAATAATAGTAAATGGTGTGGCCACATGTGTTGGGCCATCTTGTAGAGTAAGTAAAATATCACCTAATGAACTTTATATGTGCCCACTAAATCCACTAATAAGTATGTCTCTTAGGGTAATATCCTACTTTGAATATCCCAAATGCTACAATGATGTCATAGTGCACATGTTCACACTGGATCCATTATCTATGAGAAGACTATGAATAGGATGATTATGAATATAGGATCTGATAAAGAGTGCATGATAATTTGAATCATCCTCAACTATCTCTTACTCTAAGAAGGAGATCAAAGGTCTAGCTAGAACTCTATAATTATACACACCAATGGTGTTACTCAAAGGACATGACTCAACTGAAAGTGACCTATATGTATCTAGTGGAAGATGTGCATTATATGTATGGTGAATACCTAATGTGTCCCTTATCTCATATTTAGAATGTTTTGGAAAAGGATCTAAGAAAAATTTTAGAGCCTTATCTTGTGTTTACTTTGCATGTAGAGGCTCAACTAGAGTACCAAGATCAATAATATTTCCATCTACCAAGTCCTGTATCTTGTGTTTAAAATTGATGCATTTATTTTTGTGGCCTATTGCCCTATGAAAGCTACAAAATGCATTATAATCATATCCTCATGGAAGAGGCTTTGTTGGATCAACTTCTTAAAAATGATGGAGAGATATGATATTACATTCCAAAAGCTATTATAAAACTCTGGCTGGAGAAACTGGTACATTGGTAGATGTTCAATGAGGAGTTGTTAATAAAACCACTCACTAAGGGGGCTCTGAAGCTGCATTGACTATAGGCTTATTCCATATTTTGTTATCTTTGACTTTGACTTTATATGGGACTTTGTTGTTACTCTTGTTTGTTGTTTCTGATATACTTGTGTACTTGAGTTTTGCCCATTGAAATTAGTTTGACTTCCCCTTCCTTTAATGTATGACATAACTCAGTGAAGGAAGATAACCTTTTGAACATTATTGATTCATGAAAATTTGGTAGAATAATTTATTTGAAGAGATCTTGTAATTCTTGATCAGCCATGGGCTAGTCATCATAGCCAAAATAGTCTTATATAGAAGAACATAATCTATGAGATGCTCATTTGATCTTTGTTTTTTTTCTACAACATGGGCATAAGAAACCTTATCACCAATGTTAATTTTTAAATGAGCTAATAACATGTCATTTAAAGGACTGAATGTGTTGATTAACTAATTTGGTAGACTATAGAACCATTGTAAAACATAATCCTTTAGACTCCATAGAAATAAATTGGTTAGTAGCTAGTTATTTGGTACATAGTCCAACCATGCTATGTGAAAATCTCTCAAATGTGTCTCTAGATCACCTTGACATCATATAGAGTGAGCTTGGGTTGAATAAAACTTGGTGGCAAGGGTGGCGAGTCAATATGACATGCCAATGGTGTATGTAGTAGAACAGAAGAATCCAAAGCCTGTGTTTGTCTAGAATCACCTTGCTCAAGATGTAACACCATGGATTGAAGAGATTTTATCCCTTGCATAAGGGATACCACATTAGGAGACAAAGATATACTAGTTGTAGCTAGTGGTAGCATAGAGGAAGGTTGGGTTGCTATAGGGGGTTTTTGAGACATAGTTGCCTCCATATTATCATTTGAAATTGGGTTCTCTATGGTTTGAGATAATTGACCATTTTTTGCTTTTGGTTTCTCTTCTTATAGTATTTAATCATATTATCTTTCATGTCATGGTGTTTAGTTAAGAGTTATTAAAGTTCCCTTTTATTAGTTTATCAAAACTAGTATAGTGGGCCATTGTTAAAGTGGGGAAAAAATTGAAAATTGATTGATTTATTTTAATAATTTGTAATAAGAAAAGTGCTATGGAAGAAAAGTATTGAATATAGGAAATTTAAAGTCCTAAAAATAACAAAATGGAAAATGCATTAAGGATACAAAGCTCACAAATATGCAAGGTGATATTTCAAAAGTAAATGGGACCTAGTATATACAACTAGGGTTTTGAAAAATGATATTTTTAAAATTACTAAGGAATTTTAAAAATTAATGTAAATTTTTGGTTTTAATGCGCAAGTAAAAAAATCAAAAAAATATTGGAAAATTTCTGATTTAAAGGGACCTAGTATATGCAACTAGGGTTTGGAAGAAAATATATATTTTTAAATTACTATGGAATTTTAAAAATTAATGCAAATTTTTGATTTACATATGCAGGCAAAAAATAGAAAAATATTGGAAAACTCTTTATTTAAAGGGACCTAGTATATGCAACTAAGGTTTGGAAGAAAAATGATTTTTTAAAATTACTATGGAATTTTAAAAATTAATTTAAATTTTTGATTTAAATATGCAGGTAAAAAAATATAAAAATATTGGAAAAATAAGAAGGAATTTTCCCTAGCATTTTTAGGGTTTTTATATGCAAATGAAGTAAGTCATGTTCACCAAATGATTTAACTATTTTAGGAATATTGGAGTCTTATTCCTAATTTATTTAAACTTCTGAATTGATTAAATTAGTAAATAATATTAAAATAATTTAAATAATATTTTGTATAATTTATTTGTCTTTTCCACCTTTCTAAAAATAGAAATAAATATGGAGAAAATAAGACTTATCTAAAAATAAGATGAAATGACTGAGATAGGGTCTAGAATTTGCTGTGTAGGACTAGGATAATGTCATAAATCAAGATCTAGATTTCATTTTTTAAAAGGATAGGAGTACCAAAATAGGACACCCTAGGGTCTAGTGTTATAGTCCTTTTCTATCACTATTATCCAAATTTCTCATAGAGACCTGAGTTTTTTGGGTTTTATTTTCTATTCTTATGTGAGATTACCTATGAAATATCGATTGTTGAAAGTCTACAAAAGTCCTTGTAGAGATGATTTAGTCTTCAAACCTTAGACTTTATTTTGTTTTGATCAAACTTGAGAAAGAGGAGGGGGGGTTAGTAAGTGTAAGATACACTAAATGTGTATCCACACCCCTTATATGGGCATGCTACCTACATACCAATACTTTGAAGAGGGATTAAGCCATATGTAGTTCTTCAACTTGATGTGCTTTGTGAAACAGTGTTATGTGGATGCAAAAATGCTAAACTGGGTGTGCTTGAGGTGGCTAGGGACTAGTGTGAAGATTTGGATATGATTGTAGATATATTGAATAGCTATATGCAGAGAATAGGGAAATTTGCCTCAATGATTTTTATTGTATTTTTGCTTGCTCTTGTATTATTTTCCAACCCCTTATAAATGAAATTTGAATGTGATTTTATAGAGATTTATTGGTCTTGGGTTGAATGTATTCATGATAGGTCAAAAATATGAAAGATAAGAACCAAAAGGAAATAACCATTATATCTTGAAATATGATTATATAGGAGCACCAAAAATGGACACCCTAGGGTCCAGTGCTATAGACCAAGTTTGACAATCCTATCCTATAGGTGTGGGACCTAGTAGGATGTAATTAGAATGGAAAATGTAGCTAGGCTAAGCTAGAATTAGGTTTCATAAGTCCATAGATGATTAGGAATAAGTAAAAAGGTGTCTATAAGGGTCATGAGATCATGCAAGATGGGCTTGTGGATTGGGTGTCACAAGCCACACTCAAGTTACCTATTTTGACATTTTATATGACTACACATAGCCAATGTGACTTTAGTACTAATTTGGTCCTTATCATTTGGATTATCATTTATTTTTATTCAATACATGATTGGATTTACTTATGTGGGTCCCATATTGCCACTTCTCAACTTGTTAATACCTATGAGCTTTAGCTTTGTCCCTCACTTTTACCATTTCATGGCCATGTGACTTCTCCTCACTCTTTAGTTGCCTAGAGTTTATATTGATGTACATGTTAATGATTATTTCTACTATGAGGTGATATTTCACCATGCATCATAATATCACTTTCCTAAGATCTAAAAAACTAGAAGGTCTACATGAATTTCTTGAGAGACACATAATAGAAGGATTTCACCATGTGGTATCATCCTACTCACCCAATTTCCCAACACTCTACACTATATACTAACATCTACAAGATATCAACGCAGAGGTATGATTCCATGTGGCATCATCTCACTAAACTACTAGCCTAAAGGCATTGCACTAATACACACATATCTAGGATAATAGAGTAATAGGGTTATACCATATGGCATCATCCTTCCAATATACCTAACTTAGAGTGTCTTTAATGCCATTTTTCCATTGATAAACCTTGAATAAAATTAGATAAGACTTTTGATGAAGAAAAAAGGTGACACATGGTTGTATTTAACTTTTCTAAAATCAGCTAAATGTCAAAAGTCTTCTTTGGATGGGGTAAATTTATTAGGACTAATGGTTAAATGAAATGTGGCACTAAGGGATTCTTCAAGTACCTAGTATTCACATGCCTCATACTATCTAGGCCTTTGCATGTTTTCTTGTTAAAAATTTTATTCATGAATATTTATCCTAAAGACCCAAGTCTTCGAAACTTTTTTTCAAAACTTGTGTAAAAGTTACGTTCACACCTAACTTATGATGTAATTAATGAAATTTTCCCCAAAGAGAAAAGACAAGAATAATTATTAAGAATCATCATAAATTTTGTTCAAAATAAAAGGTATGATTAAGTCACCTACACTCTTTCTAACAATCTATGGGCACAATATGTGAAGTCACAATTAGTGACTCTATGTTTAACAAGAAATGGCCAAATGAATTTTAAAAAAGACCACAAAAGTTCAAACTAAAATGACTATGAATTAAAAAAACTAAGTACAAGATAAAAAATAGTGAAATAACTTCGTCATTTACTCTATCTTAGGCCCATTTAGTCCATCCCATGAAAAATAAATAAGCAAAATAATGAGCATGTATAAACACTTAGTCATTTTAAATCCAAATGAAGCCTAAATGGAAAAAAAATGTTTATAAAAAAAGGTAGAAACATTTGAAATAGTTAGAAAATTTTCACAAACATAAGGTGAAATAGTCTAATGGGAATCTAACAACTGTGTTTCTAAACACAAGCAAACCAATAAGCTAAGACTCAGTAGACTTATGTAAATTCAAATATTAACATTATATCAATCCTAAATGTGAATTAGACTAAAAACCATAATGGAGTCCTTGAAGTATAAAATCAAAATCTAAAGCTAAAAGAGGGTCCCCATTTTCAAACTAAAAATGGGCATGTTGTGAAAGTAATATCAAATGGAAACTCTTGGTAGGAAATACTCTTGAGTATTTTGAGAATCCAAAATATCTAATTTTATAAGAAAAATAATTAGATACAAGCTATAAATTATAAAAAATCAAAATTCAATAGCAGTAAAGTCCATAAGAATAACTGACATACTAATCTATAATCCTACCAAAACCATCTATGTGTGTAATTGAGTGATTTATTCATTTAGTTTGCATTCATATAATAATTCAGATTTTAAAAATGCCAAAACTACTCAAGGAAAAATATTTTACAATTTAGCTTTGAGGGAAGTGGTTTTGGCATTGTTCTATTTCCATTCAAGCATTTATATCCCCAATAAAGATACCTTTAGTCCCTTCCAAAGGATTTGATCAACTACTAGATAGGCAAAAAATCATATGGTGGAAGCTACCAAGATCACCTTTTTAAGGAGAATTTTAAATTTTACATTTCAATTCAATTATTTTGAAAGGAGATTTTGCGTTTACATCCATAGAGGTTTGGGGACCAAGCCATGGGTAAAAGAAAACTAGGAATCCTATGATAACTCAATACAAATTAGAATTGAAGTAATGCTACATTTTTTTAGATATTTTTAAAAGTGCATTATATGGATTAAAATAAAAAAATAGTAGTTCTAAAATTCACAAGTTCCATTATGAATCATTGACCTTTATAATTTAGGAAATGAACAAAGTAACAACAATTAACACAATATTTTTGAGTAAAATTACAATTAGGTTCTTTAAGTGCCACCTTTGTTATCTTTAAAACAACTATCCATTTCATTTATTTGATTAAAAAGGGAACCAACAGGTAAAAATATTTTTGACAAACCCAACAAAGAGGAAAAAATAAAATAGACAAAATCAAACCTAAACTAACAACAAGGGACAAGAAGGAAAGAAAAAGAAAAGAAAACTTGGAAGGAAAAAGAAAAAGTATTCATAGAGTTATTGTCAAGTAAGATTATGTTTGAATTAAATTAGATACATGTAATATAGGATTTTGAGAATGGTATATGGAACCCTTTTTTATTCTATGTTTCCCTCCATGATGGAAAACACTATCCCATAAAGATTTATTAATGTCCAATTCCTCCCATTTAAACAAATGATGATTATATAATTCTACAGTATGTTTACACATAGATTACAAAAATATTGAGGGATATGGTTTATAAAATACCTCAACCCTTACATTTTATTGAAATGAGGCATAGAGCTGGGTACTCATACATAACAAATTGATTAGAATATCTAACTTGAATGTAACATGTTCTCGATGGAAACCAATAGATGAGTCACTTGGCAACTGCTCCATGATTGTCATGGATGCTATGGAAGCATCTTGATCTTCATTTTTATTTCCAAGGAGGCATGTGAATGGTTATCCCCATGTTAATGATTTCCTAGCCTTATCATCTATGGATAAGGCATGCAAAGGAATGCACTAAAGATGTGCACTTTCAACTTTAATTTTCATTGGCATACCTCCTTCATCCATGAATACACACTTTAAAATGGTGATAATTGGTTCAAATGTAAGGTTATCCAATAGTGGGAGCTCTTCCATTTTCAATCCATCCAATCCAATTTTTTAATGTAGACAAATAACTTATTCAAGATCACTCATTTCCATTGATGGACTAGGAGAGAGACTACAACCATCGAGCTATTTACAATCTTGAATCAAATCTTCCATTAGAGATGGAACAACATAGGATAATAATACTTCATATTAATAGTGTAGTCATATAAAATTAAAAAAGTGGTAACTTGAGAATGGCCAATGACACCCAACTCTTAGGTCCCTTGTGCTTGATTTCATGACCCTCTTAGGATTTTTTCACTGATTCTCAATCATCCATAGCCTTCCAAACTTGATCCTAGCTGAGATAAACCCCTCTTTCCATGATAGATTAATCTGCCTATGTCTTATCTACTCAAGATAGTAGCACCACACTTGGACTATAACATTGGTGTCATTTCTATATGCTTTTGGTGCTATTATCCAAGTCCATTTCTAGCTCTAATGGTCAATTTCTTCTGGTTCCCCATCCTTATCCTTATTAACCTAGCACAAGTACATTCAACTTGAGACCAATAGATCCATATAAAATCCCATTCAAAGATAATTTGGAGAGGGTTTCCAAATATCACTAAGCAAGAATACAAGTAAGAATACTAAAGAAATATTCCTTATTCTCTCTATATAGCTAGCCAACACACTTACAAGCTCATTCAAGTATTTACACTACTCCATATCCACCTCAATCACATAAATTTTAGCATTATGCATATTCATATACATAATTACACAAATCACATTAGGTGGGAGAACTATGTATGGCTTGATCCCTCCTCAGAGTATTGGTATGTAGGCAACATGCCCACACATGGGGCTTGAAGCACGTCTAATGCATATTAAACACACTAAACCCCCTCTTTCTTAAAATTGGTTAAAACATAATAGAAGTTAGGGTTTGAATAAAAAATTTGATCTAAAAGGAGCTATATATACTTTTATATATTGAAACTTCATATATAGGGTCACACAGACATAGAGAATAAAACCCAAAAAACTCCAATCCTCAAGATAAAAGTGGCATAAGTGGAATATCATGGTAATTCCACTACTATATAATTATATATATATTTTCAAATTATCAAATTAAGTTTACATATCAGTTTTTGATAGTGTCTTAGTCATGCATAGTGAATACTAGCTTCTATCTCATCGGATCAATCAATTTCTAGCTAAGTTTTGTTTTCTTTTCCTTGTTGCTATTTTTAGAAAAGTTCATATTGTAATAAATTTAAAAAAATTAGTAGCTTAATTATTGTTTATTTATTTACTAATTTTAATACTAAGACCCTTTAACAAAATTAGGAATAATACCCAAATATTCCCAAAATTGTTAAATCACATAGCATGCATCTTCCTCACCTAGTGGTTCCAACTCATTGAGTTCATCTTAAATATGATTTTAAGAGACTTATGATTCACCCTCATAAGTAGGTAGTTCATATTTTGTTTGATCATTTGTTATATGTTACTAAATATAACATATGTTTACTAATCATCAAACTCATCATTGCTGATGTCAGGGATTAGCCCTTCCATTATCTATTGGTAAGTCCCTAAAATGAATGGTAGGTAATTAGTATAAGTATAAAAAGACACATGACTATTAAAATTATTAAAAAAATCATGTTGATCAAATACTAAAATAAAAAAACTATATGCATTAATGGAATAAGTAGAATATTCATTCCCTATAGTGGATTTCACTTGATTGCAGATCTAGGGTAATGTTAGGGGTAAAGTATTGTTTTAAGGCATGATTTGGCCAATTAGATGACTCATAGGAAATTATATTTAAGGATTTTATTGATGAACATCTGATTTTTTTAATGGGTATGAAAAATCAATAATATTCTCGTGAGACATGGCTTATTCTTCAATGGTGCAAGCTACTTGACAAGTCAATGCCAAAGATGTGAGAGATAAAATATTCCCTCAAAAAACATAACATTAAGGGGAAAAAACATTATGATGTATAATTCTATGGATACTACTTAAATATATAGGTAAGGGTCTTTCAAACCCATGTACCATTCACGAAGGTGCTGGATGAAAGCACTTTGAGATTCATTGGGTTCCTGACATGATGTAACAAACTTGTGTTATAGGGTAGCTTTATCAATGGGCTCTCTAGAATGGATTAAGAACAAACTTTTGAAATCAATCCATGTGGATATATACCCATCTAGTATTCATATGCATCTTTATCCAAAAAATAATGGAATAAGTGACAAACCACATCTTCGTACTATATGTGAGTTATAACAATGGAATCTTGGAATGCTCAAATGTGTTATTCTACTGTTACAATGCCCCCATGTATTTATTTTGGTCATAATTATATAATATTATTATGAATGTAAGAATGGGTCATGGGACATTTACTAGGAACCTATGTCCACCTAGCCATGCTAAGGTCATGGGACTAGCTAGGAAATGACACAAAAGTATTTTAGGATTTAACTTTTCAAAAAAATTCTTCAAATTCAGATCAAGACCTTGTTCTAGCACCAAAACATGTTGATGTGTGTTTTTAAATGTATCCAATATTTAGGAAAAAGGGTTATTAATCCTTGGCATATCTTGAAATGAAGGAGATTCCATGAACAAAATACCTCCTCAAGGTCTAAATGTTCCAGGTCCTAATATGATGGTCTTTAATTAGTTGTTTGATGTGAACTATTCTATGTAAGGGGCCATGATAGTGAAACTAACTCCAAATGATGGCTTAAGATATAAAAACTCTATGGCTCAATTATTTCACCACTAATCTACTCAATAGTGATTAAATGGTGATGGATGACATTCAACAATCATGATTAAACATTAAAGATAGATTTGTATTAATCTTAAACTAACACTATGATAAAAAATGAAAAAAGAGATAAGGGTAGGGAGGAAGATAATAAAGTCCTTGCTTCCATAGAGATGAAATTAGAGTGTCTAATTGAGAAAATATCATATAAAATAGTCCTTAGCTGAGCTAGACCTAACACAAATCTAGTTAAAATATAATGCAAGAGTCTAAGGAGGAGTTATTATGAGCAAATAGGGACATAGCCACCATAAAGATGCACATGATATGGCCATTTGACTACATAGTGATATAAGTATCAATATTTTTATGGTTGATTAGTAATGGTCAGATTTATGACAACATTTTAGATACAAACTTCATTTTCATAACAACAATAAAAACACTACACTAAGAAAGCATGAAAAATGCTTAGTATACTAACTATGAAGACTCCAATCATGTATAGTCTACCACTCTATTTATAAAACTAAAATGAGCCTATACTAACCATTAGATCCTCAATCCAAATAGGACCAACCCTTATTACACTGAGAATTCAATCTTATATAGGCATGCATGCCTGAGAAGTTCAAACTCAATCAAAATTTCCCACTAATGGGCCAGTTACAAACATTCATTACTAATTAAGGGAATGTGTTTGAGTAGGTAGATTGATATATCTAACATATTAAAGTTGTGCCTAGAATTTGTGTAGTTGAACCATGACTCAATTGAATTTTGGTAATCTAAAGCAATTGGGACTACACAATGACTGCCAATTACCTATGTCTCTTTATAATTAAGACCACACCTTTTTATGTTTGAGTTTGTCTTTTAATTTTTTTCACATTATCCCACTACACAAACCATGATAATTATTCCTACATTATTTAGGATTTAGTTTGATTATGATTTGATTCTTTGAATAAAATTAGATGCATAGTCCATTCCCAACATTTGAAAGTTTTGATGACTAGACGTGCCATCAAATTTAGGCTAATACCTTGATGGTTGTCCAACCAATGTGTCCTTAATTTTTATGTGATGATTTATATACATCTTCTCATTTATTTTCCTTTGATTCATGATTTGGTTTACTTATGTGGGTCCCATCTCACCACTTTGTAACTTATCAGTACACATGGGATATACCTTTGTCTCTTATTTTTGGCATTTCATGGACATGTGGCCTATACTCACCCTATCAATGCTTGGATTGGGGTTTGATGCACATGATAATAGTTATTTACTCTATGAGGAAAGATTTTAACATGCATCACAATCTTGCTTTCTTGTGATTTAATAAACAACAAGGTTTGCATGGACTATTTGAGGGCTACGAAGTAGTAGGATTTAACCATGTGGCATCATCCCATTCACCTACTTTCTTAGGGATCCACACTCTATATGGACATATATGGGATATAGGAGCAATGATATGATTCTATGTGGAATCATCATGTTAACCCACTATCCCATAGGAATTACACTAATACAGACATCTCCAAGATATCATAGCAATGGGATTATGACATATGGCATAATATCACTAACCCTCTAGCTTGGAGCATCACTGACATCATTTCCCCATTGGTAAACCTTGAATAAAATTAGATTAGTATTTTGAAGAATAAAAAAGGTGCCATGTGGATACAAGAAAATTTTGTAAAATTATTTAAGTGCCAAAAGTCTTCTTTGGAGGGGTATAGTTATTTGGACTACCAAGTGAACAACACATGGCACCATAGGCTTATTTAGGTACCTAGTCTTTGTAAGCCTCATACTTTCCAATACTTTTGAAAGTTTTAATATCAATATTTATCCCAAATGCCCAAGTATTTATACCCTATGAAAAATATACCCTCACACATAATTTTTAATGTAATTCATGACTTCTTTCCTGAAGAGAAAAGACTTGAATAATTCTTGAGAGTTGTTAGAACTTTTGTTCATAACAAAATATATGACTAAGTCACATAAAATATTATCAAAAACCTTTGGTCACAATATGTGAAGGTAAAATTAATGACTTAATTTTTAAAAATAAATGGCTAAACAAATTGAAAACAAATGGCCACAAAATTTTAAAATAGAATAGATATGAAGAAATATGAAAAATAACTAAGAATAAAAAAATAGTGAAAAAACTTAGTCATTTTATTTATCCTAAGCCCATTTATTTCATCCTATAATAAAGTGACTAATAAAAATAATCAACCTATATAAACTCTTAGTCATTTTGAATCCAAATAAAGGATAAATGGATAATACTTATTTAGGAAAAGAGGTAAAAAACTCTAAAATAGCTAGATAATTTGCACAAACCAAAGGTTAAATAGTATAATGGGAAGGTATAAAATGTGTTTAAAAAAAAATTATACTAATAGGATAAGACTTATTATTGTATATACCCCATTCTGGTCACACCTAGACTCCAACTGGACTTTAGATTGATTTCTACCAAATAATGCAAATTAAGCCTAGGAAACACTTAACATCCCAATTTCATCTACATATCAAACATTTAAGCCAATAATTATTTTTAGGAATCCTTATTTTGGGTATTATCCTATATTAAATATTACCTTCTCATATATTCATCTCTATTCACCTTGAGACCTAGCAACTGGTAGTTTGGCCTTTGAACCCATTAAGCAAGGCACTTGAACAATTCCTAAAGTGCTAAAATGCTAAACAAAATGAATTAAATAATCAAACCAAATTAAATGATTAGGTGAATTTTCCATGTGAAATTAGTGAAAATAAATTTGTAAAAAGGAAATTTTAATAAATATGAGGTCATGATGACATCATCATCCTCAAAGTCAAAGAATTCAAAATATCTCCTTAAATGTAATAAATTCAAAAATGGAGAGCCATGCTTAATTAATGGTATCTTTATACCAAATAATAATTACATGTCCCCTCATTTTATCAACTAGGGTTATCTTTAACTCACCTAGGGTTAGTTTAAACTCAACTATGGTTAATTCTAACCTAACTAAACTTGGGTTAGAGATAACTTTGGAGGCTATAAATACAAGGCCTCATCGACTGATCTTTAAGATATTTTGGTGTAAAGTTACTATGCTCAAATACATGAAAATATTTCATTATTATATTATTACCATGCCCATTTCATAAACCAATCCAATCCAAATCCAACCAAAATTACCAATGTGACAAGGAGAAGTGGAGCAATGGAGCTTCATTGACACATATTTGTTCAACACATAGTCAAGCACATCATTCCATTACCAAATCACAATACATGCTATCATGGATGGTGAAATTTATTATTTTTGCTTTCATTTATTTAGTTATTTATTTATGTAGTTCTCTAGTTCCTTAAGTATCAAGGCTAGAGGTGTTAGTTTTTAGTGCATTTATTTTGATTTGATTTATTGACTAACATGATACTAATCTCCAATCTATGCATTTATTTTCTCACATAATGACACACTTGATGGGACCACACAACCAAAAATTATGAATTGAGCATCTTGAGATCCTTTTGGAGCCAAGAATATTTCATTATAGAGCTTAATTTCTTGATTTCTTTCTAACTTTTCCATTTTTTCTTTATGACTGTTTATTCACAAATTTGTGACTATGTAACTACAAATTCAATGAGGTAAACTACAAAATCATCAACCAAATATTTGAATTCATATAATAAAAATATGAAATTGCTCTGGTTTAGTCTTAGCCCTATGAATCTATGAAATCAAGATTAGAAATGGTGAAATTGTCAAGCCTACAATGAATTTAACCTAAAGGAAAATAGGTCATTTTATTTGATTTTTTAGATAACTGTTAAATTGTTTCACATTAGTGAATTCATCAATTTTAGTAGTGAAATTGCATTTTTAATTACTGAAATTGCATTTTTAGATATAAAAATCATATCTCATAGTTGAAAATGTGTTCTGCCTAGCTATAAATTCATCATGCCAACTAGCAAAATCATTTTGTTAACTACAAAATTATCACAAAGATTTAAAAAGCATTACTATGTGTTTCTATTTTTTGTTGTATATTTCTTATGATCATTAAATTGTCTTTGAAACCAACAATTTGTCTTCCCAAAGTATGAAATTATTTTATGGAGTAGCAAAATCATCAAACCAACTCATGAAATTATTAGGGAACCATGAAAATTCCCACTATAAGTTTTTACATTCAAGTTTGTCTGTGTTTTTATAATTGAATTTTTTTTGCAACTTTATAGTTCACTGCATAACTAAGAAATCATTTTGGATAGGTTTTGTGCCTTTTGGTCTAATTTTTATGAATATCACCTTGGCCTAGCAATAAGAAAGCCCATTAACACTTTTTATAATATCCACAGAACAAGGAAAAAAGATTTTAGCACTTTAAATATTTAAATTACAGTTACATTTGGTGTTTAAAAATCATTTAGTTACTTTTTTTAATTTTTCAAAGTTCATGAATGCAAAAAAATCCAAAGGGATAAACTTCACTCCACATTTCACTTGGTGTTTTAAAAATGAACTCAAATTTTAGACTAAATGCTTTTAAGAGATTTTGTTTTTTCATTATTTATTTTGTTGTTTTTGCAAACTAGAGTTAGCATGTATGATCTCCCCCATCCCCTTTAGGGAAATTGAGTGACAAAAAGTACTGTGTCCATTTATTTTGTCACTTAGTCCAATCATAAAAACAATATTGTAAAGGCACTCCCCAAGATTTGAGTGGCTTGTGTGATCTTAAAAAGATCTTAAAATCCTTAGATATGTTTATTTCTTGCATCTTGGTTTATGGGAAATATTTCATCACTTCCACATAATTTATTTATAGAAGCATTGACCCATTAATTCATCTCCATGCATCATTTAGACCCCACTCCATGGTGGGGTGTATAAATTGAGTAGGTGAATTGATGGGTTGATAGTTTGAATGGTTAAACTACATCTGTTAGTGATTACTACCCTTAGAACAATGGCTTGATATGGACATCACACTACATTAAGTAATTGATATATGTTTTGGTTATAAAAGTGATAAGACCTTTTTACAACAAGTTGATTAGATGGATCTAAAACCTAGTGCTAATAACACATATGGAACCATTTCAAATGTGTGAAAATTATAATTTTTAGAAAAACCCCACTTGAAGTATAAATATTGTTAATTTAGGGTGAGTATCTCAAAGTTCTATTTCATTATACAAATTCTTGAGAGAAAATGGGGCTTAAAATAACTACTTTTCATGAACATATAAAGTTTTGAATTAAAAAAATATTTCCTCTCAAGAAGAAGTATCTAGATGGAATTTGATGATACAAGGCCACTTTATCATTTTTTAGGAATAAGACAATACACTTAGGTGTTTTTGTGTCTTTTCCTTTCACTTGGATTATTTTGAGTCTATATATATATAATCAAAATACATGCCCAAATCATGTCAAAATAAAGTCATGTTTATATACCCCTTTTTAGCCTAATGAGGTGTTATGCCATTCATTTGATGCCACAATTTGCCTTAGTCATTTTAAAAATATTTGTGTGTGTGTGTTCACTTAATTGAAATGGGCATTGTTATGCTACCCATTTAACTCCAAGTCTTTGCCTTAGAGTTTTAAAACAAACCATTGTCATACATTTTGAGTGAGATAGTGTTGTTATGTTGCTTATATTATTTCAAAGACCTTTTTATTTATGTCAAATTGAGTTAAAAATAACATATGCCTTTTGGTATATGTTTGGTCTCATTATGCCAGCCATTTTGTTCTAGAATGTTATTTACTTGAGAAACTAAGTCTTCTAAGCCAAGTTCAAAACTAGTCTTGTGAAATTCAGATTCAAAAGTTGATTGGCTTATGCCTATGCCTCATTTAATTTTGGATTAGATGTTTAACTCTCACTTTTGGATTATGAAACTTGGAATAATTCCTTTCTTAATTTGAGTATTTTTTGTGGCTAGATTCTATAAGTAGTCTCTTTTGTGTGTGTCTCACATATATTTTATAGCTTATAACTAAGGTCAAAACTCTCTCTCTAAGATTAAGTATGGATAGTTTGTATTAGATTATTTATCATCACTTGGGATTGAATTTTTTACTCCTCATTCTTATTTTTGCCTACTTGGAACCGATTTTCCCAATTAGTTATATATATATGCCTAAAATACAATGTATTTTACCAATGGTCAAGTTTATGTTTGAATTTGTATTCCTATTTTGAGTCCAAGTGTTTCAAATTATTAGATTAAATACCTTAAAAAGTTTTTACCAATTGTTTCCTAGACATAGTTTGTTTTAAGTCTAGCTTTGTGACATGTTTCCAAAGACCTAGCATTTTACCTTTCATTTCCTAGACATAGTTTGTTTTAAGTCTATCTTTGTGCCGTGTTTCCAAAGACCTAGAATTTTACCTTTAATTTCCTAAACCTAGTTTGTTTCAAGTGTAACTTTGTGTCATGTTTCCAAATACCTAGCGTTTTACCTTTAATTTCTTAGACCTAGTTTGTTTCAAGTCTAGATTTGTGCCATGTTTCCAAAGACCTAGAATTTTACCTTTTCATTTTAAACCTAGTTGTTTTGAGCCTAGATTTGTGCCTTGTTCCCAAATACCTAGCAACCTTTTATTGTTTTAGACATAAATTATAGTTTTTTGAAACATTATTTTTACCAATATTGGCATTTGTATTTGTACTCAAAATTAACCATTTTTGAGAAAGATATTAGACCTTGAGGACATTTTAGACTGAGTATATCATTGACAAATTTGGAGAACAACTCCATTCCTAGGCCAAGTTTAGACCATTTTCCATTTATACCATGTTTTAAAAATTTGGAGAAATCTATACCTTTTAATTCAAATAACATTAGTTGTTAATTTTGATGTCTTGTTATACTCATAGTGGAACCATGTAAAATATGGATTAAGATAACATGGTAACTAATGATAACATTGCTCAATACCCATATGGTGATGATGTAGTTTATGAGATAGATCCCTATCCTCCTTACACTAGTAAATAAGTGGAATAAAATTAGGATATGTTATCACACTACTTGGTTAACACACCTCAATATTTAGAGTAAGACCAAGAGAAAATGACTCAATATCTCACTAGTGTGCCACCTGTTGTTAAATAAGTCCAAGTCCAACCATACTACATCATTATGTCATAAACATATGACCCATACTTTTTTCATCATCACTTTATTGAAAATAAGGACAAAGTTTTAGTCAGAGCTATGGATGTAGGAGCCAAGTTTCTAGAAAACTTCCCACATGAAAACATACCTAGTCTAATTAGAGTGTTGATAAATATATCTTACACCCAAATTATGGAACATACCTCTACCATTTAACCTCAAGCACTCATGTTATTTCATACCAAGATCCAAAAATTATTTCAAGAGGAAAGGGCCCCATGGCTGACCAATTTACTCAAATGTAACAAACACATCAAACCTATCTAGACATAGTGATAAATTTCAATGTCATGGCCATATCAAATGCTCCTCTCAAGGAACTAACTCCTTCAATAGAATTATTTTTTGATTCAATAGGTCAAGCTAATATAGGTTTAGACCTATTTTAACAAATTACATTGGTACGATATATGTTCAATGTCTCATTCATTGAAGAAGTAACTATGGATTCCACTTAAGATAATGTGTAAAATATAGTGGATAACACACAAGTGTCTTCCAATCTAGGCCAAAGTGAGGTAAATATACCAAAAAATAATTCACAATAAAAAGTGCCTCTTACCAATACCATGAGTGGTTAACAATAATAAGAGGCAATAATACCTAGTTCCCAACCAAAACATATTACTCCCAATCCCTCAACTAGCTACTTATTTAAGCATGCAATAACATGGGGTAAATAATCAAGTGTCGACCAATGCTTTACCTGAACAATAAGTGATGAATGCTATCCTACCTCAATGGATGATGACCAATATTACACAACACTAAGAACATTCTAATTTACCACCACAATATATTTAGAAAACTATACCATCTCAATAGGGGGAAACAGATGTTATAAATCAAAAAGTAGTGAAAAACGTACCTCAACAGTCATAGACTAATATACCTTTATAATCACAAACATTGTTTAATCAATAATTTATTTCATTTGGTCAAAGAAAAATACTAGACATCCAACAAGCATATAGTTCACAAAGGGTTTTTACACAACAAAGTGGTTCCAATGTCGAACAAGTACCTATTAGGTAATCATTGCCTTTTACTTAACACATGCCAAAAATTAAAAGACAGGGCCTTTGTCAACAAGTTCCCTTTATTCATCCCATTTTGACTAGTCAATAGTAAGTCCCTACTCAACCTCAATAGGTATATTAACTTTCACAAAGTCATATCTTTCCATCTTAATTCCAATTCCCTCAAACCTAGGGCTATATACCAAATCCAAACCAAAATACTTACTAGTAATGCATGTAATATCAATAGACACATCCCAATCTATGACTATATATTCCCAGTCAATTCACCCATAAAATAAACATTACACAAAAGTCCATACCTCTATTATACCCAAATCAAGGTAATACACCTTTGACCACCCAATCACAACCCCAACCAAATGTACCATCTAGTTTATTGGCCCAAAAATTGTAACAAATGAAGGACTAATTACCACCATTCAAATAGGGAAGCAGACCAATAAATTCAAATTAGATGATGTGTGTTCATACCCATTTAACATGGAGTATATTTAGATACCATTTATTATAGGGTAAGAACCACTAAAAATTGACAATTAGAAGGGTAAAAGAGACCCTAAGGTGCATCTAACAGAGTTCTTTATCACTTTCTAGACTATGGCCTATAGTGACATTTACCTACTCTTATTTCTTTGAATTCTAGTTAGACAGGCTTTGGAATAGTTTTTCAAGTTTCTAAAAAAATTAGTATCTAATTTTGATGATATCTCAGACTCAGGCCAAGATAAACTTTGGAAAAATCTTCACCAACTACTTATATATAAGGAGAGTACTTGCTAGTTACTTCACCCACAACTTACTATATAAACAATTAGCCACAATGTTTACTAAAAATTTCCACAAGGAGATATCCTATCATTTGAATCTTCAGTGTGCACACATGTTCAACAAAATTATTGAGAAATTTTTATAGATTATAAAGTCCCTTATCAACAAAGGGATTATCAGGTTAACCTCCTTAAATCTGAATTAGAGCTAAAATTAAAATGTAAGCCCAAAGTAGAACCCAAACCTAGTCTAAGTGCAAGCACCTGCACCATCTCAGACTAATAAAAATGAAAATACAAACCATACAAAAACAAAAAAATGTTGTTGGTAATATATTAATTGAGTCGCATCATGTCAAAATGGTACAAATATTGTCTACATAACTTCTTCCATAAATGTAACTTATTCTTCATCAATAGCCTATCCAACAAGTATATCCTATGCTACAACCTAAACGAACTCCTCAAATACCACAACCACCTTTATAAACACATCTTCTAAGAATAATACCCACTCTTAGAGTCTTTAATCACCTTTGAAATCCCATTAAATTAGTGTTTTTAAAAACTAGATGCAATGAATATGATTAGTTGGCTAATTTAAAAACACTATCTTGAGGGCATACCTTATCCAAACTAGTACATATAGCATAAGTTATTTGAATACCATCATGCTCATGAACATTTCATGAAATAATGTGTGTATTTGAAGCACCTTATTGAAATCATGTTAAAAAATGGGGAAATATAGTTGGATAATAAAGCGTCTATTTCCAATCAAAACATGAGTATTTACCAAAACCCTTTTCCATAAAACAATAATTTCAATGAAGTACAACAATAATAAAGGACACATTAATAATAGTATAAATCAATATCAAGAACAATTTCAATTGAATGGGGAGAACTAAGGCCAAAATGACCCCAACCAACAAACTTAACATGTAGTTACACATGACTGCAATAAAGTTGTAGGTCATATTACAGGAGGTCATGTTTTTATTATTACCATAAATCTTAGAACAAGTGAAAATAGACTAGGACAATTACTTAACAATACTGATCTATATACCTATGATGGTAATCCTTCCATGACTTGTGATCACAATGAAATGTGAAAATAACCAAGGATTACCATATTAGGACCTTTTTTTGATAAATCTTCATTTCCCCATGACCATAGCCAAGTGCACGAACAATCAAGAATTATCCTCACTGGCCTATCTCCATCATTTTCTAGTAGCAATGGTCATATATCCAATCCTAATTGTGAAATCACAAATTGGAAACCTAAGATAACTAGTATAGGCCTACAACCTTCTACCAATGAACCAATCTAACCTATTATATTGATAGGAACAAACCAATTATCACTATTAAGGAAAAGACATACAATATTTTGGAATAACTCTAAAAGACACCTCACAAATCTCCATTCTAGATTTGTTATGTATGTATATTATCCACAAGAATATCCTAATAAAGCTCCTAGGATAATCCCAAGTTATAAATGACATAACCCCCAAAAAATTACAAGCTTTGGTTGGAACCTAGCCCCAAGACAACAATTTTACTTCGACCAAAGTGATATGTCTTCACTTAGGCCTCTCCATAATAATCCATTATACATTGAAGTGGTCATCATGCAGTAAAAATTTAAATGTGTCCTCATAGACAATAGATCAGGATTGATTATTATGTCTTTCATGCTCATCAAGCATTTATGATATAAAATAGCTAACCTATAACCAAAAACTATCACTATCAAAGACTACGGTAATGAAGAATGGGAATCACAAAGAACTATAAGTTTGCTAGTGATCATTGGACCTTTGACCCATGATACACTTTTCCATGTGTTGTATGTAGACCTATCATTTAATTTTTTTTGGATAAACCATGGATACATGAAATTTGTGAAATACCTTTGACATTGCACCAATGTATTAAGTTTCCTCACTCTAGGATGGTGGTCACTATCCATGACAATTTATATCCATATGAACACTATAAGATTTTTTAGGTGGAATATGAAAGTTAAAATTAATGCTTTGGCCTAGACATAGTACACAATAAGGAAAAAGATAAAGAGATACATGTCAAATAGTGAGAGGCAAATTATATAGACCTTGATAGGATTGCCTCATCTTCACATATGCCTCCTCTTGAAATGTCTAATCATTTTACCATTTTAGAAAATAGTCCAAGAGAGTATTTAAACCATAACACATTCCATATTTCTAAGCTTCCACAAAACCCCAAGTCTTATGGAAGAACCAAATCTAGACCAACCTGCATGGAATGGTGATGAAAGGGACAAAGTAAGATTCATAGACTAACACCTATTATTTTCACATTGGACACTAGCCAAGAAGAATACCCACTTTCCAATGATGATTATTGTTTATACAATTGCAAATTGGTCAATTTCTATTGTAATATAAAATATCCTATTCGTAATAGGATCATGGATAACCAAGCTTATGAAGTTGGAGGCCTAAGGGGAAATTATCAGGGTACTCTTGAGCCCATTTCTATGACTAGATACAAGGGAACTTATGATCTCAAGTTTAAAGCACCTTGGGGTGACCACACATATATTATTCATGTTCCAATGCCAATGACTAATGATGATGATGTTGAGAATGAAGTAGAGTCTAATCATAGCATTTATGAAGACCTTGCAAGTACTAACCTATTTGAACCTCATAACATCTGTACCATTATGCCAATAATCCAACATTCCACACTTCCTCTTTATCATCTAAACTTATAGATTGGTACCAATAAGAATCAATAGTGCCTATAGACAAGTTTGATAATGATGAAGCCTTTTGAAAAAATATAGGCCTAAGAGACAATGCTTCATTGGGGGACCAAAAACAAGGGTTTTATATCAAACTCGATCTTATTGCCTATTTTGGACAATGAGTGAACACCCTTATCCAAAAAATAATAATAAAACATTGAGGTCCCAAAGTGAAAACCTCTTTAAGGTGATTTTGGACCAAGGTAAAAGTAAAGACAAATGCCAATTTTCTAGTGAAAACTTGTCCTAGGCAAAACTAGATGGCATTATTCACCTTTCCTTGAGTGAAGCCCAGGAAACCACCAATGATAAACTTAATTTTGGGTCTAAGTTTAACACAGAGGAACAACATGCCTTCGATTAGATAGTCTGATAATGTCCTAGAGTATTTATGACATGGCCATTATTACCATTTGGGGATTTTGATTCATCCTACTTAGGAGAGATTGGAGAACCATTCTAACCAAATAAATTTGCCATTGTATGCTAATTCACATCCATACCAACCATTTTAGAGAATGGATTAAATCTCATAGTATAATATACTACAAAATTCAACATCAGGACTCCAATGATGCAAAGTGGATCAAATTAGGTGTGTCCCTCACTAAGGAGCAATATGAAGTTTTTATATCCATTTTAAGCGAGTTTGTCAACATTTTTGCTTGGTCTTATTAAAACATGCCTAATTTGGATACCACCTTGGTTGTATACTTACCTTTCTATCCATCTTGATGCCAATTATATGAAATATAAATTTCATAAGATGTATCTTCAAATTATTATATTATTAAAGAAAGAGTTATAAAAACTCTTGGAAGTGAGACAAATTTGATCGATTGACTATTCAAAGTGGATATCAAACATTGTGCCTATCAGTAAAAAGTTAGAAGGGATTAGAACTTGCACTAATTTTATAGACATCAATAAGGCCTACCCAAGGGATGACTTTCATTTATTGAATATTGATATGATAGTTGAATCCATAATCAAGTATGCAATTATGTCCCTCATAGATGGATTTTTAGGATACGATCAGATCAAGATTACACAAGAAGACCAATAGAGGAAAAATTTCACCTCTTCATGGGGAATTTTTTATTATCGTATTATGTTATTCAGCTTCAAGAATGTTGGGGCCACATGTCAGAGAGTAATGACCATCATACTTCATGACATGATGCATGACATTATTGAAGACTATATCGATTATATATTGTGTAAATCAAAGACCCATGAAAACTATCTAGACATACTATGAATGATATTTGAAAGGCTTCACTAGTAAAAGGTATAACTTAATCCTAAGAAGTGCATCTTTAGTGACACTTCCATAAAATTTTTAGGATTTATTATCTCTCACTAAAGCATTATATTTGATCCTTCTAAGGTTCAAGCCATTATTGAAATTCCACCACCTTCCACTCTGAAGTAGCTCCATAATTTGTAGGGTAAAATCCAGTCCATTAGATGCTTCATTTCATATTTGGACAATAAATTCCATCCCTTTACTCACTTATTAAATAAAGTTGTTACATTTATTTGGGATTAATAATGTCATAAATCCTTTTATTACCTAAAGTACTATCTTTCTAATCTATTAGTTTTGTTACCACCAATTCTAAGGAGGCCATTTTTGTTATACCTATCTACCATGGATAAAGCCCTAGGAGATATTTTAGCTCAACATGATGAAAATGGGAAATAACATGTCATGTACTATATAATTTTTACACTTATAGTGTATTAACATAATTATAGGCCAATATAAAAATCTTGTTTAGCTATGGTCTTTGTAGCCCAGAAGCCACATCATTACATGCTTAACAACAAGATCATAGTCATTGCCAAAGTAGATCTACTCAAGTATCTACTATCAAAGGTAACTATATAGGTCTATATGGCTAAATGGATCATATTATTGAGTGAGATTGATATTGAATACACTAATTAGAAGGCCATAAAGGGACAAGTACTAGTAGACTAGGTTACTGAATATCCCCTTTTAGATACCAAACTATTCACTTTTCAATTTCTAGGTGATTCCATCATGACCATCATAGAAACTTCTCCTAAGGAGAAACTCTAGAATTTTTAGTTTTATGGGTCATTCACATCTCATGGATCAAGGTTAAGTCTATTATTTATTACACCATAGGGGGATCAAATTCCTAAATCAATCTGTATCAACTTTCCTTGTATTAATAACATGGCTAAATATGAAGCACTCATTGTAGGGATTCATCAAGTAGTAGTATAATGGAACATTTAGCAACTCATGGCTTATGTTTATTCTTAGTTAATTTTCAATTGGGTTTTAGACCAATTTCATACCAAATATGACAAGATGGTATCATATAAGGCCATGGTGGACATTCTTAAACAATAGATTTCCCATTTATAGTTTGAACACATACCTCGATCTAGTAATAAGGCAACATATGCCATGACCACCATTAGTTATTTGATCCATAACATTGACAAGTCAAAAGAGTATTAGTTCCTTGTTGAACATCTTCTAACACCTATTCATGAACCTTAAAACATCACCATGATCTATGATATTGTTGGTCCCATTTTTATATGGTATTTATACCTATATAACTACCTTCACAATCACATCATTCCACTATACCTATCATGTAAACAAAAAAAGACCTTTACACACCAAACCTCTCATTATTCACTAATTGACACAACCCTTTACCACATAATATTTGATGGAGGTTTGATTCATTATTTAAATTCAATAGAAGACACATTAATGTTGAGGGAAGTTGATGGAGTATGTGGAAACCACACTAGTAGGGCCATCCTTGCCAAAAATCTCCTACATACTAGTTACTATTAGTGATTAATAAAAGTAGATATAGATGCTTGTGTCAAAAGGTGTGACAAATGTTAAATACATGCCAATTTGATTCATGATATTTCTATAACACTCAAACTAGTACTTACACCATGGCTATTTTCAACATAGGGACTCAATCTCATTGGGAATATTAACCCAACCTCATCTGATGGCCATAAATGCATCCTTACCTCTACTGAGTATTTTAATAAGTGGGTTGAAGATATACCCTCACTTACATGACTAGAAAATAAATTTCCAAATTCATCTTCAACCATCTCATTTGCCTCTATGGTATCCCACTTGAAAGTAATTTGATAATGGTAGATTGTTTTAAAATAAGGATGTCAAATCCATTTGTGTTGAGTATAAAATCACCCAACATTTCTCTACTGAATATTACCAACAAAGAAAAGGCCAAGCAGAGGCATTTAATAAAACCATTGTCAACATACTTAAAAAATTATCAATGATGTTGGCCATGATTGACACCTATAGATCTTTCATACCCTTTGGGCATATTATACTAATTATTGTACTCCAATAGGAGCCACACCATATTCCCTAGTCTATGACACTAAGGCCATTTTGAACATCAAGGTTGAGTTGCCTTATTTGAGTATTTCATTGAAACACATCTTGGATGATGAAGATTATAGAGTATATTACTTGAAATATCTTGAGTTACTAGTCAATAAATGATGGATGTTGTCAATAGCCTTCAATCATACCATAACTAACTACATTGTCAATATAACTGGTAAGTCAAACATAGAGGGTTCAAGCTTGGTGATATTGTTCTCAAAGAAAACCAAAGGAACATGATGGTTGAGAAAAATAAGAAGGGTAAATTCAAACCCAATTGGATAGGCCCTTATGTCATTGTTCCAAGTTATGGATATAGAGCATATAGGTTGCTACACTAGATGAAGGTTAAATTGATGATCCAATGAACATCATACACCTCAAGTGTTATTTCACTTAATATACCCAAATTATTATCTATGAGGCTCATTTACAATGTAACATACCATCATCTTCCTTGTGTCATACCATATACCATTCTTACCATACCTTTAGAAATTAACCAAAGTGTTTTACCCACCCTTTTTGACCTTGGTTCTACTCCATTGGTTTCTTGGAAACCTTCAACAAGAGGATATAGATGAAATTTTTAGTAGTTGATTTATTATTATACATAGAGGTAATATCTTGGACCAGTAGGATAATTGTTTGGCAATTACATTCTTCATTATTAAGATACTCTACCTCAATTTTGGTGCTACTAATTATAACTTCCTTTGGGTAGACTAGTATCATTAAACCATGCCATTGTTTCCTAATTATAACCACCTATGATTAAATTAGGACAAATAACTTTACCAGGTATTATCACCTCACCATGCCATTCTTATTCTATACTGTGCTATTTGCCTAATTTATGAACATGTTGCTACCTAGTTAGATTCCTCTACTATAAGGTGGAACTATAGTGATTTGAGGTCTCATTATGGGACTATGTAGGTAGTGATCAATTTACATTAAGGTTAGTTTAATTAGACTTTTCAATTATCTCTCCATTTTTTTAATCAATTTAAGTCTAGACACTCTCACCATTTTGCAAAAAACCTAAGCTACACTCTCATTATTTTTTGAGTTGAAGCATTATGTGTCTCATAATTCTTGATCAAGTTGAGACTCTTTAAAACTTTCAAAAGCATTGGCAAAATATATATAAAATCCTAAAAATCATGAAAATTAGATTATAAGTCCACAAAAGATATAAATCCATCAATTTTTTTTTAAAATGGGCCACCTTATCTGTTTAGTTTATTTCTAAACCACCTTGGTCTTTTTCCTCCCATTTCTGGGAGAACTACATTGGCTTGAGGTTTGTATGAACTATGTAGGCTGTACTTGAATACATGGGGTATCTCAAGTTAGCTCAACTAAAATTTCATTTATTTTTTACTACTTTTTTACCTTAAGGATTATGGGACTCTTAGCTACGTCAAAAGTAGCCACTTGTCCGTTAGTTTCCCCATCTTTATTTGCCTTAGCCATATGCTCTCACCATTTTTCAAGTTTATATTGTGATTATTATGTATTAGAATTTAATACACTAATTACCACTTGTATTTTATGATGCTCTCACCATTTTGAGAGACATTTTATAATTTGAACTCTCTCTCTCTCTCTCTCTCTCTCTCTCTCTCTCTCTCTCTCTCTCTCTCTCTCTCTCTCTCTCTCTATTTTTTGAGCACCTTCATCTTACACACTTGACATTTTTTGAAACCATTCCCATATTACTATATACAAGTAAATCATGTTTTCCACATCATCAATTTTTTTCTATCACATATCTTGGGAGAACTAAATTTGGCTTGAATTTCATGTTGGATCTTACATCCATAGAACTATGTAGGTAGTGTCCACTTACCTGCAACATCTTGAGTCAGAATGGGTACCCCTTCTTTTTTTAATATTCCCCCCATTTTATTTATTTTGTTGTCTCATATAGCCTAGGGGAAATGTTTTTCATCTTGTGTGTCATTTTCCCTATCACCTAGGGGTAACCTTGTGCCTTTGTTCTATGAAGGTCAACATACCCCTATTTTTAAAAATTGGGGACCCATGTGTGAAATTGTACAATCTATACTTTAAATTTGAAATTCACTTGATTATAGTGCTATTAATATGTTTTCATATTATTCATATTTGAAGATCATTCACACCATGTCTTGGTTAGTCTATTTTTTCATAGTTTTGTTATTTCTTTGCCTAATTTTACTAACCTTGATCTTCATATTTCAAGTTGTAGGTTTAATGGAACCCTCATTAAATAGACCAGTTGGAATTTTACTAGCCTTTGGCCAAAATAAATCCAAGTTAAATTTATGTTCAAGCTTCCTCAGACCCTCTTTCATAAATCCTATCTTAGACCATTTGATTTAAATTCAAAATTGGTCATAGAAAAATTGGTGGGAACACTTTTAAAATGCTAAGAACTTAAATTTAATTTTTACACTAAGGCTTCATCATGAATTTAAACATGACCAAAACTTAGCCTAAAAATTATAATCTTGGCCCCCTTCATGTCTCGATCCCCTTTGTTCCCCTTTATTTTAATATGGTCTTCATGTTTACAGAGTCATTATGTTCTTAACTTGTTTAACTTTATTATCCATGGTCCCTCTTATTACAACCTAGACTAAATTCTTATTCCTAAGGCCCCATTCACATTTATTAATATAAACAAGACCTTATTATTAAGACTTTAATCTAAGTCATATATGTTTCTAAGTCCTTATTTAAGTTGTGTGCTTCTTTTCAGGATCGATGGCCAATGACTACTTGTACAAAGATGATTGAACGACACATATCAAATCAAAGTTTTTATGGGACTTACGATTAATGGTACTTAAATTTAATGTTCTCACATCTATCAAATGAATTCTAAAAGTCTATCATTGATGTTTATGATGTTGTCAAATTTTATCCCCTATGAATAGTTATGTAAGCTTAAAATTGATGTTTTCATGCCCATCAAATGATGTCTATGAGGCCATCATTGATGTCTATGAGGCCATAAAATTTTAGACTCTATAAATAATTATATGAGTATAAATTTGATGTTCTCACACCCATAAAATGACATCTATAAGGACATCATTGACATCCATGAGGCCATCAAATTTTAGCTTAAAAACTAATCTTGCCTGGAAAAATGACCATGTTTTTTATTTGTGTTACAGAGTCTCATTTAAAAAATAAATATGCTTAGGGTTATACAATTCAATGTTAAATTGAATTTTCATTTAGACTTTAGCCCATCATAAATTAAGTTCAAATTTGTATGGGATTGATTATAAATACCATGACCATAGCTCAAATTTTATCCTAAAGTGTGGTCATGTTTCTAAACATTTGATTAAACTTTGGTCTAAAATATCATGCTTGGTCCCCATATGTCCCACTATCTTATTTGGGCCTATTTCATCGACTTAACCTAACCAATGCAAGTTCCCATATTAAAATTTATCTTATAACCTTTTACCCTAAAGTTTTATCATATTTATTAATATGATAAAACCTTAGGTTAAAAGTCATTTTACTTGGTCCTTGTATTATTAAAATTCTCCTTTAATTATGATCAAGACTTAACTTAAATACTTTAGCCTATGGTTTATATCATGTTTATTAACATGAAATAAAATATATCATAAAGTCTTTGACCTAAGTTCTCATATGTATTGATGCTAACTTAAACCTTATGAACCTTTGTAGGACCTACAACTCATGTGAGATTATAGCAAGGTAATCAAAAGGAGCGAGATCTCTATGGGATATTCAATAAAACCTCTAATGACCCATGGGACCACCACATGGTTAATGATTACCAAATAATATATTTGACAAGGTAAAAATATTTGGAATCCTTGTGGGATTTCCAAGTGGCATAACCGTGGGACTAGTCCAAATAATGTCTAATGGCATGAAACTCATAAGATCAAGATAAAGGAGTAGTGTTGATCCTTGAAATATGATCTGATGGAGTGATATGAGATGGAATTTAAAAAACCAATGGTTAGTTTTTAAATGTTAATAGATAAAATGCCATGAAAAATACCAACTAGATGCCACATAGACACCACCTAAGTATAAAATGACAAAACTAGAGATTTTGCGGGCATGGAAAAGCAAAGGTATAAATACCAAGGTTAACATTAAATCCAAGGCATGAATTCACTCAAGTTAAAAATACTTCACCATTAAATCTCAAAATTACTTGCAAAAAAAACCCTAACATCTACAAAAATCCCTAATTTAATTACAAATTGATCATAACCGAGCTCAAGAGACTCTAAGTGTTATCTGAGCAAGTGAAAACTAATCCATAGGCAATTTGTAAACCACTATGGGAAATTTTTAAAGTTCATAGTCATGGTGGAATGGAATCAACATAGAGATGACATAGAACTCTATTTAACCATAGAATTAGAAGTAAGGATCTTTAAGGACACAATGTTTGATGTTGTGGCATTGAACACT
Source organism: Torreya grandis (assembly GCA_037957365.1). Classification (NCBI taxonomy): domain Eukaryota; kingdom Viridiplantae; phylum Streptophyta; class Pinopsida; order Cupressales; family Taxaceae; genus Torreya; species Torreya grandis. The sequence continues at coordinate 1,067,913 of JARHVA010002852.1, forward strand.
GAAGACAATAATTGGTCCAAGCTCTTTTGGACAATTAAGGAATTATAGCCCATAACAAGGGAGGATGAGAATATTGCATCTTTAAAATCAATAAATAATGACCTAGTCACAGTACAGATGGTGAGCCTTCACCATGTAATGGCAAAACCAAATGTACTTCACTACATAGATATCCTCCTCCCTATTTTTAAAGATTATAAAATTGAAAAGGGTATGATGATCAATGAACATAATCATAAATGCCTTACCTATTTTTCTCCCATTTATTTTGAAAAATATTATAATTTAACCAATACCCAATTAGATATACCCACACTTAATGAATGGGCCAATAACAATGACCTAAAAGCCATCCTAATCCCATGGTTGTATTTTGGAAACCATGTGTTTTTTGACCTCAATAGAAACATTCCCATCAGCCAATTCTGACCTAGAATTTAGATGATAATGACCTTGATGCATAGGTTGTGTGGGAACCCCAATACCACCTATGTTGATAGCATGTGGGTACCCCTAGTATACTTTATGATTGAGAAAGAGCTCACCCCTCCCATTGGTGAAGTTATCAGATCATGTCTATGTAGGTAGATCTTCATAATCAAGAAAGGGTCTACAAACAACTTCCACATTATGTATTATATCTTATATTCATTTATTTATATAATTGAGATCCCTAACTTTATGGGATGGTCACTTGGAAGGACACAAATGGTGTCCTAGTTCTATTCAAAATCACATATCTTCAATTATAGGGACCATATCCAATTTACCTATGACTGCATCTATCCTACCTTGAATGAGGATCTAATAAGATTCCAAATGATTAGAGTTATCCCATTGGAAAAAAATCCATTGATTCCATTGGGTACATCTAGTTTTATCTAGACTACATAATCATCATGATTGAGGGAACATAGGGCACTCCACTGAGACTGCCAATCCATATTCTAAATAAATTGTCTAAGTAGGAAGTTGCATTTTAAATATGCAATGGTATTGATGGGATTTTAAGAAGAAAAATTAAGGGACTATTACATATTCCACACTTGGTTAATGGTAAATCTATCTTTCAATATTGGGACAACATTGAAAATGCTTCTAGACATAGAGCATATTTCAGATTATAACATGATGAATTGAGAGAGTGGGACCCCAATGATAAAGTTGGGAAACATTTCAAGGCTAAAGAAATAAATTTTACCTATGATAATTGGATAGGATTATATGATTTAATATACACCAAGAATACATCCTTCACAATATTATTAGATAGGTTGAAAAAACATGGCATCAACCGAAAAGCTAGGTTGATGAGGGACCAGAAAGGAAGTGATGACATTTAATAACTTAGTCTGAGGTAGTACCTCTTTATAGGTCAATCCTCTCAACCTCCTCAAATGTAGCCACAAGAACAAGTGGAGGTCCGAAATCTTGAAGAGGAGAGTGAACAAAGGCCTAAAGAAATGAGACCTACGGAGGGTACATCATCTTCATCCCACCCCAATGAACTAGGGTCTCTAATTGATTACATTGATGTGGTGTCATTGAGCTAATTGAGATAGGGTAAGATGAATTCTAGATATTATCCCCTACTTATCAGTTTGATGGATAAGAAATTAAAAAAGAAGAACCTTAACCCCAAATTGAGGAGTTAGAGATAAAAAAAGGAAAGGAAATAACTTTGAGCCTATTTCTATTTGTTCTCCCATAAAAGAGGAAGACTAAACTTTCATTGGTTTCAATAGGAATAAAGAGGCCTAAATTGACCTTCACTCACCCTTTGAGTGAGTTCAATTTATTTAGTGAATAAAATGTGCTAAAAATACTAACCATCCTTGAATGGTTCATCTATGTTAAGATGCAAAATATTCCTACCTTACAACACTCTTGGGCCTTGACCAAGATAGTGAATGTAACTATCCATGATAAGCTCAAACCATGGATAATTACCTTATAAAAGGAGGAGAGGGAAAGAAAGATGGATTCCCTTGGTGAATAATGTGGCACTCAGATGATTTCTCTTAAGACACAAGTAGAGACTCCTAAACCTCTTCAAATTAATCAATCATTAGTTGGAGTCTAATTCAATCCAATAACTATAATTTTGGAGAGGGTCATTGAAAAGAGAGCCATGGTTGCTAGTGAAGAATTCATTTTCTAGAAAGTAGAACCATTTTTTTGTTAACTCCAGTGCAAGGTTAGAAGTTGGGGGAAGACACCATATTTGAGGAAGATATTATCCAATTGGCCTAATCTCAATCAACCCAGCTACAAATTGGTATCAAGGGAATGAAACAATAAATAAAGAATCTAAGGAAGCAAAAGGAAAATCTAGAGAGACAATCTATTTCATCTATCCAAAATACTATGATAGACACATTTGAGATATCCTTTTATGACAATTTTAACACTCTAAAAATAAGAAAGGCAAGATAGGGTGAATTAAGTCAACAAGATGTAGAAACCAGGGGTTTAATTACTCAATGGAAGAGTTTAAAGGATAAAATGAAGGATTTAATTAGCATCATAATAGGGGATAAAATCCCAAGGTTAAAGATAATTAGACTTGCCCATCTCAACATAGTCATGATACTAATTATTGATAAAATTTAGGGATTGAGAATGTGGACCAAGAGCTTGGAAAGACTCCTCCAGGATGATAAAGAGTTACTGGATAGGATAGAGAAGTTCTTTAAGACCATGATTGCCAATCCTATAACACTTAACTCCATGGGAATCATTATATATGATGAATTAAATCATAATAATACTTTGGTCATGCAAGAGATAAAAATCAAGAGCCAAGGCAAGTTTTGAGGTGACAACAATAGGATCATGGATATGATCCTAACTATAAAATAAAAGATAGACAAGGTAAGGAGCATCAAGGAGGCTTTGGATAGAAATAACAAGGATCTTAAAGACCTAGTTTATAAAGAGGATGAACTCTTCTTTGGACTTGTATTTAATTTGAAACTTATTGATGAGCAACATCAAAAGGCAGTAAGGCTACTAAAACAAAACCAAGGGACTTCATCAACATAGGGTCTACTAGTTAGGAATATTCTCTTTTATTAAAATATTGTAAATTTTAAAAATGGGATATTATTTTGTAAATGTATGTGCATTTTGTTACCACATTTTCCTATAGGTCAGTTCATTTTGGAATGTTTAGTGTATTCTAGAAACTTTATAGAAAGGAAAACTATCCTTTAAATTTGTAAACTTGTAAGTTAATACAACCGATCGACACAGTTCCTTTATTATGTAAAAGGGCTATTGTCTATTATAAAAAGGGAGTTTTTGAGCTACAAAAACTAGTGTAAACTTTGGATAAATTAATACAAGTAGATAATTTTGAGAAGATTGTCTCATCTTGTTTGTGTGAATTGTTATATATCTTCTCTCTCAATTTTTTATTCTGAGTCTTAGATTTGAATAGTTATTTTGAATTCTTGGCATGTACCTTTTGAATATATAATTGTTTACTTATGAATATGCTAGGATAATTGAAGGTTCCTTAGTTTTATTCATTTTATTTACTCTATATTTTTAGATGTGCATCAACTATCTTCTTAAAGGAGTAAAAATTTAAAGTAAACATGGTTCTTATTTGCATTATGTCTTATCTTCTTTAGAAGTTTGCTTACTATATGTTGTGATTTGAGTTTAAGTTTCTTAAATTCATATATTAGTTCTAAGTGCATGCCTGGGAAACACTTGAACTTTGTCATGATGACTAAGATGAAGATCAACAAAACTTTTTGTATTTGCCTAACCCTAAATTTTTACCTCTTTTTTAACCATATCTCTTTAGTTTAAATATCATTATAAATATTCACATAGATTAGTATTTAGACTTATAATTTGATCATAAATCACACTAGTTATCATAGATCACCTTCTTATTTGCAAAGATAATTCCAAGGTGGCTTCCAACCACCAACTAATATAAATATTGTGGAATAGTTTTCTTGCTTTACCACTATTTCATCATAGGTAACCAGATTACCATAACCTACTACTCATGCTCTAAACTCTTTGAATTATAAAATGAGAAGCATTGTTTAAACACTAAGAACACCTTTGATACACCTAGAGGCATCAAAAGGTGAAGCTCTACTGGTGCTAAATGGAGATCCTTCTTTGTAGATGTTTAGTATCTTTGCTAGTTTTGGTAAATCTTATTCAAAGCTCACTTTAATCATTGCATATTTATGTTTATTTTAGAATAAACATGTAAAATTTGGTTATCTTCATAGTTTTAGTGTGGTCTTTCTTCTCATTTAAGACAAAGATGGATATTCTTTGAAGACATACATTATATTTTGGTAAAGATAGCTTTAGAATTATGAATTCAATAGGTTTGAGGTTAGTAATAGCTATTTTGATCAAAGATTCATGAATACTTTGCAAATTTGAGTTCATTTACATTTAAAATGTGGAAAGGTTGATCTTAATTACATATTTAGACACTTCTTTGAGCCAATTTGGTTAAATATTATTGTCCTTTATTGTTCTTTATATGAATCTTTGAAAAATTTGTTTAATGTGTGAGTCTAATCATTGTTATTTGTAAATATTGATTTGACACATCTTATTTCAAATAGGATTCAAAATTATCAAGTTAGAACTGCCACAAATTAGAACAAGACAATGTTCAGATGGTAGGGAACCTCTACTCGAGTTATCAGTCCATAGAAGAGCTAAGCAGAACAAAGGTAAGCATAGGATTTCAAAGTCTTTACTAGTTTCACTAATCCAGGGTGCTCACATATTTAACCCCAATCAAGGTATGGCTTAGTTGGGTGGTTCTCATATCAATGTGAAAGGTGTGGTACATGACCTTCCTTTTAACCCTGAGAAATATTTGCCAATATTTAGTCCAACTAGTATTGTAAATGTAGAGGAACAAATTAAGTCATTCAAAGATGAATTAATATTATTAAATGTATTCCATGAGAATGTAGCTTGTACACTATTTCCTTTTACTTTTAAATATGTTGCTTATGAATGGTTTTTAAATTTACCTAAAAAGTACATTAATAATTGGGACCTATTTAATAATGTTTTTATTGACTAGTTTGGCAAAATTATTAGTCCATATATTATACCAATAATTTACCACAATCAAGAAGGATGCAACTGAACCTATTAGAGCATTTAATTCTAGGTTCCAAAAGATGTATAGCTGGACCATCTACAATTAGTGAAAATAACTTTTTCAAAATGAAAAATTCAATAAATATGAGGTCATGATGAAATAATCATCTTCAAAGTAAAGGAATTCAAAATATTTCTCTAAATGTAATAAATTCAAAAATGGAAATTCGTGCCTAATTAATGGTATCTCTATCCTAAATATTAACTATAATTCACCTCCTTAAATTAATTAGGGTTAGCCCTGACTCACCTAGGGTTAGTTTAAACTCAATCATGGTTAATTCTAACCTAACTACACCTGGGTTAGAGTTAACTTTTGAGGATATAAATACAAGGCCTCACCCATTGATCTTTAAGCTCTTTTTGTGTAAAGTTACTATGCTCAAATACATGCAAATATTTCATTATTTTAGTGTTACCATGCCCATTTCATAAGCCAAACTATGCCAAAACCAACCAACATTACCAAGGCGATAAGGATAAGTGTAGCAATGGAGCTTCATTGACAAAGACTTCTTGAGCACATAGATAAGCACATCATTCCATTTCCAACTCATAATACTTGATTTCATGGATTGTAAAATATCTTTTTTTTGTTAGTTATTTGTGTAGTTCTAAATCTCATTGAGTGTCAAGTCTAGAGGTGTTAGTTTTTAGTGCATTTAATTTGATTTGATTTATTGACTAACATGATACTAATCTCCCATCTATGAATTTACTTGATCACATGTAGACTTATGTAAATGTAGACATTAACATTAAATTAGCCATAAATGTGAATTAGACTAGAAACCATAATGGACTCCTTGAAGTATAAGATCAGATTCCAAATAAAAAAGAGGGTCCCCATTTTAGACTAAAAATGAGGCATGTTGTGAAAACAACAACACAAGTAAGTAGCTAAATCTATGGAGGTGGTGAGTGTGATCCTTTTGGCTATGAGTAAGGTCAAAAAAAAGGGTAGATACATGAGATATATTTTTCAAGTGTATAATTCTAGTTTAACATATAAACCTATATTTAAGAATCTACACATATACAAGTGTTAAAGGATTCATTAAGAATCCTTAGTATTATTAATGAGGACATTACATGTAGGCTTTTTCTATTCACTTTCAAAGATGCTACTTATATTTGGCTTCTCAATATCTTAGATTTTTTTTTTGTGAGTTAGATAATATTCAATGACACATTCATTTCCCAATTTGGACAAGTCACTGACCTAGGTGTCATGTACCAAAAAAATTTAGGTATAAAAATGGAATCCAATTATCATATTAAAGATTTAAATTCTAGGTTATGAAATACATAAATTTTAATCAATGTATTATATAGGCCACATGATGCTTTACCACTTGAAATTTATAATAATTATTTGGACCCAATGTCATTAATTTTATTGCACAAAGCCCATAATTCCCCAAATATTATGTAGGCTTATGAAAAATCTATTTAAATAAATAGATAATTGAATACAAAATTAGGTCAAATATCATTAATTGTGAATGTCAACATGAATCTTATATCTCTAATTCCTATTTTTAATTCCAAATAGAATGTTCCAATAATACCAAGACATAAGTCTTTAAGTATATAATTTTGAGACACGTGGATCCAAAAAAACAAATAGGTCTACCCAATAGGTAAACCATATGTACCAATCAACAAATTCTAATTGAGGCCATAATTCCACTAAAAAATATTAATGTCCAAGTTATACAAAAATATCTTACTAAGGGAGATCTAGATGTCATCCATGGTATGGTTCAAAAAATTAGGAGTGATTTCTTGAATATGCAAAGACAATTTGAAAACATTGAGGGAAAAAATCCAAATATAAATCACACATATTAGAGGTATAATAGACCTTTTCAATATCTCAAATACTAATATTGATCCTATCTAGTATAAACTTCATGAAATTAATATTTTTGAATTAGCTTTACCCCATTGGTGTAGGGTGCATAATACTAATATAAATGGTGAATTTGATTTCATTAAGTTTTTTAATTATTTTAAAATATTTCAACAAGAAATGCAAGGTTACAAACTAATTTTAAATTCATAATATTATGATAGTATATCCAATACACCAAGTACAATAATGATTTTGTAAACCAGTGATCTCTTAAGGTAGGAAGAAAATGAACCAAAATAATACATAAGATATCCATGCCTTGAAAAAAATCCAAAGGAATAATTATGCCTTGAGAAGTAAGATAAATCAATATCTTCCCATTATTTCTACTCATCCAAATAATAGTGATATTCCCACATATCTAAAATTGAATAACAATTCACCCCTCTATAAGGAAACACCCAACATTATTTAAGTGATACACCATTTTTACATAGCATAGGTAGTTAAAATATAGAATAAGACATGAAAACATTTAAGGAAAATATTAAACTACATGACTTAACACAAATTAATGAAGAAATAAATTTATTACTAAAATATTTTACTAGAAAACCTAGTTCAAGTAAACATAAATCAACACATATGAATGTAGTTATGGATACAAATAAATATAAGGTTCCCATTTCCTTTTTACTATAAAAATATTTGGAAATAATTTACCAAATTTATTAGTTGATTCAAGATCTTTGACTAACATCATGCTTGTGGGTGTCTACATAAATATGGGATTGCCACTAGTAAAATATGAAAGAATTTTAGTTCAATTAGAAAAATATAAGGTTAAGTTAGTATGAGAGTTATTGAACACTCACATGTAATTATCTTGTAAACCTAAAATCAAGGAATTAATGGACATTTAAGTAGTTTAAATGCCAAAAATCTATGTCATTTTATTAAGTCATGATTGTTCTAAAATGCTCAATAGGTATATGGCTACTAACTAGTCTCACATTTGGATTCCATAGATAGGTAAGCTGTGTGGTAAGAATACAGAATAGAGTATACAAATGAAATTAAAATATATCACGAAGAGAATTATGAAAATAAGGGTAAGGACCATATGGATTTATATTATCTAATGATGACATCCCATATGGAATATAACCTTTCCTCTAACAATAATGTTTTTATAGGGCATGTGGAAAATTAATTTTCATCTTCTTCATTTCCTTTACATCAACCATTCATAGTATATATAATAACATGGTGATTATATCTTTTAGTGGGCTTGTCTAAACTCTTCATGTCAATAAAATTGTTAATTTCATGTCTAATGCATCCCAATAGGCCTTATAATGTTCTATCTCCAACCAAGACACTATTGATCCTAACCATTTCATATTATAAGCTATGATTCAAATGACTAACATTAAATTTAATTTTAGTGCTTAGATGATGTTAATGCAATACCAAATTTTTAAAATAAAAATTTAACCTCAATAACTTCATTGGGTAGTGTCCAATCAAAATTCCTCCCTATTTTCCCTTAGATATGATCATGGAAATCTCATTTTCAAACCCACGATTCATAAAAAAGACAACAAAAACCTTGAAAATGAACCCTTTAACCATAAAATTGTATACATTGACATATGTAACATCAATACAATGATCATATATAATGGATCTACTAATGTTTTTTTACATTTTAAGTCCTTTAGAAACATTTATAAGTACTATATTAAACTCAACACTTTCTCTAGTACCAAATTTATTACCAAAACATTCTTTGGAGATGCTTTAGAAAGGTACAATCAAATAAATTATAACCCCATCTATATCTTTGATGTCTTAGGTAATTCATTGGTTTAAGAGTTTCAATCTAATGATTTCCCTAAAAATAACTTTACTCACTTTATAAATTCTAAAAAAGTGGACAATAAGAGTTCCCAAGACATTATCACACGTTAGAAAGATTTAGCTAACAAATATGAGCACAATATGTCATAATAAAATACATTCCACCTTTTTACCAATACATTACAAGTCAAAATATAATAAATTATTATGAATATTTCTCAAAAATCACCAAAATAATCCCTAGATTAATCCGAACATCAATATTTCTTCAAAATACAATTAGAGCCTTCCCAACACAAGCTTGGAACTAAAATGCTTATGATATATAAAAATAATAGTGCTACTAATGATGGTGTCTCTAAAAATGATGATTATAATATAACCTTTAATTAAATTCTATCAATAATATCCAATGAAGTTACTCTCTCCCCATCTATTATGGTAACTCCCTTCCAAGATCATCCTCCTAAAAAAACAATTGTGAAATCCATCATCCTTTCTCCCTGGTTGGTATTAGTAAATGTCTTCCTATATCCTAACCTAGATATTTTTACTGTTACTATGATATTTATCATTAGTATGATCTCATTTTTTTTCATGAAAATTAGATGATTCTTATTAGACTTGAAATAAAATTAAATACCTAACCTTTGAGTTATTACTTGGTCTAAAATTTTATTTTGAAACTATAGTCAAACAACACCAAGTCTATGATAAGGTAAATAAGGTTCATGACTCCAAGTTCAAGAATGATACATTTAAAAAAGATAACATGTAATTTACCATATATTATAATCCATTTCAAAATCACACGCTAAATAAAAAACAAAACAATCACATTCTCAACTAGTCGCTAATGTTTTTATAGCCACACTCGATTCTCATTCTTTCAATGATGAATAATACTTAAGCAAACATAAAAAAAACTAAGCTATTATTTCTTAAATCAATCCTTATCATCCTAATCCTTTTATTCCTTATCCATTTTACATAACTATTAAGGATAATTCTCCAAATATTTTTATGGCTATTGAATCTAAAAATATTATCACTTTTGTGTTTTTTGATAGGCCAACTATATCAAAACTCCTAGTATACTTCCCTTATTTCAAAATTATATCAAAAACCCCAATAAAATTATCTACATTCACAACTATATAATCTATCTTGATGTATTTTTTTTCTACAAAAAATGTATTCAAATTGTATCAACAAGCTTAGTATAATCCTACATCTCTAGATCATGTCCAACTATATTTTCCAGACCGATACAATATTTTTTATTGATTTGTGATGTTTCAATTGTATTAACTAGCCTGGTATCACCTATATCTACCTCTAATTATTAATATAATCTATTATATATTCTATTATAATATATTTGATTTATTTTAGGATATGCATAATTGAGGCAGATATAGTTATCTAACCCTATCGTAACTGTATCGATAGTACCAAGAAATCACACTTTGACTCCAAATGAGATTTTTTTTGGTAAAACTTATTTTAAAACTAATACACTTTATATTTTGGCCCCAATTTTATATTTATGTCAAGATTACATTGGATTTTATGAGTGGGATCCCATATAATCAATTTATATGTTCCCATCTCAAATCCCATTTCCTGAACTCATGATGAATTCTCCATGTCACAAAAACTATCTCACACAAATTTTGTTTGATATGAACATTTCAAAACCACCATATATAGACCAATAAGATACGTTTCATTGGTATAATGAAAGAATTCTATATATATTTTAATATATGTCCATCCAAGTTGATTAGACTAAGGATTTAAATCTCTCTTTAAATTTTCCTATATCATTTATGATCCCTGATGAAATATTAATTCATTTGTATGATCCTCTTTTGTTAATCACAATCCAAATTATTAACATCTAAGTTAAGTGATCCATATTAAATTAATGATCTATCACTTATGTTTCCTCATCAGATCTCATTAGGACATTATGATACTCTAGATGAAATCTTAATTCTACCTAAAACATGTGCCAAGGATATTACTGATTTCTAATACCTCCATTAAGATGTTTTCAAATCATGATCTTGGTACCAAATGTTATGATTAGATTTAAGGTTATGATTTTTAACTTACATTTAACACAATATTTTTATTGGATACCCTAAAAGTCATTATATGAGATTCATGGCCTCTTTTTCATGATAATATAAGAAGTTTCCTTACATGGTTGTTATTTATAACATACAAGGAGATAGTAATCCATAAATATTTTAATAATTCTAAGAACATGGTTTCTTTAAAATATAAACACTTTAACCTTTACATAACATTCCATTTTGGGAATATTAGTACTTTAATTATTACATCAACTAAAATCAAGGTTACAATAGTTATGAGACCCTTATTTGTATAATGCTTACCTTTAGACATGATGTTATACACATGTCCTAATGAGATATGTTATATATATATATATATATATATATATATATATATATATATATATATATATATATATATATATATATATATATATATATATAATTGAAACATGATATGTCATGGAGTCTTTGAGACTGAGACTAAAATTCTATGTGTAATGATATATTTATATATTTTTTACACATGAACAATTGCATGTTTAGATAGATAATTGGTATATTTGTTGGTGTTTTATTGTAGTTACACTTTGATGTTCTTTATGATGTGTATTTATTTACTACCACTATATATATTATTCTTAATCGTGTATATGAATTATGAATATGTTAAAATTATAGGAATCATTTTATTACCATTTGATATGCATTGAACTAGATATGTTGTGTACTATTTATTTGGATTTACATTACTTGTATTTATTATATTATGCATCTTTAGATTATAGGGTATGGAGTTTTATGTATGAAATGTTGTGCAAGTGATAGGTGAGGCCAACAATGGAACAAGAATATGATAGGCAAGAACATATCGTGAATAGAGTAATGACACATTTAATTAACATTACCATGATCCACACCACTCCTTTTATCTTGTGTTATACCTAATCAATAGAACTGATGTACATATTCTATTTAGCACTAATTCTCCATTTGGAAACTATTGAAACTTATATTTATTAACCTTAGGAGTTCCATTTTTAATTTTTAATTCATTCATAAATTATTTTTAGGACAATTATTTGACCCCCTTTGACTTAATACTAGGATGGATTTAGAGATCCAACTTCTTAGAGTGTCATAAATTAGGATTTATATATTTTAGGTTGATATTTTTTCCTTTAGACTGATAGGATGGTAGGAGAGTATTTTGATAAGGCTTAAATTAATTTATAGTTATCCCATGCCCCATTTATGGATTGCTATAGTGATTTCATTTATGAGTTATGGGCTTGCTTACTTGCCCATATGGGCTTATAAGTGGATTTATGGAGGGGAAATACTTTTTGACCATAAGATAAGGGATGGGAAGGTACACATATAAAATTTTAATTGAATTGTATATTATGGTATTGATCCTATTTGAGGAAGGAAATATTTCCTTGATAGGAAATTTTATGATTCGATAAATTTGTAAAAATTGGAGTGGAGAAGAGAATAAGTAGCTAGAGGGAAGTCTTAGGGAATGAGGATATTAGGTATTGCCAAATATTGTTAAAAATTGTTATTGAGATTATTAAAGATTGAAATAAGGTATTATTCAATGACCACTTCATTAATTTTTCTTTTACCAAGTTATCTTTATTATTTCCCCTTGATTATAATTTTTTCAAGATAAGTAAGGCCATTTCGATTACCCTCTTTTTCTATTTTGTTTTCCATGGTTGTGTTTATGGCTAATATGTGGTTTTAATGTTAATTTTTGGAAATATATATGTAGTAAACATCATAATTATTTACTATTTTTATTCCATTTTATTATCTTAAAATGGTAGAGTTATGTTTCTAAAATTTATGTGATTTTACATGTATGTTTGTGCAGCCATTTGTAGTGGAAGTGGAGGTGGAACTAGCTTTCCAATGCCCTATTACATTGGTTTTTTTGTACATAGTGGTAGTGGAAAGTGGGGAAAAAAATACAATTGCATAATACATGTTATTTATAGGGTGGAAGATGTGTATGATCTCCCATTTACAAGAGATGGTAGAGTAAGGGTAAGGAATTCACCATTTTATTCATCTCATTCATCAGACCTATTTGTGTTCAAATCTTGTATGACTACCTTATAATATTTTTGAATTTTAAATGATGTTTTCATTTACTTGTATGTTGGTTTTATAAAATACAATCCCTTATTTTTATAGTTTAATTTTAGCTTCCTGGATGCCTTTTCTTAGTCAACATCCTTTACCTAGGTGTGTGATCATCTAAACCTCCTTTGTATAAAATTATCTACCTTAAATTATGATGTGGTGATGCATAAATTTGGGATTATCACACTCAAGGGTGCTTAAGGAATATTCCTAATGATGGCAATATATGGGAGGTGAGCCTTCCTTCTGTTAACCTTGCATTGCATGATAAGTCCATGTGAAGACCACATGATCTATAATTTTTGTATAATCTTGTAAATAAGTTTATTGTATAATTGATATCCATGATTATTATATTTAATTAAGCTAGAAATATGTATATATTGATATGAAAACTTTTAATAAGTATTTTAAATTATTATGATGTTCCATTAGTACTTGTAAATTATCAATTTGTAAATGCAATGGAAATAATTATTTTGTATTCAAATTCCAATTTTCATTTTATATTTTATATGTATATCTCTGTATTTTAATACTAGGATGGACATATTTATTTTATCTTTACTAAAATTTAAAAATGAATTGATTAACATGAATACATGGAAGGATAATTGTATTTGATTAATTTTTAAGCACTTACAACATTTAAAATTTATCCTAATTTATAATTAACAATAAATTAAGATTAATCAAGAACTTAATGCAAGAAATGACATCAATTTTAGAGTTATGAATGAATTATTACTAATTTTGAAAATTTATGGTCAAAAACCTTGATATCTCCTTTATAAATTACCTTCACTTCAAATAATTATTTGGAATTTAAAATGGTGCATTACATTTAAAAAAATACTTTTAACATAATTTGTTTTCCTTACAATTTATTAAATATGAATTTTTGAATTTTTCTCTTTGTAAGTTAATTTTATTTATACACTAGCCATTCAAGAGGGAACTAGCCACTTCTTATAGGGAAATTATATATTATAAACATATTTCACCCATAATATCACACACTATGAGGGTTAAGTCCCTTGGGGGTGGGATGGTAGTGTCTAGTAGTTAGTAGACTATGTGGTTCAAAGTAATCATGACATGTTTTGTGGTGGATGTTTTTGTCAATTGATTTGTTTATAAGTCGAGTGGCTAAATCTAGTCACTAACATCCTAACCACACAAATTTATAATGACTAACCATAGTCTCAATATTTAAATTAAAACAAAAATTTAATATTATTAAATATAAATTTAGGTTTTATAAAGTTAAAACCTATAACTTTAAAATATAAAAAATGATAACCTTAGTAAGACTTGAGATCCTATTTTCATCCTTTGTTTATGATGGCCTAGTGGCCTAGAGGTAGGGTCACCCCAAAATGGACCTCCATACATTTTTATTGATCTTATGTGTTATGATATTTTAAACTAAAGTCTACCTTAGACCTCCTTACAACCTAGTAGACCTATTACGGCAACTATGATTTCATAGACTTGGTGGCTTAGAGATTGGGAAACCCAAAATAGGTGCCCATATTTTTTTTGTCCCTTTCCACTTGGAAGTGGTTTAAGGACTTGAAACTTCATAGTTTAAATTTTTTACTACTTTTATCCTACAGAGGCTTGTTTAGATCTTATTGTCTACCATGTGATCCTACTAGCCACCAAAAAGGTTTAAACCAAAAGGGGACTCCTATTTTTTCCATCCCCTTCAATCTGAGACAAAATTTAAATCTGATTTTTTTTTTTTGAAATTTACCTTGTGGTAGCCATTAGTATCTATGGAAGATCTTGATGTTTCTAGGGCATGTTCAAAAAACACAAGATACTAAAAGCTCATATGAGTATTTAGTCTAATTGGGAAACTAAAAGACTAAAAAGTATCTTCCTATAATGTTATAAAATTGAAAGTGAAAAATATTGGTTCTTTTTAAAAGCTCAGAGACCCTACTAATGGAAGTCATCTAGGGCTAAGGAAGAAGAGGATGAATGACTATATAAATTCCATCCTCTAACACCTCCTCCCTCCTTCAAAATATTTTTTATCAAAGAATAATTTGGATACTTTATGGCCTCCATATGGCTATTTAGGTGACCTTTAGCTTTTACCATATTTGATAGTTGAGATTAGTCTGATCTAATAGTGGAAATTCAGTAAAACAATCTCAAAAGGTTTAATCAATATATTTTAGGAAAATTTTGAGGTTGTATTAGGCCTATTTGATATTTTATTTAGTTAATTTACTTAAGTCATTTCAACATAATATTAGACTTTGTTTGTGACTTAAGTGAGAAATAAGCCACATGATTGGATGAAATAACTTAGAAACTTCATTGAATTCCATTGGGAATCAAGATGTCTCTTTCAAGAAAGTGGTTGATCAAACCCACATCTATTTAGTTGTGCTAATTATATTACTTAGGCCTATAGTGCGCACTAGGATTTCTTAAGGAGATGTAGACTTGCATGAGACCTATAAGTCAATTAGATCAAGCATAATCTACATGGTTGCATGGTAACCATGTTTCCACTTGTGCATTAACTATTTATCATGTGGGAAATGCTATTATGTAGAGTGCATATTTTACATTATGAAAAAATTCCTTATTTTTGTGTGTGTTCCATTATGTTAGGTTTAGGCATGTCATTTTAGTATTAGAGCATAGTTTCTACACTTGGAGATCTGGGTAATTTGTTATTTTTATTTTGGTGCTCTTTAAGTGGGTTCTTGCAGTATAATTTTCCTTTACTTATGCATTATGGTACATGGATGAATAATAATATAGGTTTCTAAAAAATCATGGATCATAGAAAATTGTATCTAATTACACAACCACCTTTCATTAAGTAGGGGCTTATAGATTTAAGATACTATATTCTCTAGGTCATGTATCATAAGTTTGACATCTTATAGGATATATTTACAATAGTTCAATAGGTTTCATAGAGATAGTCTCCAAAAATTACATGGGGTGAAAAAATATCAATAAAGAGTGAGAGACATAGTTCCCATAGCCTAGTTAAACATAGGTTAAAGAGAGATGGATAAAGTCTAATGTCTTGTATCCCATCACACTAAGGTGTGGAGGGAGAAAAACGTGAGTTTCACCATAGAGGAGAGCATTGGGAGATGTGAGAATATGACCACTCTCTTATGCCAGCACTTTTTTAATTAGTTAAGTATTTTATTAGACTTATCTAATGACATATTATGTTACCTAGGAGGGTTTTGTATTATAGGCTTAGTTAATTAGTATGTGAGGGTGTTTACCCCTATATGAGTGTGACTCAAATGGGAAGTCTTTTCTAATTACACACTGAGATATGTAACAAAGATGTGGTGGGAATGAGATGAAAAATATATTAATTTAAAACTAACTTCCCTAACTTGGGAAAATTTTAAGAGTGTTTCAAATCTTGATACTTATCTCCCTACTATGTTTAGAATAAGGTGGATGAGTTTCATGATCTTTGACAGGAGAACAACATAGTAGCACAATATGATTATCATTTTATAAACATGATAAAATATGTGTAGGGATATAAAAATGATACTATTAAGGTGAATAAGTTTATAAGAGGCCTAGACATAGATCTAGTTAGCACAATGCATATTTTATCTCCATCGACCTTAATAATATTAGTAGATAAGGCCTATCTAGAAGAAAAGTCTTAGAGAAATACTCAAGAGGATCAAGATAAGTGTCAATGTAAGATGAGTTCCTGATTTGAAATCTTAGGGTGTGCATTCCTCACCAAGGGGAGGTTGGAGACATACCTAGTCTATTATGGGGCACTCTCACCAATAAATGTAGAAGGAGAGTAACCATACTAGCTGCACTCAATTTAGGCCCAAGAAAAATAGGAACTATTAGGTAATTAATAATGTTAGGTGGCAAGATAAAAACTAGAGTGTACCTACAAGGACTCAATAGTATGTGAAGGTTGGACTTAAAATGCCTATAAATATATTTGATCAAACGATAGTTAGAGCCCCATATAGGTGAGATCAAGTTAGATGATTTTTTTATACTTTTGGATATCTTGATCATTATGCACATGATTACCTTATGATACTAAAAAATGATTTTAGGTATAAGTTTATGATGTTAGATCAAATGGTAGGTGATGTGGATCAAGTCAACAAGATGTATGAAATGGTGTTTAACTACCAATCCAATCACCAAGTGATGGCAATTGAGACCAAAAGTTTGATTATAAGAGTTTCAATTATAGTATTATTCTATTATATAGTTTCATGCTATTTTATATTCCCTTAAATCATTGATTATTTTAGTTTGGTGTCTTCTAGGAAGCTAGAGAGTCTAGAGTTAGAGTTGACCACTAGGGTCAAGATTTTTTTTAGCTATTTAGTGAGGTGTTGTGTATTGGATCTAGGTGTTTTACCTATTACCATGGATTTTCACATCATACCCTTTGGTAATTATGGATTTATATTAGGTATGGATTGGATCATGAATCATAAAACCAAGATGGAATTCCATAGAAAGGTTATCAAGTGTGTTAGTGACTTTGGGACTATAATGATTATCTTAAGGGTAAATATACTTGTTTACCATTGCATTATTTCCATGATGTAAATTAAGTGGATCTTGTAGAATGGTTTTTAGATTTTTGATATGAAAATGAGTGATAGGTCAGAGGAGGAGTTTGATAAGTCTTTAATTATATGATCATATCACTTTGGTATTTTTCTTATTTTTTTATATATGAGTTACCAAGAATGCCTCCACCAAGAGATATTGATTTATACATAGTCATGGTACCTAGGGTTGAGTAAATTTCAAGAGAACCTTATCGAATGACCATACTACAAAAATGTGAGCTCAAGATGTAGCTTGAGGAATTGTTGAAGGGTCTTATTCATCTTATTATTTATCTATAGAGATCAATTATTATGTTTATTAATAAAAATGAGAGATTCATTAGTTTGTGTGTTGATTATCACCATCTAAATCAAGTAATGATAAAAAATAGTTACCAATTTTTTAATATAAATAATTTATTTGATCATATGTGGGGATCCATAGTGATTTCAAAGATGTATATAAAGTTTGGCTATCATCAACTGTGAATTGCAAAGGCATACATTCATAATAATGTGTTTTGAACACATTATAAGCATTATGAATTTATTGTTGTACCTTTTAATTTGTTTAGTATGTTAGAAATGTTCATGAACCTCATGAACATAGTTTTTATCACCTACATAGACCATTTATTTTTGATATTACTTATGATATAATTATCTATTCACTAATTTAGGAGGATAATGAAGACCACTTGTGATAGGTTATGCAAGTTCTAAGGGAGAACCAATTGTATGAGAACTTGGGGAAGTGTGATTTTGTAGAATCATAGGTGTAGTACCTTGGGAATATCATTTTTGGGGAGGGTATATCAATAGACCCCTCCAATATTTGTGTGATCATGGAGTGGCCAAGACCAATGATCATCAAAAAAAATTGTAGCTTGTTTGGTAGGGTACTATTGTCACTTTATAGAGAATGTTTCTTGTATTATGAACTCCATCACTTCACTTTAGAGGAAAAGGGATATGTTTGTAAAGATAGAAGAATGTGAGGAGGCATTAATATTCTTGAAATAATTACCCATTATTGATTCTATATTAGTAATTGTTTATCCTATCAAGGAGTTATTTATTTCCACCAATGCATCCCATGTTGGGTTGGGAAACATACTCATTGAGAAAGGTAGAGTGAGTTTATATGAGTCTAAAAAACTCAAGGATTGCAAGTTGAAATAACCAAATCATGAGCTCGAGTTTGTATCCATCATTCATGATTGGTTTGATGTAGTTACACTTTATTTTTTGTCACCACTTTATTATAAAGATATACTAATTAAGCCTACAACACATTTTTAGTCAATCTAAACTTAATACATATCAGAGATGTTAGATGGAACTTCTATGAGAGTAAGACAATTATATATTATACATTAAGGGAAAAGATAATGTGGTTACATATGAATTGAGTAAGAGGTACCATGAATTATTATATATTAGGTTATACATTGATTTTTGGAGATAGATTATTGACCAACTTTTTAAGGATAGTTTATGCCAGGAGGTGTGATAGATACTAATTTTCAGAATGAACCTAAAGGCAAAATATAAGGTATATTCACTTGAGTCAAATGTCATTTTATACCATCAAAGACACATATATTTTTATATAGTAGGTTTATTCTATGATTTTTTTAGAGTATCATAGATCTCCTTATTAGGCATATCCCAAAGTGAATTATATGTATGCAAAGTTGATTTAGTTATATCATTGAGCTAGTTTGTGGTGTGACATTTCAGCTTTTATCACTTAATTCCTTGAGTGCCATAGGGTTAAGGATAAGAATAAAAATATTTTAGTGTTGTTATACCCCCATGATATTTTCAAATGGAAATGGGACATCATTTCCATGGATTTCATAATTGGAATACCTACCTCATCTTATCATCATGGTGCAATCATGATGAATATGGATAACTTTATGAATGTAGCTTAATTTTCTCCTTCAAATACTAATTACATTGACAAATAGGTGTTAAGGGTCTTTTTGGATGATATTTTTTAATTGTATGAGATTTCCCATAAGAATATCTAAGATCAATATCATGTGTACACATATCAATTTTGGGCTAATTTAACTAATGCATTGGGAACTCAACTTAATTTTAGTACCTCTTACCATCCTAAGATAAATGGATAGACTAAGAGAGTTAACTAAATTTTATGAGATAAGTTTCATAAATACATCATGGATCAATAGTCTTGTTGGGATGACTTCATGTACCTTTTAAAGTTTATATATAATAAAAATTATCATAGTTTCATCAAGATGATACCCTTCAAGGCATTATATGGTAGATAATGTATAAAACCCTTAGGTTGGGATAACATTTAGTATAGGGTCATGATTGGCATTACCATGTTTTTGGACATAGAGTGACATGTTGTTCATATTTCATGACACCTTGAGGTTTGATAGATCAATAGAATAAGTATGCAAATGTAAATAAGTTTGATCAATGCTTGAATTTTGATGACAAGGTGTTTTTAAGATTGAAAACCAACAAGAGACCTATGTGTTTTGTAAAAGGTTATAATATTACACCTCATTTTGTTACGTCATTTGAGATCTTGGAGATCATAAACCTTGTAACTTTTCATCTAGCCTTATAATTCATTCTATCATGTGTTCATATTAACATGTTTCATGTTTTAGTTTTACATTAGTATGTACCTAGAATTACCCATATTATGGATTATATGTAATTTCATATCAATATGGATAGAGATTTGGTTTTTAAACACATGAAAATTATAGCATGTAGGATGCTAGCCCTTTGAGGTAGAGGGTTGAATTAGGTCAGGGTCCAAAGGGACAAATATGATGATGATTTAACCACTTGGGTGTATGCAACACCTTTTGGGGTCTATTATACATACCTATTCAAGTGACTTCTAGGTGAAAGTTTGTATAAGGGGAGGGGGATGTGAGACCACTATTATCATAGTGATCACTTTTAGATATTTGGTGTTTTATACATGTCCTATTGAGATGTGCTATATTTATTATTGAGTCTTTGGAGAATAATAATAATAGTATAATTTTTATGATATGTTTATGTTTTGTTTAAGTAGTAAAATTTGTAGATAGATTATTACTATATTCATTATGGTGTTGTTGAATTACACTTTGTTTTTTCATTATGATGCATATTGATTTAGTACCACTAGAGATATTATTATTAAGTATGCATTTAAATTATGGATATTTTCAAATGATTTACATTAATTTAATAAAATTTTATATGTGTTTCCATGGAAATTTTGTGTTCTTGTTTTTTAGAAGTAGTATGAAAATGCAAAGAAGTTTGATCAACACTTTAAGTTTGATGACAAGGTGGTTTTGAGATTGAGAACCAACAAGAGCCCTATTTGTTTTGAAAAAGGTTATAAGTTTACACCTCATTTTTTTAGGTCATTTTATATATTGGAGACCATCAACCTTGTAGATTATCATCTAGCCTTATAATTTATCCTATCATGTGTTCATAACATGTTTCATGTTTTAGTTTTATGTTAGTATGTACCTAAAATTACCCATGTTATGGATTATATGGATTTTCATGTCAATATGGATAGAGATTTGGTTTATAAACCCATGAATATTATAGCATGCAAGATGTTAGCCCTTCGAGGTAGAGGGTTGAACCAAGTTAGGGTCCAATGGAACAAATTTGATAATGCTTCAACTACTTAGGAGTATGAAACACATTTTGGGGTCTAGTATACATACCTATTTAAGTTACTTCTATGTGAAAGTATACATAAGGGGAAGGGGATGTGGTACCACTATTTTCATAGTGATCACATTTAGATATTTCAATTTTTACACATGTCTTGTTGAGATGTGTTATATGTATTATTGAGATATGATATATTATGGAGTCTTTGGAGACTAATAATAATAATCTAATTTTTATGATATGTTTATGTTTTTTTTAAGTAGGAAAATTTGTAGATAGATTATTACTATATTCATTGTGGTGTTGTTTCACTTACACTTTATTTTCTCATTATGATGCAAATTGATTTAGTACCACTAGATTTATTATATTTAAGCATGCATATAAATTATGGATATTTTTAAATGATTGAAATTAGTTCAATAAAAAAAATTATGTGTTTCTATGAAAATGTTATGTGCTTATTTTTTATAAGAAGTATGCAAATGCAAAGAGGTTTGATCAACACTTCAATTTTGATGACAAGGTATTTTCTTATATTGAGAACAATAAGAGCATAATGTGTTTTAGGAAAGGTTATAAGTTTACACCTCATTATGTTAGTTAATTTTATATCTTAGAGACTATCAACCTTGTAGCTTATCATATAGACTTATAATTTATCCTATCACATGTTCATAACATGTTTCATGTTTTAGTTTTATGTTAGTATGTACCTAAAATAACCCATGTTATGGATTATATGGCCTTGAATGTCAATATGGATAGATATTTGGTTTTTAAACCCATGAAAATTATAGCATGTAGGATGCTAGCCATTTGAGGTAGAGGGTTAAATAAGGTTAGGGTCCAATAGAACAAATATGTTAATGCTTCAACCACTTGGGAGCATACAACATCTTTTTGGGTCTAGTATACACACCTCTTTAAGTACATTATATTTGAAAGTCTTCATAAGGGGAGGGGGATGTGAGACCACTATTTTCACAGTGCCCACCTTTAGATATTTGGTTTTTTACATGTCTTGTTGAGATGCGTTATATGTATTATTGACACATGATATATTATGGAGTCTTTGGAGACTAATACTAATAGTCTAATTTTTATGATATGTTTATGTTTTATTTAAGTAGGAAAATTTATAGATAGATTATTACTATATTAATTGTGGTGTTGTTGCACTTATACCTTATTTGTTCATTATGATGCATATTGGTTTAGTACCACTAGAGCTATTATTATTAAGCATGTATTTAAATTATGGATATTTTTTAATGATTGACATTAGTTTAATAAAATTTTGTATGTGTTTTCATGGAAATGTTGTGTGATTTTTTTAAATATTTATATCACTTTTTATTACTTATATTTTATATCTTCAGCTTTTAGGGTAGGACATTTTATGTTTGTAATGTTATGTAGGTGATAAAGGAGGATAACGAGGGAAATAAGACTACATTTGGAATGATCACATCATGGTTAGAGTAATTACATGTCAAAATGACCTTACCATGATCCAAAACCCTCCTTGTACCTTGTTGTAGACCTAGTCAGACGAATAGGTGTCCTTAACCCATTTACCACTAATTCCTCCCTTGAATACTATTCACATTTTTATTTATTAACCTTGGGAGTTATATTTTAAGTTTTAATTAATTAATAAAGTATATTTTAATCCACTTACTTTCCCCATTTAACTCAAAACTCGTATGGGTTGAGATATCCAACATTTTAGAGTGTCATAAAGTAGGTTTTAGATACTTTGAATTGATATTTTTACCTTTAAACCAATAAGAAGGTAGGATAGTATTACAAGGATACTTAGAAGAGTTTAGAGGCATCCCATGTTCCATTTATCTATTGGGATAATGAGTCCATTAATGAGGTATGGACTTTATCTCTTTCCCAAATGGGTTTGTAAGTGGAGTTATCAAAGGGGAATTTTTTTTTACCATAATCCAAGGGATGGGAAGGGATAATTATCACCCTAACTTTGGCTTGTAGATTAGGTTTTGATCATATATGAGGAAGGAAATTTTTATTTGAGAGTAATGTTTCTCATTTGATAAATTTATAAAATTTTGGCTAGAGAAGAGAAGGAGAAAGAGGAGGAGGATTTATCACCTTCCCTTTGATTTCAATTTTATCAAGAGGACTAATGTCATTTAGATTACCCTCTCCATCTATGTTGTATTCCATATTTATGCCCATGACCATCATTTAGTTGTAATGACCATTTTTGGCTTTGGAGATGTAAAATACATCCAAATTCTTGGATTTTTACTGCTATTTTATTGTCTTAAAATGGTAGAGTTATGATTTTAAAAAATTTATGTGATTTTGAATGCTTGTTTACGCACCCATTTTTATTGGAATTAGTGGTGGAACATGATTCCCAATGTCCTCTTAC
Organism: Torreya grandis; assembly: GCA_037957365.1. Taxonomy (NCBI): domain Eukaryota; kingdom Viridiplantae; phylum Streptophyta; class Pinopsida; order Cupressales; family Taxaceae; genus Torreya; species Torreya grandis. The sequence goes on from JARHVA010002852.1 coordinate 1,091,742, forward strand.
ATGGGGTTTTTATATGTAGTGGTAGTGGCAAGCAAGAAAAAAACCCCAATGTCATCCTATGTGTTATTCAAATGGTGGAAGGTACATATTCCATTATATGTCCAAGAGATGGTAGAGAAAGGGTGATGAATTATCCAATGTTCTTATTATCATTTTACATACCTATTTATGTTTAAAAATTGTATAGTGGTTTTTGGAAATGTAATCCATATTTTGTATAGTTGAACTTTAGCCTTCTAGATGCATTTTCATAGTGAGCATCCTTTTACTAGTTATGTGAAGATCTACACCTAATTTGTATCAAAATTTATACCTTAAACCATGATGTGATGATTCCTATAGATGCAAATATTAGGTTTGGGTGTGCCTAGAGAAACCACTTGATGCTAGACAAGGCTGGGAGGTGATCCCTCATTCAATTGGCCTTACATTGTGTGAGGTGTTCATGTAAAGACCACTTGATATATACTTGTTATATATACTTTTAAATAATTTTACTAGCCATTTGAGAGCCATGATTATTGTATTTATTTAATTTGAAAATATTTATATATTGATATGAAAAGAATTAAGTATTTTGAATTAGTATGATGCTTCTTTAATACTTGCATACTCCTTATATAGAATGCATCAGTTTGTAAACATAGTGGAAATAAATATTTTGTTTTCAAATTCTAATTTTACATGTATACATTTTAATTTTAGTAGTATGATGAAAATATTTATTTTATCTTTACTAAAATTTTAAAATTCTTTGATTAGTGTGAAGACATGGAAGGCTAGTTGCATTTAACTATTTTTGAAAACTTAAAAAAATTTCTATTTATCTCAATTTATATTTTAATGTAAATAAATAATATTCAAGTATTTAATGCAACTAACAATATATTTTTTAGAATTACAGATGAATTGTTATTAATTTTTAATTTTTTAATCTAAAATCCATGATATATCCTTTTTAAAGTACCTTCACTTTGCCTAATTTTTTGGCATGAAAAATAGTGCATTAGATGGTTAAAAATAATTTTAATATAAAATTATGGATTTTATGGTCCCAAATTTGTTTTTTCATAAGTTTTTGCCTTACATTTTTTTAGATATGATTTTTTGAAAAAAATCTCTTTTTAGGGTAATTTTATTTGTTCACAAGCCCTTCAAGAGGACACTGGACACTTTTCATAGGGAAGTTATCTATTACAAGAGTTGGTATCCTATGAGACCACATGATATATGGTATAAGTAACTTAAGGTCTAGCTAGAAAAATATAGAAATTAGTAGACTACATGGTTTGAAGTAACTGAGGTATGTGACTATAGTAGATGTTTCTACCAATGATTTTATTTATAAGTCAAGTGGTTAAGGCTAGATGATAACCTCCTTACCATCAGTGGTTAGAATGACTAAAATCCAACCCAAAATTTAAAATATATTTTTATATTATTAAAATAAAACTTATTTTTGACAAAGTTAAAACTTTAACTCAAAAATATATAACCAAAACCTTAGCAAGACTTGAGACTCATTTTTTATCCTTCGTTTGTAGTGGCCTAGTGGCCTGGAGGTGGGGTGTCCCTAAAATTGACCCATATCCATTTTTATTTGTATTATTTATGGTGTAAGTTTTATTACCTATAAAAATTTCATTTTCTCATTGTGACTTTTTAAACTCAAGTATGTCTTAGACTTCCTTGCAACCTAGTAGATGTATTTTAGCAACTGAAATTGCATAGGCCTAATGGCTAAGAGTTGGGTGAAAAAAAATAACCATCCATAAAATTTTCACCCCATTCCACTTGGAAGTGGTTCTAGTATGTCAAAATTCACAATTTACACATTTGTTTTGGTTTGTCTTGAGGAGGCCTATTTGGACATCATTGGCTATGACAGGGTCTTAGAAGCCCCTCAAAATAGTTTGACCCAAAGAGTACCCATGTTGTTTTTTAGTCCCCTTTAGTCTGATAAAAATAAAATATAAAACTAAATAATTTATAAATTTTACCTTGTGGTGGCCATTAATGGATGCGGAGGAGCTTTAAGCTCTCAATACATGTGCAACAATCATAGGAGACAAAAATCTCATATGATAATTCCATTAATAAATTACATGAATGTAATATGAAATTCATAAGATATCTAGGATTAAAAATAATTATCAAAGCATAAATAAATCGTAGATATCAATGTTTGACACATACTTATCATGGGAAAATCTTAAATATGTAAAAACCCACCAAAAGATTATTCATTATTGAGAAACCAATACAACCCCAATACGAATTCCTCTCGATCTCACTTCTTATATATTATTCACAAAACTATTGTTCACCAAAAAATATATTGAGTTAAAATGAGTTTAAAATAGGGGTAAGACCCTATTTGTAATATTTAAGAAAGGAGGTGATTGTTGTGAAATAATAGATCCATCCATCCTAATAACCCATTTAATTAAATTTGGTAATTATTAAAGAAAAATAACATTATTATTTATTTTCATAAAGCTTATAACTCATCTTAACAAATAATATATTATTATTATTATTATTTAATTATTTTACTAAGGCTAAGGGACAGTAAGCCTACTTAGAATTATATATTCTGACACTCCCTCTTAATGTTAAGTGGGGATAAATGTCATAGTCACCTTAAAAAAAGGAATTATACTATGTACACAATTGAAGGATTTTAAAAAAATTATCATGTAAAACATAAATTTTTGAAACAAAATGAATTACAATCCATAAACAACTTGAAAGTAAGTTTAGACTCACATGAATGTGAGACTACATCTCACAGTTTCTCATGAATAATCAATAAGCATATTTGGATACTTTTATAACATAAGGACCTCCATTAAAAAGTATGATTTTAAATTTATTTGGGTCCAAAATTAAAACTTTCAAATGAAGTTTAATTAAATTAAAAAAATTTCACACAAGTTTACATTATTTTATAATAAAAAGTATAGATAAAGATAAGAAATACATGGTTGTTAGGAAGTGACATTGTCATGCACACTCCCCCTTAATGGAAACTCTGAGAAGCCCATTACTACACAAAATTACTAAAAATTGGTAGCACCAAATGGTTTGTGAAGATATATGCCACTCGTTACTCTGTAGGATAGAACTATAGTTTTATATCACCATTTAGGACTTTCTCTTAAATAAAATGCACATGAACTTTAATATGCTTAATTTTTTGGTGTTTAACACTTACACAAAACTTAAACACATATTCAAAAATATATTCATGATAACATTTTATGATTAACATCACAATAACCACATACATTAAAATATGACATCTATTTTTCTATGGTAAACCACATTTAAAACAATCAAGTCATATTTTAGGCAAATAAATTCACTACTTTAATTACAAAGTTAGTGGAAAAAATTATTTCATGTAATTCATTATTTAACATCTCTAATATTGACAACATGAGCATCCCCAACTTTCATAAAATGTGCATACAATAATTTACTAATAATATGATACTAGGTTTAACCAAACATTAGATATCCTAATAGCAATAACTCATTTTATTATTTGAGTCTTATAAAAAACTTTGCAAGTTTAATATGCTTCAGCAAAATATTGAGGAATAAACTCTCATACATTAAATATGGATAATTTTAGCATGAAATGCCATAATCCAATAAAATAGATATGAGACTAAAACAAATAAGTTTAGATATGTATGAATACAATTCTTAGTAAAGTAAATAATCAAGAGTCAATAATACAAACTCCATTTACACTTTGCATTTCATAACATAGCTTATTATCAAAAAAAGTTTATAAGAATTCTATCATAAAAAATCAAATGTTAAAATAATCAAATGAGAGTATCTAAGCATATTAGCATTAAATTATCTCAATAATCAAATGAAAACATTAAAACACAAAAGTTTCAAACTTACTGAGCATGCTATTTTTACCAAATACAATAAATAAACATGACCATTTTGTCTAATTAAGCATGATGTTATGGATATAATGTATTATCATTCTAACTCATAAGAATTGAATATATATATATATATATATATATATATATATATATATATATATATATATATATATATATATATATATATATATATATATATATATATATATATATATATATATATATAATAAACTTTTTCCAAGATTCAAACTAAATCATTTTACTAACAAATACAATGTAGATAAATGATTTAGTATGACTCTTGGAAAAAGTTTATTATATATATATATATATATATATATATATATATATATATATATATATATATATATATATATATATATATATATATAAAATAAACTTTTTCCAAGAGTCAAACTAAATCATTTTACTAACAAATACAATGTAGATGAGACACTATCAATATACCTACTATTTTTAAAGTAACAAAAAATAGTTTTATCAAATAAAATAAAATTATATGAACAAACATGTATTTTTTATGATAAAAATTCAAATATTAAGTAGGGGTTATATTCAAAATATGCACAATAGTATTCATGGATTCAGCCCATAAGAGCTAGGAAGAACATTTGTAGAATGTAAAATTATTCTAGCCATCATAATAATGGTGTAGTTTTTCCTTTCCATAATACCATTTTCTTGAGGGAATAGGGATTTTTTAATTCTTTTTTAATAAAATAATTAATTCAAAAATAATCAAATTATTTACTAACATATTTACCACCATTATCAGTTCTTAATCTCTTAATAGAAAAAAATATATACATTTTCAACACTATCTTTGAATTCTTTGAATTTAAACAATATATAAAATTTATTTTTAATGAAAAATGACTAAATAATTATAGTGTAATAATAAATAAAAATAATATAATATTAATATTAAAATATAAAATTTAAAGAGGTCATACAACATCACTATGAATCAATTCTAAAGGATGTGAATAATTTACATCATGATTCTTGTGAAAGGAGTTAGAATGTTGCTTACCATGTAAGTAACCCTCCCAAGTTTCATGATAATAACATATATAAGGAATTAAAACAAAAATATTATGTGTAGGAATATCATATAAATTCAAAAAATTAACATGACCTAATATTTCATGCTAAAATTGAGATTCATTCTTACTATGTAATGAAAGAAAACATGCAGAAAAAGAAGAGAAAATATATAAACCTTTCTTTTGAAGACCTTCAAAAATTAGATATTTAGATTGGTTTATAATGGACCAGATATATATAATCAATGATACAATGAAATTATAATTAGTAATTTGTGAATAAGATAATAAGTTATTTTTAGGCTTAGGTACATAGAAAACATCATTTATAACAACATTTAAAAAATTAGGTTTTTTAAATTTATTTACTTCAAAGAAAGAATTATATAACAAATAAATATTTTAATAGATATCTATATAATAACATAAAATATTAGATAGGTAAGTCATATGGTGAGATGCACCACTATCCAAAATCCATTCATTTTTTATTTGAAACAAATATTGTGATCCTAATTGTTATTCTAATTAAGGTTTTGATTATTTTATTTATTTTGATTATATTTATTCCCTTTGTTATTTTTAGAATATTTATTGTCAATTTTATCTTTGTTTTGGTAATAGGTTTCTCTTTTATGACCAAACTTACCAAAAAGGTTACAAATTCCATTAAACTCGGGTTTATGGTTCTTATTGCCATATTCTTTGTTCCCATTTTTATCATCAACTGAATTATGATTATATTTATGGTTTATATTTTTATTAAAAAACATTATTTAAGGTGAGAATTTCCTGAGTGGCATTCTCTTTAGAATTAAAATTGGTCATAACTTTCTCTTCTTAAATTAGGGGTGTAGATAAGGTGGTAAGGTCAGTTATATCTTGTTTATTTTGATACATAGAATTCAAAATTGAAATGTAATTTATAAAATTTTCATGAATATTTAATTTAATTATAAGATAAATAAGTTTATCTTGAATAAAATTATATTTGAAACTATCTAACTGAGCTTTAATGTTCTTAATTTTAGCAAGAAAATTAACAACCTTTTCATCACCTTTCATAGGTGTAGTCAGCAATCAAAGGATTAACTTAATAATTTTTGAGAGGAGAGTGACCTCATGCATTGATTAAAAGGTTTTCAATCATTATTAATATAATCTTAATTACCAATATTGAGAAGTAATTCATCCTTAATAATCTTCAAGACAATGAACATAGCTTACTATGATTTTTGTTGAAATGCATTGGTAAGCTCAGGGGTCACATGTTATCCAGAAGGGCATTTTTCAATTCCAATGAAAATATTCGACAAATTTTGGGCCATGAATTCATATTTAAAAATAATTTTACAAGTATTATAGCTACTTCCATTAATAATTTGTGATTTATCTAAAGCAAAATGAGGCGAAGACATAATTTCCCTTTAAACATGATAGAAACTAAATGCTAAAAATAAATCCTTTTACCATGAATTTTAAATTTATTTTAAAGTGAAATATATATTTTAAGTGTAAACACACAATAATTTATAAAATAAATAATATCTAAAATAAAAAAATTACAAAAGATTATGACAAAATAAGGCATCACAAGTGTCAAAAAAATATACTAATGTAAGCACAACTATTTTAAACAAAAAAATGTATTGAGTTTCTAAAATATTTTCAAAATAAAAGTGAATCATACATATAAATATAATTAATTACATAATTTAAATTCCAAATAAATTAAAAAAATTGAATTATAATTGCTCTAATATAGGTGTCAAATGAGTCACACTCCGAACAACCACGTAGACACTATTATTAAAAAAGTTGTAAAATTAATAATAAAAGGTTTAAAAAACAAAATGGACCATGTAGATGCATCTGTAAGGTAACAAAACCTAAGTATTGATTGGTTACATGAATATATTTATCTAGGTTTTGACTAAAACAAATGTTGATACAAGGTCAACAGGGTAAATAGATTTTTGAATGTATGAAACTTTGCATGCAAACCCAAAAATGAAATTAAAATTAATTTAGTTTGTAATTAATTTTATGAAGACAATAAAAAATATCAAAAAATAATTTTTTTAGGATGTTTTGAACTTGATATATTCTTAGTTATAAGTTTTAATAAAATAAGGTTCACCAACTCATCTAGAAACTTAATTAAATATTTGTATGCACTAATTTATATTTATATGTTTTTATTTGATATATATATATATATATATATATATATATATATATATATATATATATATAATGTAAATAAATTAACCTTTTTTACTACTTTGGGTTCAAAAAGATTTCCAGGTAAGTTGGGGCAAAAATTTACATGAGAGGATATTTGGGAATTAAATAAATAAAGTATTTCTTAAATACTCTGATCAAACTAAATAACCAAACTACATACTTATAGCTATAATGACACTCTTGTAGGTGAACAAAAACTCCCCAAAAATTGTATAATCTTCAAAATAACATGAAACTTTGCCAATCACACTAACTTTACCTACTGAAGATGAAATAAACTTAAAAATTATGTTTTGGTTGATATTTTGTTTTTTAAAATAGTGCCATATCGTAGTGCCTAGGGAATATTTTGAAATTTCACAGTGATCAAAGAAGACCACCAAACACCTTAAAATTTTGCCAATACTCCTAAAATACTAAACCTTAGCTAGTAAGATCTTTAAAATTTAATCTTTGGTGAATACTTCAGTTTTCTCACTCATCTAGGGAAATTATGGTGCCCTAGGCTATTTGAAACAATAATATGAATACTTAGATGCTTCAAAAGGACCAACAAGGGTTTTTTCAACCAATATAAATGACAAAAAACCTTTTAAAACGTAAAACATAATAAGGGAAGAATTTAAATAAATTTTTTGAGTTTTCTTCAGGCATGGACCGTACAAGTGCCAATAATGGCTTGACACAAGCTTTGAGGCTGATTTCTACCTAAAAAAAAAACTTTTGGTTGCTTGAATGGAGATAGGATGAAGATGAAGATAAAATTGAGATCAAATAAACAATATATGTATCTTATTAAAAATTGAATATTTTTTCCACTACAAAGGGCCATAAAAGGATTTGAAAAACAACTTTTTTGAATAATTTAAAATATTAATTATTGATATTTAACTCAATACAATATGTTTTTTGATTAAAATCTCTTCACAACTCTGATTTCATGATAAATTCCATGAATGTAATATGAAATGAATAGGATATCTAGGATGTAAAATAATTAGCAAAGCATAAATATACCATACAAATTAATTTTTGACACAGAATTACCATGGGAAAATATCAAAGAATTAAAAACCCCACTAAAATATTATTCATTACTGAGAAACCAATACAACCACAATACAAATTCCTCTCGATCTCACTTCTTATCTATTATTCACATAACTATTATTCACCTAAAAATATATCAAGTTTGAATGAATTTAAAATAGTGTTAAGACACTATCTATAATATTCAATAAGAGAGGTTATTGTTGTGAAATAATGAGTCCATCCATCCTGATAACCTAATTAATTAAACTTGGTAATTATTAAATAAACTTAACTTTATCATTTATTTTGATGAAGATTTTACATTGTCTTAATAAATAATATATTATTATTAATATTATTTAATTATGTTACCAAGGCTAAGGGATAGTGATCCCACTTAGAATTAAATGTTATAATATGAACTAGGCACCCAAAAAAATCACACATATATATTCACATCACTTTATAAAATTGAAAGTGAAAAATATTAGTTTTGGGAAAAATCTCAAAGACTCCATTAATATAAGTCATCTAGGGATTACAAAGCAGAGGAGGGATACTATGGAAAATTCATCCTTAAACACTTCATCCCTCCTTCAAAATTTTGATTTTTATTCTCAAAGACTGATTTGGACACCTTATGGCCTCCATGATGTTATTTAGGTCACCTTTAGCTTTGACCATATTTGATGATGGATATTGATTTGATCTAATAGTGGATATTGGGTACACCAATATCAAAGGGATTAATTAGGAAATTTTAGGTACCTTTTGAGGTACTATGAGGTCTATTTGATATTTTATTTATCATTTTTCCCTAAATCAAGTCAACACAAGATTAGAATTCATCTATGACTTAAGTGATAACTTAGCCATGTGATTATGTGGAATCACTCAAAACCTTCATTGAAATATATTAGGAGTTAGCATGTTTGATTTAATTGAGTGGTTTAATAAACCCAAATACATTTATTTGTGCATTATTATTTTTCCTTAGGTTTGTGGGGCCCATTACGGCCACTTAGAGAGTTATAGGATTGTACAAGATCATGTAGGATGATTAGATCAAGTAGAATCCACATGATTGTGTGGAAATTATGTATCCACTTGTGAATTTCCTCTTTTTTATGTGGAAAATGTAGTTGTGTTTAGTGTGCATTGTACATTCTAAAAAACATGGCCTATTTTTCTATATGTTTCATAATGTTAGTTTTGGGCATGATAGTGGTCACCCTAGGATTATGAGAAACATTCCCCGAAACCTCTTTGATTATAATGATGTTGAACCTAATGAGATTATTTTAAAAATCAAAACATTTGACCTTCCTAATAACATAATCACTTAGTTTCCACCTACTTTGTGACCTTGTTCTTGAAAGAAGCTGACTAACAAAATTCTTACTTTCATGGTTATTCCCAATATATAACTTCCCATATATTTTATAATGACATAGTTATATAATCCTTTGACAATATCTTACCAATCCTAATTACAATGAAAATTACATGGTAGATGACCTATACTTCTTTATCTATGCCCAAGCCAAGGATGTATAAATCATTTTTTACCAATCCTCTCTCTAGTGTTCTTATGAGAAAATTTCATCTTCTTATAGCTTTAAATTAATATATATCATTGGATTAAAATTATATTTCTCTCCAAAAATTTTCTAACATTGTTCCTTATTTGGTTAATGTTGATAGGTGTGAGATTAATCCAATTCTACTTTATACTTCACATGCATTTCTAGTCTTTAATCCTCTTTAGAGTATGTTCAATGATAGATTAGTGACAAGACCTTATGAGTTTTCCATTTTTTGATTCACAGAGCTCACTTCCTCTAGATATGATGGAAATGACAGTAAAAGACACATTGATTATGTATCCTAAAAAAATAATTGGACCATATTTTTCATTCCACATTGTCTCTAATCACACACAACACCAGTGTCAAGTGTACAAATAATATCAAAAGAAATAAAATCAAATTCCTAATTCAAAAAATATATGCCTTAATAGTGATGATTTGTTTTGTGACATTTTATATAGACCCTACTATGATAATCCACATAGCTTGGATATGATACCATTTCCACCTACCTTAGAGGATGAACCATATTAAAATTTTACAAGGTATTTGGTCATTCAACTCAAGAGTGTAGATCATGCTAAATTTTTATCATAGTTGAAGTTGAAAGGCCTAACCCTTACCATGGATAATTGACTACCTTGGTCTAGTAATACTAGATGATTTTTTTACTTTCATGGTAATATGACACATTACTCAACTCACTATTGATCTCTTCATATTACTTTAATGTGTTTCTTCCTGAAGTAGTTAATTTTCTAGGTCTATCAAAATGACACCTCAAAAATTTATACCTTATTATATCCTAAAACATGAAAATGGATATTATATTTTGAAGCAGTGTTATCTACATAAATAATATAGGTTTATATCTATCTGGTAACATTTTAAAGACCCTAAATCAAAGTTATTGTAAAGATTAACGTGGCCCATCTAGGATGGAGTAAAAACCTCCCCTATGATCATAACCCCTTATTAGAAAAGAAGATATTCATTCCATAACACCAAATATTCCCCACATTGATTATTATCATTGAGAGTACCCTCACCCTCCTCTTTTAAGGGCCTACATTTTCCTTAGAGATCATCCAATAGGTAGTCATGTCAAAACTCTAATAAAAGGGTAGAATAAACCATTATCTAAGTCAAATATCAGTTGTAATAAGATTTAACAAATCTTATTGATGATGTCTATTTAAATAATTCATGGAACTTATGAGCATATAATTGTTTCATATTATTTCCTTCACATTGTTATATTATTGGATTTCATATTATTATTTTTAGCATATGTGGTTCTAATTGTACATATCTTTCTTATATAGTGATATTTATTTTTAGCACTTTATTTTTCATAATGTATCTTTACTTTACAGTTAGCTTTTATTTTGATAGTGGATCTTGGGAATCACATTTTATCAAAAACCCTAAAATATGGATTAAAATTTTCTAAAATTTGAGGTTATGAACAATTTTTATAGAAAATGATACTTCCTTTCATTATAACAATGCAAAAATGAAATTCCAAATTGATTTTTTATACTTATTAATTATTTGGAGTTAATATAAGAATGTGTGAGAACCTCAAGAAAACAAAAATTGTTTGGTATAAATATGGCGGATTATAAAAATAGTCTTAATCATATAAGGGAGCTACAACACACTATAATGAATATTTATCTCAATTCAATAATGAGTAAATGATCTAATAATACAAGATATTGTTCTTATTTTAGTATTGATTTAGATGGCAAACATCATTGAATTAACACATTTTAGATCATTAAAACTACCTTTTTAAATTTCCAATGGGAATATTATGTTTTCCCATGTACTTTTTGAATACATTGACAATTCATAATTATTCTAGAGTATCATTGTGTGTGGATTGATCCCATCTAATCATAAATTTATTAAAATATTATAGGAAATGATAACTTTGATCATTTATTAGAAAATATGAATGATACATCTCTTTCTAAATAATTAAATTCATATGTTGAAATAAAATAAAAATATCCTTAATCTATTTAATTCCCTTTTATCCTTTATTCATTTTTTAACTATCTAATTTAATATGTTAGGTTAAACATAAAATGCATGATTTTATGAATATATTTTGTTTCACAACACAATACTCAATAATTTTGAAACTTTAATATTTATTTCAATCTTTAACTACTCAATTGAGATTCAATTATAAAACATGCATTCTCGACATGTTTATTTACAATAATATTAATTATTATATTTATCAAGAGAGTTTTTTAAATGAATAATGGATATTCCAAAGTTCTTTCCTATCAAAGAAAATAATTTATTTTAACACTTCCAATGTTAGGTATATGATACTGTTGACCCATTTAAATATGAAAAATTCCATACATAATACTATGATCTATCCAATATACTTTATACCAAAAATATAAACAATAATTAAATAATTTAATATGCTTAGACTAAAAATGAAAATACACAACCCTCATATTAACAACAATATTTTTTGTCTTAATACATCACTAATCATTATTTAAAATCCATAATTTCAGGTGTAAATAATTAAGGATTAATTTAAAATAATAAGAATAAGACTACATTAAACTAAATCCTCAATTCATTTTCCTATTAAGGGGACAAATTGAGTGATTTATGAAATATTCCAAAATAAAATTTATTACCTCCTAGGTCTTTCTTGTGTTTCAACATATAATACCAATATAACCTTAAATTAAAATTAAAAATAAAATATAATAATTTATTCATCCAAATTAGATTATAATAACACAAGGAAGCCTATCAACACTATTGAATTCTATCAAGTTCAGACATATAAACCAACCTATAGTGGAATTCATCCTACGTATTGATTTCTATCATTATTTGTTTCAGTATGATTTAAAAATGAAATTCATATGGTAAAAATAAAGCATTATAATATATAGATAAGGGAATCCATCATAAAGTTATTATATTATTCAATTTATTTAATGGAATCTTAATATTCATTATATTCACGTTACTTTTCAATAATTATTCTTACCCAATGAGAAATAAGAAGAATACCTTGTACTTAAACTAAATACACATACAAATTAATATAAACTTTATTCTTAAATTAATTATTAATAATAATCTTTAAAATGTTGTGTGGTCAATAGACTACTATAATACATCCACATCATTGCTAAGAATTCATACTTCATACTTCTATTGACTCAAATGAATGGAAAATACTAATAAATAAAGGTACAATAACCATATAAACTCAATTAGTAATGATAAAAATTTCAACTGAAGGAAAATTATGTTCCCCAATTATAAATAATTAATTCAATAATCAAGAAAAATTACACAACTATGAAAAATATCTTAAGTAATAGATGAGAATCTAGTGCATCACTACTGACTAACAAAATTGTTTACTAGTAAAGTTCCTTAAATGCTCAATTTAATAAATATGAGTATGAATAATTACATAAATTAACTAAGTTGGGTCCAAAACAAAAAATTAATATCAACCTATATTAATATATGTAACTAAAGCCATGGTATTAACATAGACATTAGAAATCCCGCTGAGCAATAATCAATGTGAGGAGAATAAAAACAATGAGTAAGATGATCCCAACTATTAGTGGCCTTTACCACCCCATCCATCGACTCAATATTTCAATAATTTCATGAACAAGTACATAATGATATAAAATTTAAAATTAAAAGACTTAATTATATCTTGGATCCACCACAAAAATTAAGGTTCATAAATAAAGCAAAAATTGTTACCAAGGATCAAACCACACAAATTTTTAAATAGCATATTAAAGAATAGTTAGCATCTCATCTTAAAACAATCAAATGGAAAAATACTAAAACAAAAAGGTATAGTTTAAAAATATATTAAAACTTCACAGTCAATAACCCAAACATAATTATAAAACCAAAATAACTAAATAATATCACATAGACACGAATATTTCATCCAATAAAAAACCCATCACACCAAAAATTCATAGACAAGGTTTCAATACAAAATTAACCATAATGACTAAAATAAAAAATCTAGTTATTAACAAAAATCCCTTTAGGCTTCATTGAGTAAAACAAAACCAAAGGTAAAATAATGGGGATCATAAAAAAGGGGTTTTTTTTATGACTCTTATTTAACTTCCAAATCTTCCTAATAAATTATTTCCACCATTATTTATCACTTGAGGTAAAAAAATAAAATGCATAGGAGAAATTAATTACTTATTTCTAAGAAATAATTTTGAAAACCTTAATGTTAGTATCACACAAAATACCTTTCTTTCATCTCATTCTCTTTTCTTTAATAATCTTATTTTCTAATTTGAAATCAAAATTTCTCTTTTTCTCAATAACGTTTATGAATTTAAATCATGCAATAAAATTTACCTCAATGAGGCATTCATTGAATATTAGTATCATGGTTGCCCAGAAATAAGGATCCTTAACATTTATTTAATGGAACTCACATAGAATAAAAATTATTTTTCCTACCATTTTATCCATTATGCTAAAAAACCCTCAAAATTATCCATTTCCTCCTAGACAAGGTTAATCTCTTGATATGGCTTCACAATAATGAAGCAAAAGTTACACACACACGCACACGCACACGCACGCACGCATGTACACGCACGCACACACACACACACACACACACACACACACACACACACACACACACACACACACACACACACACACACACACACACACACACACACACACACACACACACACACACACACACACACACACACACACACACACACACACACACACACACACACACACACACACACACACACACACACACACAACCTAATCATGCTAGCCTTTAACCTAGTTATGGGTAAAGTACAAAATAGGACTAAAGGAATGATTATATATTGAATTTTTATAAGGTATAAAAATATTAACATCAAAATCATTTCCATGACCTTGACTTGACTAAGGTCCTTAAACCTATTTCAAAACATAGTAACCATATTGTCAACAAAGGCTAAATCTTGACCAAAATAGTAAAGAAAGAAGCATAACAAAGCATGTTAATTGAGACAAACATATACATTCCACTAAAATATTTGTAATTAAACTAAAATAAATAAGTAATAAGTCCATGCAACTTGAAACTAAGAACTAAACTGTCCAAATCCTCATTAAAATGAAAAACAACATGCACAATTAGTCCAAGAAAATGACAACCACTTAAACTAAAAAATGACACTTTATGCACAATATAGGGAATCAAATTACATTAATAAAAAAAGGATTTGGTAAAAATTTTAAATCTAACTTGTTTTCATCTTACTAATTTACACTTATATAATATTATTCTATATTGGTTTACAACTCTTCTACTCATTACCTAGTTCATTATTATGGTATATAAATCAAGAGACAAATAATAATAAATAAATCAACTACATAATCAACATACAAATATCAACCATGGAATTGAACTATAATAAATAAATAAACATCTCATTATCATGTTTTCATAAAAATAATTTAGCGTTTTAATTGAGGTTTATCAAGACATGATGTGACACCTTTGATTTTTAATTTATATCATTTACATCACTTTAAAGTTTGCCTTCGTTTTCATTTTGGATTTCAAGTATCACCTTCAAGATTTTTTTTGTATATTTAGCTTCCCCCTTTATTGGGATGATTTAAATTCAGCCTTATATTCCCTTTTGGATCTTAGGTAGCACATTAATTTTTTTATTTCAAGTTTTTAAAAAATTAGAGTTTTACTTAGTTTCCTTATGATTCTTTGGTACCATTTTGCATTCCCCCTCACCTGGGATGATCTATCCTATCAATTATTACACTATAATATTTTAAGTTAGTATGGATATCTAGTGAATGATTACTATCTTTTATAGTGTTTCCATTATTTGGGTTTCCTTTCCCATAATTTGAATTATATTTCCATGTACTCAAAATCCATCTTTTAGCATAGTCACATTTGAAGCAAAAACTTTGCCTTCTTGTGGTCATCTACTTGCATTATCATCAATGTATAACCATTTTAACCTAGATAAATCTTTCATGATCACAATATTTCCTTCTAATTTCACTTGAGGCACACTATGGTCCTTAGATTTTACTCTCTAGTGGCTAGGTATATGCTCTCTCATTGTAGTCATATATATCACCCACTAGTTCTATTTTCAAATCGGGAGGACAAAATAAAAATTTAGAAGATTTAAATTCAAATCTTAATAAAAGGAAATAACAAAAGGAAAATTACATCTTAAAAGATAGATCAAATCAAAATACATGATAGTTTTTGCATGTCCTACCCTAGTTGAAGCTCAAACTCCTCAATTGAAATCATGATATATCCAAGGTCCTTTGTGGTTTAATAGGCTATTAGACTAAGGTAAAAGGTATCAATCTATATTTATTTATCACATTACATTATAGTGGCACCTATTTTCTCACACAAGTACCCAATATTTTTAATATATAGAAAACTCTATAAGGGGTCCTAAAGAGTAGGGAAAAAATTATATACACATAATATTTTTTCACTTTGTGTTGGTAATGGGGTGGGAAAGACTTATGGTGATTTGTGTTAGATGTTGGCGTTATATCTTGTTACACTATTAATATTATCAATATAAATTCCTCCAATTTTTTTAATCTATATATTCATTTTATCTAATTACTATATAGATTTTGTAGTTTCCCTATATATTATGATATCTACATGATCAATACAATTTATTTTGTGACTTTAGCTTTCATGTATTGAATTATCTAGCCCAATATAGTTTTAAATATTTTTTATGACATGCACTATATCTGACAGACCAATATTTAATTATACTAGATAACATATTCTATATTAGCATGGATGGTGCTATGTTTTATTATTTTTCATAATAATGGAGTTTTATTCCTAATTAAATAAATAAGGTCTAAGTAGGGTAAACCGGTAAATAATGTGTAATAATTAATCCATTAATTTATGTAAATAGATTGATTTTTTATCTTTTCTAAAAATAATAATAAATAAGAGAAAATATGACTTAGCTTATTCTGAGACGTTTGGTCTAAGATAGGGTCTGAGAATTTAGGTACAAGACTAGGATAGTGTTAAAAATAGGTTCCTAAACTTCATTTTATAATTGGATAAGAGCACCAAAAATGGGACACCCTATTGTTTGACATTGTAGTCCTTTTATGGAGCTTTTGTCTAGGTGATATAAGTTTTTTAGGTTCTACTTGGTAGGTTTATGTTACCTTGTCAATGAAATATCAAAGCCCAAATGTCTATGGAGCTTGTTATGCATTTATTTTAATCTTCAAATCTCTAGGAGCTCTTTTTGATTAAACTTGAATGGTAACTTAATAAATAGAGATAAGGGGTTAGTGTGTAAATGATACGATTAATGTACTTCACAATTCATGTGTGGGCATGCTGCCTACATAACAATACTCTGAGGAGGGATCTAGCTGATGTAGTTCTCCTATTAAAGTGCTTGGTGTAATTATGTATGAAAATACAACTATATGTGAAACTAGGTGTACTTGGAATGGCTAGGGACTTGTGTAAGGGTTTGAATAATCTTAGAATAATATTGAAATTCTATATGTAGAGAATAGGGAAAATTTCTTGAATTTACTTGCCTATATTCTTGCTTCTCTCTTGTAAATGAGTGCCAACCATTTTAAATGGACTTTGAATAGACTTTTATAGGGGATTTAATGATTTTGTTTAAATGAATTCACATTAGGCTGACATGAATTATGATAAGTATCTAGGAGAATATGACCATTTGATCCAACTTTACACTTGGAAAATAGTGCCAAAAATAGGGCACTCTAGGTTTTAGTAATCTTGTCCAAGTTGGGTACTATTATCTAGAGGGAATAAGACCTTGGGTGATGGATTTGGGCCAGAAATAGCTACCTATGTATACAAGGGTTAAGTTTAGAAGGCTATGGATGATTAGGAATTAGTGAAATAAAAGCCTAAAAGGGTTATGTAAGAAAGTAGGAGGACCTATGGATTAGGTGTCTTTAGCCATACTCAAGTAACCAAATTTTACATTTTATATGACTACATTTACTCCCCCTTTATTCTACTGATTTATCAATGTGAAATACTAGGATAAATAAAAAAAATAGAAAGTGTACCTGAACTTACTTATAAAGGTGAAGCCCATGAAGCTTTGTGTGATGTTGAGTAATGTTGGATAGTGCATAGAGAGCACATTGTGCAAGTGTGAATCTATTAAATGAAACAAAGAGTAGATTAGTTCTTATTATATGTGATATAAAATAAGAACATACAAAATATAAGGAAAATAAAAAGGAAGAGAAAAGAATGAATACACCTCATTTGGTATGAAAACCAATACAAAACATATTATGATCTTGAGTAAGGTAGAATAATGTTGGATTGTGCTGGATGATGTTGTACCAAAATTTATATCATGAACAAAGCTAAGAGCTCAATTCCATACAAAGTGGCTCAAGAATAAAAATGATGGCCCTTTGGATCCATCATTGCCTACTAAGTGAAGCTAGATTATCATGCATATGTTAATCAATGTTTGGACTGTGTGTCCAATCCATCTAAATAGGTGGCTCACAAATATAAAGGTTGGCCCTTTGGCTCCTATTTCCCCATGAAGTGAAGTTATGAAGTCATATCAATATAAAGTAGATGTCATATGAGATGCTTCATGGATCCTATGGATGTTTTAAAAATCTAACATTGTAGCATCGATAGCTAAATGTATGTTGAAAACTAGGCTACTCTTGGCCATTCTGAAAGATGGAGATTAGGCCTATATGAAAGCCACTCTAAAAATGATTCATGAGGCTTATGTGTAAGTTAAA
Organism: Torreya grandis; assembly: GCA_037957365.1. Taxonomy (NCBI): domain Eukaryota; kingdom Viridiplantae; phylum Streptophyta; class Pinopsida; order Cupressales; family Taxaceae; genus Torreya; species Torreya grandis. The sequence continues at coordinate 1,110,477 of JARHVA010002852.1, forward strand.
TCAAGAACATGGGTACTTGAGAAGTTAACTTTTTATGAAATTTTAACTTTAAAAAGATGCCAACCACCTATAGATGGAGTAAGGCATGCAATTTATGAGAATGCATGGGTAATAAACTAAACTCAAAAACAAAAGAAGACCAATGTGCCACACACATTACCCCTAATCATTGGTGTCTAGAACATGGATTATAATATATAATTTATGTCAAATACCTAATCTAAAACTAGAAGTGAGAGCCATCATGTTGTGCAAGATACCTCCTATATCTAGATTTTTTTAGAAGATTGTACTGAAACTACTGATTCTGACTGATCTAGATGTGTAAAATCTATAGCTGAGCTAAAAAATTTTATTGTTAATAGAAAAATTGGGTGTTTTTATACCTATAGAAGAGTGAAAAAATGAGAACACACTTTTTTTGGTGTTTCTATCCATTTTTGGTGCTATTGTCCTATGCTAAAACTAGTTGTTGATATGGAATTGTCATTATTTGTTTATTTTATTCTGACTAGTTTGACCTCTAGATTCTAAACTAGGTGATATAAATGTTATTATTTTAACTACTAAGAGCTTTGATATTTGTGAGAAAACCCATATTTTTCCCCCTCTTATGAGGGTAGGAATGATTGAACTTGCAATGACTTCCTTCAAAAGAAAAGAGTCCTACAAGTGTGTTATATTATATAGATATATGATATTACAATGATATTTGACAAGATATCTTTAGATATAGTAATGTTTGTATTGAGAGATTTTTAGATCAACAAAGGTATGCCTAGATGAATATACCAATGTAAAATCATGTCTAATGTACTAAATTGGAACTATAAATGTTAGATGTTAGTTATTAGTTGTTAGTTGTAGGGATGGAGCATGATGTCCATCATGGCATCCAAAAAAGCAAGGTAAATGCATGATATGGATCATGACATTACAAACAAGGAAAAACAATAAATAAAAAAGCATACAAAGAAATAATCAAGAAGTATACAAGGTTGGCCAAGGGAGCACACAAACAAGGGACATGGGCATATGTCACTCAAACTAGAAATCAAGTATATAAAGCATGTTCAAATGCCACATACACATATAATTTGAATCAATCAAATATTGTCATGAGGGCCACATGCACATAGAAGAGTACAAGCAAGGGACATTGGAAAATGTCTAAATATACAAAAACATGAATATAATTAAAGGACATTGGCAAATGTCTCAAGGCACACATAAGAAACAAAACTAGAACTAGAAATGCAATCACATATAGCTATGAAAAGCAAGAAAGGAAAGCATGTAAAAGCTAGAAAGGTAAAATCACATCTAACTAATCAAATCAAGAGTGAAATTATGTAAGATATGTTTATTACAAGACTAGGTATATGCTAAAAAATACACAAGTACAAGATACTAGTGAGTGTCAATGTGGTAATCTAGTAAGTAATGTATGTCAACATGATAACTAGAGTGTGTGGTGTAAGAATGACATAATTTGGATAGTGTAGTCATGTAGAAGATTCCCCTAGTGGGAAGATGTATCAATGTATATTTCAAATGTAGAAGTGGGACGCCCCCTTAATGGGTAGAGTGAAGTAGTCAAGAATCTAGATGTCACTGCACACACTCAAAGAAGATCAAGTGATGCATGGTAATGTAGATAAATAGACAAATAATAGAATGAAATAGAAAATGTAAGTCCTAGTATATTTGTATCAATGTAAAACATTGATGATCCATTCAATCATAATGTTTTTATGTTTTGGACATTTTTGAATGTTTTTGGATTTTGAAATGTTATATTGTTTTTGTATTTTTGGAATATTTGAACTATGTACAATCAATCATAAGAGATTATATACAAGCGAATCTGGAAAGAGATGATACTAATTGATGAGTCTCATGAGAGAATCCTTATCATGTTATCATGTATCAAGAAGAAGGATCATTCATGATCATGAAGCATGATGGAAATGCTAAGACTATGGATCTAAAATCTTTATATGTTGTAAATGTTTTAAAATATCTATAGTGGAAACCAACTATGGGGTCCATTTGTATCTCTAAGAAGTGGATGCAAATGTAGGGCTCTTAGGGCTCTTAAGGACCCATCTGGAAGTAGGAAAAGCTCTCTAAAAATGTGCTTTTTGTGTAGAGGCATGAGACCTTAATGATACTGACCTAGGTGTGAATATTGTATTTGGAAGCTATCTAGAATCTTGAAACTATGGTTGATATAAAATATGCCTCTATGGAAGTGTATTAACTCTATGTGATAGTGATGAAGGTCTTGACTATGGTTGAATTTTCATGGGAGGAAAATATATAACAGGTGGAGGAAATAAAAGTGGATTGGAAGGGGTGATAACCTAAGTGATAAATATATAACCATGGGTGTAATTAGCCTACCTATCTTTGTAAACATGGGTGATAGCATGTACCTCATGATCTACTATAGGCATAGAGCTAATAGTAGGTGAAAGATGAAAGCTAGATGAACCAGGTTTGAAAAGAGGAGGGATAGATATAACCACTAGTATTTTCTTGTGTCTAGTAGTAAAATGGAGATGCTTAAAAGTATCCAAAGAGATAGATACATTTAAGTAGAAACCATGTATAACAATATTATTATAAAGAACATCTAACATGATAGATATCAAATAAAGGATAAAGAGCATGGACTTGTGCATTAATGCATAGAAAAATTTGACTTGAATCATGACATTTCTAATTTGCTTAGCATGATAAACTTGAAAAAATTTCATCATGAGAGATAGAAAGTAAAGGGTTGAGAGCATGGATTTATGCAAGAATTCATAAATATATTTGACATGAACTATAACATTTCTAATATGTTTAGCATGATAAGCTTGAAAATAATTCCATGTGAGAGATAGAAAGAAAAGCATAGAGAGTACGACTTTTTTCATAAAGGCATAGAAACTTTTGACATGCAACATAACATTTTTATTGTGGTTACCATGATAAGATTGAAGATTTTGTCATATGAGAGATAGAAAATATTCAAAAGAAATATTGAAATCTTGTGCAATTTTAGTAATACATTTTGTAAGAACATCCCTTATTATGAAACATAAGCATGAAATTCAAAGGATGAATCTTTGTACTAACATATGATAGACTTCATCATTCATGTACATGATAGGGCCCATTATGGTTTCCTTGTTATTTACAATAAATGTAAGAAAAGTTTGTAAATAAATGAGCATCATTTTGGCAATTTGATTATAAGTGAAGGTGATACCTCAAGAAGCAAAATAGGAGCTAGTACATGCAACTAAGGATTTTTCCCAAATATTTTTTTAAAATACTATGAATTTTTGAAATTGAAATTGAATTTTTGAGCTAAGTATGAAATATAAAATTCAAAAATTTATAGGAAAGTGCTTGATTTAATCGGACCTAGTAGATGTAAATAGGTTTTTGAGATTTTTTTTGAAATTACTATGAATTTTTGAAATTTGAAGTGATTTTTTTATTTTAATATGCAACTAAAAATTTAGAAAATTATTGGAAAATTACTAGGAGCTAGTTGATGCAACTAGGGTGTGAAATAAACTTATTTTAAAATTTATTAAAAAAATTTAAAATTTGCGAGGAATTTATGATTTTAATATTTAAGAAAAATTTAGAAATTAATGTGAAAAATTAGTTAGGAATTTAGCCTAGGGTTTCTAGGGTTTTTATGCAAAATTTGAAGAAGACATGTTCACCAAATGTTTTATTGTTTTTCATAATAATGGATTTTTATTCCTAATTAAATAAAAAAGGTCTAAGGAGGGTAAATTATTAAATAATGTGAAATAATTAAGCCACTAATTTATGTAAATAGATTGTATTTTTGACTTTTCTAAAAATAATAATAAATAAGAGAAAATATGACTTAGCTTATTCTGTGATGTCTATTATAAGATAGGGTCTGAGAATTCAAGTACATGAGTGCTAAAATTAGGACACCCTATTGTTTGGCACTATAGTCCTTTTCCAACACTCTTGTCTAGGTGATCTGAGTTTTATGGGTTTTTTTTGGGAGCTCTATGTTACCCTATCAATGAAATATCAAAGCCTTAAACTCTATAGAGTTCACTATGCATCTATTTTAATCTTCAAATCCCTAGGATCTCTTTTTGCTTAAACTTGAATGGCAACTTAGGAAATAGAGATAAGGGGTTAGTGTGTAAAGGATACACCAGACAAACTTCACACCTTGTGTGTGAGCATGTTGCCTACATACTAATACTTTGAGGAGGGATCAAGCCAATGTAGTTCTCCCATTGAGGCAGTTGGTGTAATTGTGTATAAAAATGCAACTAGATGCAAAAATTGGTGTACTTAGAATGACTAGGGATTAGTGTAAGGGTTTGAATAAGCTTGAAATAATATTGGAAAGTTGTATATAGAGAATATGGAAAAGTGATTGAATATACTTGATTTTATATTATAAGTGAGTGTTAACCCTTCTAAATAGACTTTGAATGGCCTTTTATAGGGGATTTAATGATCATGGGTTAAATTAATTTATATTATGCTGACATGAATTGGGATAATCATCTAGGAGAATATGACCATTTTTTTCAACTTTGTACTTGGACAACAATGCTAAAAATAAGACACCTTAGGTTTTAACACTCCTTTCCAAGTTGGGAACTATTATATAGAGGGAATGAGACCTAGGGGGATGGATATAGGCCTAGAAGAGTTTCTTGGGTCTATAAGAGTTAGGTCTAGAAGGCTGTGGATGATTGAGAATAAATGAAAGAAAATCCCAAAAGGGTTGTGCAATAAAGTAAGACCTATGGACTAGGTGTCTTTATCCATACTCAAGTAACCCAACTTTGCATTTTATATGACTACATATTATCATCTTAGAATTTAGTGTTGATTTTGGGTATTGAATATGTGTGTGTGTGTGTGTGTGTGTGTGTGTGTGGGTCACATTTCATTCATATCATATCATATCATATCACAATAGTACACTCTGATTGCATACACATTTTTCCTCTAAGGAACTACTTGGGAGAGTAGACTATTAACTTGGAGGTCTTATATTACTATGTCATTGAAACTCAATGTGAGAGTTAATTAGGAGCACCTTGATATGGATATCTAAGTCTTCATCCAATGGTTTGAGGTCTTCAAAATAAAAATTCTCTTGAAAAGATTCACCAGAGCCAAAGAGGGAGATGTTTAACCCTAAATTAGTTTTGGGTACAAGAGTATTATAGGGTTAATACTATATAAATGAATAAGAACAAGGGTGATAAATATATTTATAGTAGAAAAATTAATTTTTAAACTTATAAAAAAATATTTTTCAAATTATAATACTAAGATATGCCAAAAATAGAAAGTATAACTACTGATTGATATTAAAATAAATTGAAAACAAGATTATTTGGCTACTTTACTATGCATATGCAAATATAATATGAAATACTATGGAAATATAATGGATCAAGATTATGAAATATTTGTTAGATTCTATGATTTTACATTTTATGGCCTCTGAAGCTTACATATGATCAGGCAATTGCATCAATGTTGTTGTCTATGTTGATGAATGTGTCAAGTATAGAATAGTCACTAGATATGGATGTGACCACCTGAGCCTTATAGGTTTTTTATCACATTTATTTTTTATGTCTTCATGTTTCACACATGGGATGTCTATCTTTTTAAAATAATCAAAACCATAGTTCCCTCACCCTTGGGATGACTATTTGAAAATGGGTTAGCAAACACATGGTGTCAAGATACTATAATAAACCATCTATTAATGGGTTTTACCTACATATATAATACTCTGAATAAGGCCTAATATTTATTTAGTTATCCCATACATGTTTGATTATGTTTGCATAAGGATGCAATGTTTGATAAACATGTACATATAGTGACCTAGTTCTGAACTTAGAAAATATGGCTCATGGGATGATCCTTTAGTACTTGAGACTTATGAGGATACTAAGCATATGAATTATATGTAAATATGGATGAATAGGGAATATTTTCTCACTTGAATTCTGAATTGAGTGCTATTGGTAAGTTTCTTTATGAGTTATCACTATTTGCTAGGTTAGGAATGAATGAGGGTTGATATTGTATATACACCCATACATTTCAAAATTGTATCACACTAAAGAACTTATAATAAAATTTAAGATACATTTATTTGTAAATTGGATGACTTTTAGGCATTAGATAGTTTGAAAAGGGACACATGTGTTGACATAGGTGTTTGGCTAGGATGCAAGTACTAGGGAAGATATAAAATATGTATAGGTCCAAAATTGGAAGAGAAGATAATGATTAGGTTTAGATATTTTTGCATAATATATAAGGTATGGTCATCATAATAATAGTGGCTAGACTAAGAGATAAGCAATTTAGGCACAAGAGATAGTGAACATGAGCCTTTTGGCAGTGGTAAGGTCTTATAACTAAAGGTTATAACCATGATAAGTATTTTCTAAGTAGACAAGATTGAGGTGATATATAATTTATATTTAGTATCTACATTTTTTCCCTCCCCTTTAATCTATTTATTAAATTTAAAGTTTAATGAAAAATAAATGTGTACCTTGGTGTGTATAACACACCTTGCCTTTGCATGAGCCCAACTTGAGTGCTTTGCTTGTGACTAACCTACAAAAAAGATCATGTTATAATAGATCATCAGTGCATATAATCTAGAATTGAAAGAATTTTAAATGATTGAAAGTAAAGAGAACAAGTTTATCATTGCACATGTGCATTGATGTAACCATCTTATCTTTTAGAAATTTTATTTGAATGGATGCTTCATTATGAAGCCTTGGAGTTGATAATAAGACAATATGAAAACTTACAAGTGAATGTGTGTGTGTGTGTGTGTGTGTGTGTGTGTGTGTGTGTATGCATATATATATATATATATATATATATATATATGTATATATATATATATGTATATATATATATGTATATATATATATATGTATATATATATATATATATATGCATATATATATATGTATATATATATGCATATATATATATATATGTATATATATATGTATATATATATGTATATATATATGTATATATATATATATGCATATATATATATATATATGTATATATATGTATATATATATGTATATATATATATATGTATATGTATATATATATGTATATGTATATATATATATATATGTATATATATATATATATATATATATGTATATATATATATATATATGTATATATATATATATATATATATATATATATATATATATATATATGAGGAAACCATGCCTATAAACTTGGAAAAAATGTGAGTTGGCACATGGCTATTAAGCTCATCTCAATTATGCAACCCAATCATACTTATAACCTAGTGAGTATGAGTGATCCAATCAAATCACACTATATATCTAACAAGGGTGGATTTTTTAATCACTTCATCCTATAAATTTGGTGAAGTTAGATGATTTAATCAAGTGATTTAGTCACCTCAACCTTTCTAAAATGTGAAATAAATAATATAGTATATTAGCTCAATAAAGTTCATAAAAATCCATCTTGGGTACGATAACAGTCCATAATAATGTTTGAAATATGAAAGAGAAATTGATTTTGAAATTTAATGTTCTTTTTTACATGGCATATGCACCTTATATATGTCTCAAGCTAAAACCTTGGTATAAAAATGGTATCAATGTATGTAATTATACCATAAATGTGCATATGAATCATAAAACTATGAAATTTGGCCAATTTTAATAGTTTAAAGTGTTGAGACATGTTACCATTACATGACCCCATTCAATCTAGAGAATCTGAGAACTAGTGTAATTATGGAGAACATGTTTCCATAATTTTCCCCCACTTTAATATAAAAGTGTGAAAAATTAAAATTAATGCCTCTATGACATTCCCCCACTAATATTAACCATTATTTTGAGGTGAGGGAAGTATAAAATGTGAGTTACCTTACCTCAAAAGGATAAGATAATTGTATAATCTATGAATGGATCATGTAGCATATATGAAGAACATGTCTAGTTAGATATATCATTGAAGCACATAGAATGTGATCACATAAAGTATTAATATGAATGATAAAAATAATGGAAATGCCTATAAAGCACTAGTAAAATCTTATTAGGTAATCAAACACACACACACAAAAGCACTCAAAATCAAAATAAAAGGCAATGGTCCAATGAGACCTCATACAAGGGGCATGTTCAAATTCAACATAATCTAAGGGATATACCATATTGAAATGTCCCCAAAACATATAAACACATTTTCAAATGTTGACATATAAAAAACTATGACATATACAAATGTCAAAATAATAAATCATAAGCATGGGGGCCATAATCAATGGATCATATTAAAATGCCCAAACAAGTACTATAATTCTAGACAATATCAAGTAAGGAACACGCTCTAAGAAGAGAAAAAATGAAAGCATGAAATCATAAGCAAAGAGAATAAGTATATCATACTAGTCCCTAGATATATGTGTTACCAAAAAATGTTAATTAAATAACATATCAAGTATAATGTGAAATATATAAGCACAGATAAAGGCATGTGTAAGTATATAAGCTCAAAAATGATAATGGAAAATGATCATTTAATAATGTAACCTTGTGTATTATGATCAAGGAAAATGATTCCCCCAATGTTTTTATGCCATGACTAGAGGGAAGGACTAACATTTGTATTTGTATATATTATATGCATGGGTATGCCTATATTACACTCAAAATGTGTGTTAAACATATATGTGTATATATAAATAAATTATATGCTATCTACCAACATGAACCAATAACAAAGATATTGAGGAGATAATAAAACATGAAACTGCTAAATATTTATGGATTTTCATATTTTTTTTGCATATTTGAAAAGAATAATTGAAGAAGTATTCATAATCAAACGGTGTAGGATCACTTGAGACATTTTTTAACCTTTTTTTTATATAATTTTATTATCACCTCATAAATATTTTTTTGTAGTGTATATAGATCTCCCTATCCTTAATAGTAAATGTGATACATGTATCTATAGTATTCAATGTTGCATTCCACCCAATAAACAAATATTATTTAAATTTAATTGTCAAATTTGGTTCCCAATATAATGTCCATATGATCATGGGGACCACATATGGTACACATACAATGGGTATGTTGATTTAACCATGATATTATGTCATCAACAATGAATATGTTAATTCAACTATGTTATGGCTCAATTATTGAAGAAATGTGGTGTTATAAATTATATCCCAATTTTTCCTATAAAAATTTATATGACAGAATATACCCCATCAATATTAAAAATAATAGTTAGATCTTCATGCCTTGGTCACTTTGAAGGATGCTTTTTTAGGAAACTTTGGAAGTATTATGTTTTTTTTTTAATCTCAAGTATAATTTTTATGTGAACTTAAATTTATATTTATGCCTTTTTTTGGAATGCCTCACATTGATTTTTATTATGGATAATGATTTGGTTATAGTTAAAATATGGTGGTCTCTCTTTAGGAATAATTCTACTACTTGATCTATGTCTATTAGGGAGTAAACATATCATCTAATGTTCGAGTAAATAGAAATTATTGTATCCAAAGTATCTTGGATTGTCATGATCTATAACATATGTTGTGAATTATTATGATATACCGCAAAAATATATACATGATGTATCTCAAATTTTCCCTTCTAAGGTTAACTCAGTGTTTGTATCCAAGAAGGATGTTGAAATATAAAACAGTTACATGGTCATATGCTATGTTTTCTTTGTCCTTATATTTTGATTAGATTTTATATCCTTTGAAGGTGGATTTAGATTTTACATGCCAATACCTATAGGTTTGAATATGTTATGAATAATATTCTCATGTAGATCAAAGTTTAGTTTTTGCAAATTTTAATTTGTCATATCATATGCTAAATCATCATCACTATCATAGTAATATGAAAAGTGCTCATCTTAATGATCAAGATTGACTAATAAAGGAAGATAAAATATTTTATTTTAGTTTGGTTATAGTATTATTGGTTCCTTTGGTAATTTCCATTTTTCTTTACATGCATCCATGTGCAACTTAATGGTTTGTGCCTTGTTTATATCTAAAGGCAAATGATCCATTATGACTGAATCACGCATTTCATAGGTTTGTATATTTTAAAGGGGAATACATTATTTTGGTGGCACAAATTTATATATTCCTTAGATATTATAATGTTTCATTATGAAAATTTTTAAAGTTTCATCATTGGTAATTATTGTCAATAAATTTCTATCTTGTACAGATTTTACACATCGATGTAATGTAGATGTTAAAGATTGCATTATGTGTATCCATGATAAACCCAAAATTATATTATAATTTAAGTATTGGGACATGAATTAGAATAAATATGGAGAAAATATTATACCCAATATCACATCCAATGTGATTTGGCCAACTAGAGGTCTATGTGAATTATCAAACTCTTTGATATACATAATTGATTTTTTTATAATATTGGTATCAATCACATGATGGTTATGAAATTTGTGTTAAATATGTTTAGGCATGATCTATTATTAATGAGTACCCTTTTATTTCCTTTTTTATACATACTCACTTGTATGAACAAAGGAAAATGTTGGTCAATAATATCCTTGGATGGTAAATGTTTTAGACCAAAGGTGATGATTTTTGTATTATTTTTGAGATATTATATAATATATGAAAATTAAGTTGGTTCAATGTCACTTGGAACTTGGGTCTCATGAAATTATTCATATAGGATATCCTTATAGATAGTAGATGGATTTAGAAGTTCAAGAATTGAAATCTTAGCATGCATGTTACTCAATTGGTCAATAAATCACAGCCCTTATATTTGATCAAAATTTTATATTTGGGAGGTGTTGATGCTTAAAATTGTGTTGTTTCCAACACCAATAATGGGAAGTTTCAGGATTGTGGGACTTGCGACCTGAAATGACCTCTAAATTTTAGAAAAGCTAGCTCTTCTTTATCTCAAATATATTGTGGGAAAAAGGGATAAAAATTAAATTGAATCACCAATGCAATGAAATAAAATTTAACTATGGAGATGTGCCTAAGTATGATTCATCCCTTAATACTAAGCATAGTGAAGCTATCTCTAGGATTCAGTTACATTAAAGAGCAAACAATGCATGATCAATGTAAAAGATGAAAACAAATGGAGTGAAAGGCTCACAACTTAGATGATTTTTGTAGTAACATAGAAAATATTAGCAAAAGGCACATAACTCAATCTTCTTATTAATTTCCTAGTCACATAAAAGGAACTAACACATGCATAGTTATACAAAATTTATAAATCAAGAAAACAAAATAAAGGCAAATGATATTACTAGCCAATGCAAGAAAGTCTAAAAAAACTTCTTGATAACAATCTCTTGTAGAAAATTCTCTCTCTCTTCTGATGATGATTTTCTCCTCCTTTTTTAAACTTGTGATCTAGTACACATATTTATAGCATAGGACTGGTTCTATATTTCTTGCAAGATCCAATCCCAAGGGTCTAACTAAACTCTAATTTAACTAGAAGTTTCTAACAGAAGATATTATTTGGATCTGAAATGGTTGGCATCTCTACAAGTTCATTAACTGAATTAGATACACGTGACACTTCCCACTATGAAATAGGTGAGGACACTTGGAAACTTCCATTTGTCTATAGAAGCTCTAGAAATTTTTTTCTTGAGAGTCCTGTGGAAGATGACACTTGGCAGCTTTCGCTACCTTTTGAAAGTCCTGTAGAAGATGACACATGGTGGTCTCCACTAAGCTTTAGCTATACTATAGAAACATTTGGGACTCATTTTAGATTCACATAGATGATGACACTTGGCATGCTCTGCTTACTTTAGCAACTCACCCAGGGCCCACCACTATCCTTACTCAATAACAAAACAAAAGGAAGAAACTATAGATGTTGACACTTGGTGGTCTCTGCCAAGCTTTAACAAGGGACACGTGGCACTTTTTGTTGCTTTTAGAGAAACTAATTGAAACCTTCCACAATTTCCACTTGGTGCCCTTCGTAGGACTCTGAGAGAAGCTTATTAAGAGAAGATTTTGAAACTTATAAGAAACTAAAATGTGTATGCCTACTTGTCGAGCTCCACAAGTATATAACAAAACATGTGGCTCCATCTATGTTACTTAGAGAAATTATAATGTGTCCCAGATAATGACACTTGGCATGTTCCATGCGACTTTGATACTTAGACAAAACTTTAGGAAAAATGAAAAACCCACACAAAATGAAAAACCCGTGCCTTGTGGCATAACCCTCACTTCCTCAAAACTAAAATGCGTAGGGACAAAACTTGGAGAACACAATTGAAACTCAAAATAAAAAGTAGAGTATTTTACTCTATAGGAGGCACCTATTATATATTAATAAGTGGTGTATTAGTTGTGCACATTTTTTGTGTAGTGATATCATGGACCACATAGTCTAATATAAGCTATGGGAAAATAATGGGTGTGGTATGGTAGCTACCATTCAAATAGGAAGTAGGTGGAATAAATGGTTGAGAACATGCACATTAGCATTGGGATACCATTTTTATTATATTAAAAAAGAGTTAGAAAGAGATACTAAATGTTTATTTCATTTTTAAAAACTCTAATTATATTGATGTATTTATTTATTACATTGGATAATATTTTTGATTAAGCAATCATAATAACAAACTATAACTATAACTATAACTAGCAATTGGAGGAAAAAATGGCCTTTAGATTCATTGATTTTGGTCATAATTATAATAATAAAATCTAATTTATAAATTTTGAATATTTTTAAATAAGAAAAAAAAATAGAAACAACAAATCAATAAATGCTAGATCAATTCTAGGGTTTGGATATCAAAGGTTAGGTTCACTAAAATTTTAACCCTAAATTGATTTTTGATAAAAGTGTACTATAGGGTTAAAAATATATAAATAAATAATCATAAGGGTGATAACTATATCTATATTATTTTGATTAATTTTCAAACTTATATAAATAATATTCTAAATTTATAATACTGAGATATGCCAAAAATAGAAAGTATAGCTATTGACTAATATTATAATAAGTCAAAAATAAGACTACATAGCTAGTTTAATGTGCACATTTAGATTTGCATTGAAACAAGATGGAAATCTATTGGATCAAAATTCTATAAAAATAATTATATTATATAATTTTACACTCTATGGCCTTAGCTTCTTGCATCAAATTTAGATGGTTGCATCTATGTTAGTGTCTAAGTTAGATATAGGTGTCGAGTATGGAGTAATGACTAGATTTGGATGAAATAAATTAGATCCTTATAGGTTTTATATCACATTTATTATGATTTATTTAAGTTGTCTCACATTCTATTGCTCTTTGTCAAATTATCAAAACCCTAGCTTCCTCACCCTTGGGGTGAGTTTTGGAAAAATGGGTTTATGGGCACATAATGTTGAGTTCCCCTAAGAACACCTCTATTAATGAGAGTTTCATACATAACCAACACTCTGAATATATCATTAGAATTATTTATTTATCCCTTACATGTTGGATTGGGTGTGCATAATGATCTAATGTGTGATAATAAATTACATAGAATGACCTAGCTTTAAACTTGGTAAATATGGCTCATTGTATTTTACTTCAGTACTTTGGACCTACATAGATAAATATACTATGCCTAATATGGATATGTAAAACTTTATCACTTAAATGATTGATTAATTTCTCTTGGTATATTTCTTTGTGAGTTCTTAGTATTTTCTAGGTGAGGAATGAATGATGGTTAATATTGTATATATACCAATCCCTTTTGAACATATATTTCACTAAAACACCTAGGAAAACCTTTAGGATATATTTTATTTTCAAATTTAATGATTTTGGGCACTAGACACTTTTATTGGAAAGGGACACTTGTGTCGATGTAGGTGACCTAAATAGGACATAAGTGTCTAGGAAGCTATAAAATAGGTACAAGTCCAAAATTGATAGAGGAGGATAATGATCATGTTTAGATAATTTTACATAGTATATAATGAATTTACATAATAATATCAATGATTATACTAAGAGTTAATAAATTTAGTAATAAGAGATAATTAACATGAGCCTTTTGGTAGTGGGAAGGTATTAGAATTAAAGGGTATAACCATGAAATGTATCTGGAAGGTATACAACACCAAGGTGATATATAATTTAGATTTAGTGTGTATAAGAGATTAAAGTGTCAATGGGCCCACCCCAAGGTCAATATTTATCTCACTATAATCATTCCTTTACTTAGTAGACTAGATGTTTATTATTTATTTGTGCATGTATGTGTATCCTTGCTTAGGTTCTTCCTTATATTGAATAATTTGGTGTATATGTATATGATTTATTAATTTTTTATTTATTACCTTAGGTTGTATGGACTCCCATTTGGTTGGAAATTTCACCTTACCTATTTAAAACCAACTAAACCATATTTTTACCTTTATTTTGTACCAATTTAAAAAAATTTACTTTACATTCATATTTATAACCATAGTTACAACCATTGTCCTTCACTAAGGTTTAGTGAGAGATATGTAACTATGTAATAGTATTAGAAATTGGAACCATTACCTCTTTACATTTTAGTTTTAGGTTACCATATAATAGATTTACATATATCATTAATCTTTACCCAATCATCCAAGTATATAAAATTCTATTTGATTGAACTTATTCAAGTCTTAGATCATTAATATAAATAATATAGTTTTAGGGCTTCCTATCCTATTCATACATTTTAGTGAATCTACTATTGAGTCTTATCCCTCCTTTGCTAGGATCAATTTCATGTTTTTATCTTTACATTCTTAAGAAACTATTAAAAACCATTATACATCTTGATACCTTTACATGTATGATTATGAATGTTATAGGCTAGCATGGTATCGATTTATGTGTTTTTAAACTATATTAGCTAGCTTGATAAATTTATATGCATGTTTACAACTATATTATCCAATATGGTACAATTTTGTGTTTAGTTTTCATTTTAAAGGCTCCGGTCAGCTTGATACCATTATATTTTTTTAATTCATTGATTGATAAATTTAGCTTTCAACTTATATAATTTTTCTATTTTTATTTTTGTATTTATTAATAAAAATTATGTTCCAACAATTTTAAAAATCATAGGATCTTTAATTTTTCACAAAATGGGTTTCAATTTTATGTATGTTATGATGTGATGGGTACTACCTCAATAATCAAGCCATTAGATAACACTATTCTTATAATTTAGTTTCCACATACCTCATAATATATCATAAATGCATATGATACATTTTTTTCTTTAGGAATACTTACATTCATTTGATTTTTTAGCACATTTTTAAGTCATTATACCCTTTAAGTTACTTTAAACATATATTAGAGACTATTAATGTGGCCATGAGAATGATGTAATTCTCCTTGACTAGTTACATTATGGTTATATTTCCTATTTATAAGTGGTATTAGTTTATATGAGAGTGTACAAGCCAAATTAACCCTTTCTTAATTTACCTCCTATCTTGATTTTATAAATTTTTTTTTTCAATAATTACATAATGTATCAGCCCACTCGATATCATTTTATGTTGTGTGCCAATTGAATCAGTGAATTCAACACTATTTGTTTTCCAAATTACATCAGTTAGTTTAATACATTATTAATTATTAAACAAGCTACATCATCCAAATTTATTTATTTTATTCCATAATATACCATCCCACCTAACATAGTCATTTTATCCCATCATTAGTAGTATCACCTTTCTTACAAAACTTACTAGGTAACCAAATTCAATCTCCTATTCAAATTGAAAAACTAACAATATCAACCTACCTAATTAAAATCATGTTATTATATACAAAACCCCCTTATCACCATAATTTCAACTCCAAAATTTTACCTTAAAATCCTTAACCCATTAAGATTTTACATGGGTTATTCTTTTCTCCTCACTTTGTCCACTATTGAGAATAATTCCTCCTAGTGTTGTTTCTCTTAGCATCACTCTAGATCTATCAAATTCATAACAGTTGAAATTAGTCAAACTAATAATTTATTAGAACCTTCCTAGATAATTAATAATATTAATGATAATATAATTTATAATTATAATAATAAGGTTAGGCTTAATAATATTCTACCATGTGCTATAATAGTTACGGTAACCAGAACCAATGTCATGAAGCTTCCTCCTAATACTAATGTTGTAAATCCCCCATATTATCCTTCATCATATTCTAATGAACCTCTATCCAACGCTAATTAAAATCCCAATACTAATCCACATCTAGATGCATCACAAATCCTTACACAGATGGTCCAAAAAATGACCCCTATGTAAGATTCTAACATAAAAAATGATCCAAATGCAAAACCATATTTTAAAAAAGGCTTGTCAACTACCTATAATGAAACTCAAAATAAAAATTATATACCCCCTCTTATAGTTTGGAAATTATTCTTGAATCATCAATTCAAAACAAGATGCTTAAAAAAATTCAAAACTAACCTTTAGATCTATTCATTGTGTCCATAGACATTGAGAATATTTATCCAACTATCACATATTACGGATTTAAATATCATATGTTACATCATAAATCATTTGGAAACATATGTAATGTATGGTTTGAGACCAACACTTATACTACCATGAATATTCTATCTAAAATATTTTTTAAAGATGTGTTGGAATGGTAAAATCAACATTATTGAAATTCCATTATCAAAATAGAGTATTTATTAAATTATCTTGTTAATAAATTCCAACTTAAATAAATTCTTTAAAATAGTCTTAACAACTTCATTAATTATAATCAACTTCCTAATGAATCTGCACATACTTTAATTAACTAATAGAAGTCATTAGTGTATAAAACAAATCATAACATGAGTGATGATAATATATTCAAAAAATTTGTTACCACCCTTAAGCCTCATCTTCAATAAAAATTTGGGAACTTCTCACGTAAAATCTTAGAAGAGGCTTTCAACCAAGAAAAATGACAATATTTATTTATGGCTTAATTTCAACCCTCTCAAAATATAAAAAGGGAATCCTTTACAAAATAAGTCTCCCTAACCCAAAGCAAGAGCATATAAATTAGATAACTAGCTTCCCTTCTACCCTCCCTTAAATATTTATAAAATTAATAAGTTTTTATCTTTGTCCAAGCTAAACATCTACACTACTAACCCTCCATCATGGTATGATCCTAATAATTTTTGTTGGTTGCATGCTAACATTGGTCATGCTCATGAAATATGTCACACACTCCATAAGCTTATGATAATTACCATCGTGGGAGAAAAAACAAATCATTATTATATCACCAAATTATACCATAATGAATATCTTAAATTATCTAGAATGACCTAGATAATCTTAAATATAAAAAATAAAAACCTCAAAAGTCATCTCAACCATCAGTTCCCAATACACAACATTCAAACTACTTTGATTATGTTATTGATGCTAACTAATATCATTATTTCACTAATTCCCAAGATTTTAATGAGGTCAGTGTTAACTACCATCGTAATCTTGATCACAAATATCCAATCACCAAACCTAAGAATACTTATTTCAAAGACCAATTTATTAAGTATACTACTACTAAAAATACATTATATTATGATTTAAGATATAGTGAGGATCCCACTCCACCATTTGAGTCTTTACCTAAGGCTTTTGATCCTTATACTATCATTCATCTAATATCACCATTATTAATAAATCTAAATCTCATTCTAGTTCCAACCCTAAATCAAAATAGAATTTCTTAGATGAACATTAATTTTATGCCTTGAAAAATTCCTTTAATGAAACTCATGATAATATCACCATATCATATGAAGTTTATCATGTAATAATTTTAAGACATCTAATAATCCCCATCTAGTGAAATTGAACTACCTACCCAACCTTTCAAGGGTTATACACCAACAAAAATGTATGTAATTGAAACCATTTCTCAACCTTCATATAAGAAAATATCCAAAATGTTTCCAAAATAAGGTGTGATTAGTGATGCAATCCTCTTTAGAGCTGATGACTTACCCATCTATATTAATACTTTTATAAATAAATAACTTAAAAATAAAATTCTTGGTGGATGAAGGCTCATGAATTAACATTACTTCCATATGGTCAATCCAACAACTTAGATATTTTTAAAATAACCTTAAGAAAACATGACACACCTACCATGGTTTTTAAAATTCCAATCAAAATCCTCTTAGTTTCATTTGGTATGGACCAAGTTGATGGTTTTATATCTTCCACTATATTATAATATCATTTTAGGTTGTCTTTGGACAAAATCACATGATAGGTATTACTTATTTTGGTAGCCAATACATTAAGTTTGATCATGATAGAAAATTATATAATCATGAAGTATATCCCAACACACAGAGTGTCAAACTACCTAATATTAAGACATAATATCACATCCCAACTCTTTATCAAATTAACATTCCCTTACTTCTTGAGTTTGAAAATATACACACCGATCTATAATTTACTCTTGCAAATTATAATGATCCTAATGAGTTAAAAATTATTTAAAATATTAATTGATTACCTCCTTACATAGTGTAATGGCTCCCCCCATTATATTTTACCATGAAATATAACCAATCTTTAATAAATGATGATATTGAAAGTCCTCACCCATGCAATTATATTAAATCTTCTTACATAGAAGATGAATTTATATGCAATGATTTTGGGGTAGAAAAATTATTTCAAGATCCTCTATCATTGTCCTATCTCACCTTAAATAACATTTGTTTATGAACCAAGTATCCCTACGAAGATAATTCCAAAAAAAATCTCATGATTGTAACATATATACATCATATGATGATGAATGCATAGTTTCCCAAGACAAATCATGAAAGTTGGATGTAACTCATTGTCATAAACCTATTTAATATAATCATGCTTTTAATTGAGATGTTAATTTAATACATATTTCATTAAATTTCAATGATGATGAGGATGATCGACAATCTCAATTTTATGTCCCTCATTTAAACACACCATTAGAAAATATTCCATGTGTTTTCAAACATCTTTGTGACTTTTATATCATAATTAATGACACTATCCAACCTAATACCATTCACAACATTTACAATACTACTAAAGGTATTAGAAAATATTATACCTTTAAGCTTATTACTCAACTTATAAACTATAATGACCATCCTAATACATTCAAATAATTATTTTATAATTATACCAACCAATCATTACCAAGTGCTGATATAATTTTGTTATGATCTCTAATTTTAGGTAATTATATTGGACAGGATGATAAATTCAAATTCATTATTAATTATATTAACTTTATTGAGCATGCTGATATAGTTCATCCCAGTTATTATGTATCACCCAAGACAATAGTGTAAATTAAAAATCATCAAATTCTAATTAAAATACTGAGGTTACCTTAGATTCTAAAGACACTACTATAAGATAAATACATTCATAATTTGATAACAAAGGTAATAATGTTATATATCTATAAGTATATGTAAAATATTATTATCCATTACCTATGATTCCTAATGAAGAAGCTAAATTATAATTATTGCATGCTAAAAATCCTCAACTTCATTGTCAACATCATAAGCTTGGACATTTTAAGAAAATGGTTCCTTACTTTAGTTACTCATTTAATCTAGTGTTAATTCAAAAGTGATCATATTTCAAAGATTAATTTGGCTCCATAACACCATGCTTATTAAATAAACTCAAGTAGTTAACTTTGGTATACATACCAATATCAAATGATTTAATATCTCTAAGGAAATTTTTTCTTGAAGAGAAAGACAACTGTAACCTATTTTTAAACAAATGTTGAGAATTATTTTCATGGTCAAATGAATAAATTATTGACATTAAACCTGGGATATGTGTAAATAACATAATGACATATATAGATGTAAAAATCATATACCAAAATAATACAAATATCTCACCTGAGGTTTCCACCTTATTTCACAAATTAGTTATCAATCTCCTAGATTATAAGTCTATTCAATGCGTAGATTACTTATAATGGGTATCCAATATAGTACCTATCCACAAAAAAATCACAATGGTTATTCATGTGTTTATCAACTTTTGTAATGTGAATTTATCATATCCTAATTCCAAATTTATTTTACCCTCAATCAAGGCCATTGTTGATTATACATTTGGATATGAGATGTTATCCTAATGATATCAGTCAACCTTATTTCATTCATAACATTTATAATACTAATAATGGTATCAAAAACCTTGATACCAATATTCCTATTAATAAAAAACTATAACAACCATGTTAATACATTCTAATATTCAATTCATAATTATACTAGTTATTCATTACCAAGCGTCTATACAATTATGTTATCATTTCCAATTATAGTTAATTATACTAATAAGGTTGATACAGTCAAAATCAACACTGATTATATTAATTTTACTAACCATCATGATATATTTCATCCTACTTATTATCTATCATCCATGCCAATATTGCACAATAAAAATCATCAATTTATAACCAAAATAATGAGACTACCTTGGATACTAAAGCTACTACTATAAGACAAATCCATTCAAAATTTAAAAACGAAGGTAATAAGATTGTAGACATAAAATTATATGTAAAATATTATGGCCCATTACCTATGATTCATAGTGATGAAGTTATCCTATAATTACTCCATGCTATAGAGCCTCAACTTCACTTCCAACATCATAAGATTTAACATTTTAAGAAAAAGGATCCTCACTTTAATAATTTTTCTCCCTATTATTGATCTAAAAGTGATCTTATTTCCAAATTTAATATGGATCAATATCATTTTTAATAACTAAGCACCATGATTATCAAATAAACTCAAGTAGTTAATTTTTATATAACTACCAATCCTAAATGAGTTTATAACTTTAAGGAAATTTATTGTAAATTGAAAGATAATTACAACCCATTTTTAGATAAATATTGATAATTAATTTCATGGTCATATGAATACATGATAAACACTAACCCTAATATATCCATCCATAACATAATGACATATCTAGATGTGAAGCCCATATACCAAATGCAAAAAAGGTCCCACCTAATTTTTACACCTTATTTCAAAAATAAGTTATCAAACTCATATATGGTAAGTACATTCAACATGTATATTACTTAGAATGGGTATCTAATATATTACCTATCCACAACAAAGTCACAATGGTTATTCATGTCTATGTTGACTTTTATAATCTCAATTTATCATATCCTAATGCCAAATTTATTTAACCTCAATTGATGTCGTCACCAATTTTATAGATGGATATGAGATGTTATCCCTAATGGATGGATTTTCAAGGTATAACTAGATTCATATCACCCTTGAGGATCAATCTAAAACCACCTTTAATATTAAGTTGGGAACTAATTTCTACGCTAAGATGCCCTTCGGTCTTAGAAATACTAGAACACTTTACAAACATGCCATGACCTAATTTTTCCACAATATCATCTAAAAATTTGTCAAAACCTATGTGGATGACTGTATAGACAAATAAAATCATAGTGAAAACCATCTCCATGACCTTACTATATAATTTTATCAAAATTAAAAAAAAAATTAAGCTCAATCCACACAAGTGTGTCTTTTATTTTACCTCTAGAAAGTTATCAGGAGTTTTGGTCTCATTAAAAATGATTGGTGTATCTCCTTCCAATATCACTATTATCTTCAACCTGCCTATACTTAGGTTTATTACTATTATATTCACTTACCTTTCAAAGGTTAGGGAAATATTTAAATTTTTCCTTGAGTTATATTACTACATATACTTGGTCAAATCTCTTCTCAAAAAATTAATCCTAGTTGAAAGGGTTGATGCTTGTCAGAAATATTTTGATAGCATGAATATATCACTACTTCATCCTCATACTCCAAAACCACCTTCATACAATATCTCATCCACCCCCATATCATATGGGGAAATACTTACATAATAAGGTGTGTCTGAAAAAGAGTACACATTTGATGATACTAAATTCACCTTGATATATTAAAATAAATTGTACACAAAAGTGGAGCATGACTCTCTATAAATATAAGTCATAGTTGAAAATATTTGATATTATATTCCTTACTAGACCACTTATGTCATTATACATTCTAATTCCCTTTGCCATTTATTATTTATGTAATTATTTATTCAAGACTAAATCATTAAATGGATGGTAATACTAATGAATTTTAACCTAAAATTTAATAGTTACTCAACTTTACTATTGGCCTACATGAGGAAACATGGGCACTGTACTTTGAAAGAGCCAAGTGACTTCAAAGATGTAGGGTAGGATGTATCTTAAATAACCCTTATGATGAACTCATTCCTTTAGATTTGTTATTGATATTTAATGTCACTAATAACATGGTTTAATATTAATCTCTCATACATGGGATGCAAGCATTCATGGAACTATATATCTTGTATCTACATTCCTTATGAGATTCACATCTCATAGTCACTAAATTAGTGTTGTTTATTAATGAACAAGTAAATATACTATTGAATATCATAAAAACACCTTTCATTTTTTAAAAAGTGTTTATGTATTTAACCATTGAATCAATCGCATAATAAAAAAATTATATTTTAGACTCTCTTGCTTCTTTAACCTCTCTTTTTCATCCTCTTTAAGAACTGCACAACTCACATTTCTTTATCCATATGGATAAATCTATGTCTACTCTATCACCTAAGGATGATTATATTATTTTATAAATCAAATAATTCACCACTTGAAAAATATTTTGGTACAAATATATCATCGAATTCATTTAAAAACATACCTATCCTCCTAAGGATAATTCTTGTGAAACTACCAAACATTGAAATGAATCCTACAAATGTGTCCTTCAACATAATATCATATCTTATTGTAATACTAAAGGAACCATATTCCACTACATCACTCAATAATAAGTAAAATTTTTCCTTGAAAAAACACATGGGAGAATTTTCACTATCCATTATAGTAGACACACTATAACCCACAAATTCTTAAGAATGTAATATTACTAGCCAAATCTTAAAAAGGATTCCATAAAATTTGAAACAAAGTGTAATCCCTAATAACTAAATGAAAATATTATCCACTCTCATTCAAATTATCTTCAATATTCTATATTCTTAGTAATTATTTATGTGGGAGTTGCATATCATTAAAATGTTACTTGGGTTTCAAGATGGCCAGACATTCCTCATCACTGCCACATAGTACTTTACCAAGTGGGTAGAATATATTTATCTTGTAAATTTTAGTGGTGTAACTATCTCAAAATTCATCCTTAAAAAATTCTTGTAATCTTTATATTACTTAAACTATAATATATGATAATAGAGATAATTTAAAAATTAAAGACATGAAGCAGTTATGTTTAAAATAAAAAAATATGTACAAATTTACACACCTCATCAATTAAAACCCAATGACCATGCAAAAGTAACCAAAAACATTATCAATAATATATTGTAAACCACTATCATATATTCTAGTTTGGATTGAAATCTCAAAATTTAACATACAATTTAGGATTATCACATTAGTATATGTACTACCACCATGAAAACACCCTCTCCTTAGTATATGGCTCAAAATCCATCTTACCATTAGAATTAGAACCACCCTATTTTTTTCATCTCTCTTAATTACCCAATTTATGAGTGACATGTTAAGTCCTTATATACCTTATGTTGACCGATTTTTTGCCCACAGGCCAAAATCATTCACCTTCTTCCCCGCTATTCAAAGCCAATCATTTCAAGTTGCTTAAGTTCAATGACATGTTTTCTTCAGCCTGGTTCAATGCCATGGATCTCTGGTTGGTTAATCAACATTTGGTTCATCCATTTTTAAGTTTAAGCAGCCTTGTTTTAGGCTTTGGTTAAATGACCCAGTTTGATGAGTTTGATTCATGATCACAAGTTCACCATTGGTTCATCAGCCTTGATTCATCGGCCTTAGTCTAATCAACAGTCCAATTTCATGCCCTCGCATAGGGATGACACTTCAAAAGGAATTTGGGCATGATTCAAAGCTAAGGCAAAGGCTTGGGTAGAATTTCCATAGACTTTTTGTCTATGAGAAAATGTTTGCAGACAAAAGCCCGTGGAAAACACAAAGTAGGCAAATGGCCCAGGCAAATTTCTATAGATAAATTGTCCATGGGAAAACATCCGTGGACTTTTATCCATGGGGAAATTGTCTGCGGGGATTTGAGAGCCAAAACCATCAAGTAAAGGACATTTGTAAAGGAAAAAGAGGTCACCTTCCCTTCAATAAGGTGCTGAGAAGAATAGACAAGGCAAAGGAATGCCCGAGAGGGTGCTAAGAGGAAGTGAAGCCATAAAAACCCAATAAAGGCCTGAATGACATTGTGACAGGGATGGTGACATCTTAGAGGACATCAAAATTAGCAAAGAGGAATGGCCATTTGTTTTCAAATTGAGAGAGCGCTAACCAGGAGCCTAGAATGTAGAGACCCACTGGAATGTTCACCCTCGAGGGCCAAATGAGCCAGATGAGACAAAATTGAGAAAAGACAAGAGTGACAAGGTGCATAAGAGACAAAGTGGTCCAGATGGCAAATGTAAGGTGATTTATTTCTTGATAATTCCAAAATGGTGCAAATAGAAAACACATGGCCCATACATTTTAAAAGGGGAAAAATTTCAATTTGTTGGCAGAAAAGAGGCACAGTCTATGTTTCCACTTTAATGCTCAAACGCCAAAGTCAAATTCAGTAATTAAATAGCATGGTTCCAGCAGGCCTCTTCTAGAAAGATGACATTGACCACAGTGTTTTCCTCTTCCCAATGAGGGGATGTGTTTTCCACTTGTAAAATAAGGAGTGCCAAATGAGCCTCTTTACTTCTCATATATATTACAAACTTGTCATTTTTTAAGGATCTTCCACAATTTTACAAGGCACAACCCTGCTAAAATTTCTACCTGAATCTATAAATGCAGTTTTTACCTCTTCTTAGATAGAGATTATGTGTATGTCTTGAGTGTTAATTTGTGTTTAGTCATTATCTTTTGATGCTCTCATAGGTTCAACACCAATACACTAGTTATCTATAAGGTGCCATCTCTGCAACTGAAAGGAGGAGAGTTCTATTTGGGGTGTAGAAATAGAAGGAATTATTTATAGAGTGCCTCTCACAGCACCTTTGGTGAACCTCTATTTTTCTGTATTTTCATTTAAACCTCCCTATCAAGTTTGCAGACTGGTTATTTTACCAAGTGTGAAGTGTATGAATGTATTTGCCTAATTTTGAGCGTGGATGTGAGAAGGTCATTTCATTTTGGTGTATCACCTCCTTAGAGTAGTTTGTTTTCCTACATCTTCCTCCCTTTTCATTCCCCCTAGTTTATATAGCTATATATATATGGCTATATTAGCACTTGCTAAAACAAACATGATGCATCAAAGGGAGCTAGCCCTTATCTAGAGACTCTCCCCTCTAGCTTCACCAGTCCCATAGGTGAGAGGGGAGTTTCCATGTTGCAAGGAGAAGACAGGAGCTTGACTTCCTATCAAAGGGTGTAATTTCCTATGTCAATAGTTTTGGCACACTTGGTGGGACCTAGTTTGACAACTCAATAAAGTTCAGGATTGATGCTAGTCCTAATACAGCCAATTCAAAATTTCTAGCATCTGGCGACTCCACTGGTAAGAGCTTTAGTTTTCAATTAAGACTAGTTTCTTAAAATTTATATGCCTAAAGTCACCACAAGGTCTGCTTCAAGAGGGGTTCCCTTCGATTTCATTGAGTTGCTTTTGAACTCTACAAAAAGACAATGATTTGAGAGGACCCATCCTTATCCAACAAATAATCCTCCTAGACCTATTATAAGGGATGCATTCATAGTAGAACCCTAGTTCCAACCCATCCCAGCCATGGCATTGCCTTTTACGACTTTTCATGGTGAGAGCCCCTTGAATCTCCCATGCTATGATCTAATTCTAGGAACAACCCTAAAAAAATGTGCCTTATTTTGATGGAGAGGGGCCCATTATAGTCATCGAGCACATTAGGAATATTTCCAATCTCTAAAATATTCACAACGTCATGGAGGAAAACATTGCCATCAGATTGCTGGCACTGTCTCTCAAAGGCAAGGCTCTTGACTGGTATGAGACCTTGCCTGTGAATTTAATACATTCTTGGAATGAATTGGGCACTTAGTTGACATATCATTTTGGGGAAAAGAGTGATGGCCTCTCACTTACTGAGTAACTGATGACCATAAAGAGAGCTCCACACAAGTATATGTAGGACTTTAATACGCAGTTTCAAAAGAATTGGGATAGAATTCCCATCCTGGTAAGATCGACTCCTAGCTATACTTTCTTTTACTATTTAAAGGCTTTAAATAGTGATATTGTTGTGATGATCCAATCTATGGGAGGACATATATTGCCAGCTACTTATGACATTTCCATATCAGCCAAAAATTGCTTAGTACAAGCTAGAAAAATTGCCCCTAGGCCTCACATGCCACTTTTCCTAGAAATGCTACCTCCAATTCAGACCACTGCTCTCACATTGGCTCCTCTACCTACCATTGATAAACCAACTATTGTTTCATCCAATGAGCTTCATGAGGTTAAGATCTTATTGTAGAACATGTCAAATGAACTTGTAGCTCTCAAAAGGTAGCAAGCTCAAAGTAACAAGCCAAATCTAGGATACCCGTATTATGGTCAAGCTCCTAGACCCCCTTTTCAAGGCTATAATCAAGGACAGGGTCAGCTCACTCAAACTAGACCATTTTGAAATTATAATCCAGGTCCCCCTTCATCATCTAAAGTCATGGTGCCAGTTCAAAACAATCTAGTACAGGAGCAGCCAAGTTGTTCGACCATGGGATATGGTCAAGAATAGGCTATTTACACAAATGATATGATAAATTATTTCCAAAATTTAGATAATCAGGCAATTGCTCATTCCCAAATTTTTGAGGCTCTAACTCAACCCAGCATAAGTAGAAATCAGGCCCAACCTGATTCTACCCTCATGAATCATCTAGAAGGGGAATTTTATTCACTAAATTATGTGGGTGATGTAAATAATCAAGCTAACTGTGTTGCAACCAACACAAGATTTAAGACAAGAGCAATGGGAGAAGCCTAGGCTACCACTGAAGTGGTAGCAACACCTTCTTTGTCACACTCAAAATTGAAGGCCCTAAATTTCAAACAATCATTTATACCTTTAGTCCCTCAGCCTGTAGCTCATATTGGACTCAACCCCAAAGAAAACTTGAAGGGAGGTAGTCCCCAGGTCAATATAGTGGACCAGATGAAGAAGCTACATATGAACATCTCTTTATGGGATTCATTGTCTTTTTTAGGATAGAAGGACGTATTAAAGAAGGAATTACATGAGTTGGATCAACAAGTTGTCCCAATAAACACTAACAATGTCTTTATGACAAATGGGCAGCCTTCCACTTCAGGTCAGGTAAAGAAGGAAGAGAAAATTCCCCCTTTTTATGTATCTTTGGTCATAGGGGACTTCTTGGTACACAACTACATAATTGACAGTGGGGCTAGTACCTCAGTGATGCCTAAGTGCATTGCTGACAAGATGGGACTGAAATATGAAGAGATGAACAAAGGAGTCCTACAACTAGATGGGACACCCACAAAAATAGTTGGGATTGTGAAGGGTTTAGGCTTGACATTGCATGCTTGCCAAACCTTCTCAATTCCCCATGATATAGTGGTAGTGGATGTTCCTCCTTATTTCACAATTTGCTTATCCAAAGACATCACATCAAAGCTAGGTGGCTATCTAGCAGCTAATTAGTCATATCTAGTTTTTAGAACCAAGTATGGGACCAAGATGAAAATTGAGTCTGAGCCACTATACAAGGACCATCTAGAACCATATTCACCCAAGGCAGCCAATGTCAGTTACACCATTATCAACCTAAAAGAGTCCTAGATAGACCAATCTATGTCCTCTGCTCTTGAAGGAGTCACAGACCTACTCTTAGATGAGTGGGGAAATGATAAATTCAAACATGATCCTTACAAGTTCATTGAGGAGGTAGACCTTGGAGTCTACTACATGCACAAAGAGGGCACCTTCATGCCAAGTATAATGAAGGCAAGCCAATATGACCTTGGCCTATGGCAGTTGTACTTTGATGGTTCTAGAAGTAAGCTAGGAGCTAGTGGTGGGGCGATGTTGGTCTCCCCTTCAAAGGAAAGATACTTTTCCACTTTCCATTTCCAATTTTCTTGCACAAGTAATGTTGAAAAACATGAGTCTCTTATCCATGGGCTGGATTGGGAAACAAAAAGAGGGATCAAGGAGTTATAAGTTTTGGGATATAGTGAGCTGATTGTAAATCAAGTGAAAGGCCATAATCTAACTAAGAATTCTTTGCTAAAGTCTTACAAGCATAGAGTCTAGGATTTGCTAGAAGATTTTCTTACATTCAACATTGCCTCCATTCCTAGAGAATAGAACAAACAAGTAGACAGGCTGGCAACAATTGGTGCTCAGTTTGATGTTTCAAAGGAAATAAGTTAAGACTGTGGTTTGCACCACTTGAAAGTGGTGGTTCGGCCCTCTGTCCTGGACAACATTGCAAATTGGCAGGGTTTTGAAAAGACTAGCAAATAGCTTTCTTCCTATAGGAGGAAGCTGAGTTTGTAACACAGAATCAGGCAAAATTGTAGCAACAATATGGCAATTAGATTATTCAGTTGAAGAACAATAAGCTCCCTAAAGGTCTAGTCACGCTTGAGAGCATCTTCAATGGAGATGATCAATTGAGAAATGATAAGGCATGCATCATGACGAAAGAGGAGAATTATTAAAGGGTTGAGATCTTCAAGGACAAGCTTCTTACGCTTGGAAAGGTCTACACGATTCAAGAAAGGTGAGCTTTCATTGTTTTATGTCAGGTTTTCTCTGATGTCTTTACTTGGGATTACAAAAACTTGAAGGGTTTTGACCCAAGACTTGCCCAGCACACCATCGAATTAGAAGAAGGCACTAGGCTAGTCACACAGAAGTAGAGGCTTGTCAATATAATAATTGAGCCCCTCATGCAAAGGGAATTATCCAAATTGATTGAGTTTGGAATTATATTTCCAATCAAACATTCCTCATGGCTAGCCAACCTTGTTCTTGTTAAAAAGAAGAATGGGGAGATCAGGCTGTGTGTCGACTTTAGAGACCTTAATAAAGTCTCTTTAAAAGACCATTATCCCCTCCCAAGTATGGAGTGAATCCTTTAGAAGGTAATAGGTAGTGAGCGCTTCTCCCTCCTAGATGGTTATTCAGGGTATAATCAGATTTTGGTGCAAGGTTGTGATCAACACAAAACAGCCTTCACCACTAAATGGGGAACATTTGCCTACAAGAAGATGCCATTCAGGCTATCTAATTCTAGTGCCACCTTTCAACAAGCCATGGACATGGATTTTAGAGGCTTGATAAACAACAACATGCTGGTCTACCTTGATGATGTGATGGTA
Organism: Torreya grandis; assembly: GCA_037957365.1. NCBI lineage: Eukaryota > Viridiplantae > Streptophyta > Pinopsida > Cupressales > Taxaceae > Torreya > Torreya grandis. Next base: position 1,140,171 of record JARHVA010002852.1, read on the forward strand.
TTCTTCAAGGAAGTGAGCCAACACATAGAGCACCTCAGATAGATTTTTGAAAGGTGTAGAGAGTTTGGCATCTCTCTTAATCCAAAGAAGTGCATGTTTACTATTCATGAGGGACAACTCTTTGGCCACATTGTGTCCAAGGAAGGCTTATCCATTGACCCTGAGAGAGTTCACTCTATCCTAGAGATGTCACTACCAAAGCACAAGAAAGGCCTGCAGAGCTTCTTTGGAAAGATAAATTTCATTCAGAGATTCATTCCAAATTTCATAGAGATAGTCAAGCCCTTGACCTCTATGCTAAGGAAGGGTGAGGATTTCAAGTGGACAACACAAAGAAAAGATAGCTTTGAAGCTGTCATGTAGGCCATAATCTGGGCTCCTACTTTGATCAGCCCCGACTTCAACAAAGACTTCAACCTCTACACTTTTAGAAATGAAGAGGTGATCTCTACCATGCTCACCCAAGCAAATGGTGATGACCTCGAGCAACCGCTTGCTTTTTTTAGCCAAGGGTTAGAGGAATTCAAAGTCAAGAACATGTATGTAGAGAAGTAAGTCTTGGCAGTAGTGCAGAGCTTAAAGAAATTTAGGCATATGTTGTCTAACAGTAGGATTCACCTCATGGTCCCACATCCTGGCGTCAAGGATTTCTTGACCAATCAAGACTTAAATGAGAAAAGAGCAGGGCAGATCACCAAGGTGATGGAGTATGATGTAGACATCAAGATCACCAAGCTAGTGAGGGGAAGAGGCCTATGTGAATAGCTAGCTATAAACTTCAAGCAAAAATGAGAAGATAGCTTGTTAATTCATGATGCAGCCACTGTAGAGGAATCAACTGTCATAAAGGATTAGACGCTGGACATGAGGTGTTTCCTTCTCACTGGTGAGTGCCCATAGGGTCTTGATAAGACTGACAGAAGGTATTTTAAACCCTAGTCTCTCCCTTATGTCTTGGTTGATGAAGTATTGTTTAGGAAGGATCTCTCTGGCGTTCTTCTAAGATGCATTGACCCAGATCAGGCTGATAAGGTACTGGCTGAGTTCCATGATGGGCCAGCAAGTAATTATTTCACTCTTAGAGCTACTACAACAAGGATAATGAGAGCTAGCTATTTTTGGCCTACTCTTTTCAAGGACACCCATGCCTAGGTAAGAAAGTGCTAAAAGTGTGCATTTTTTGATGGAAAACAATGGTTGGCTGTGATGCCTCTACAACCCATTCAGGTGGAACAACCATTCATGCAGTGGGGCTTGGACTTCATAGGGATGATCAATCCTCACTCTAGTGTTGGACACAAGTGGGTATTGACTGCTATAGGCTATTTCACAAGGTGGGTGGAGGCTATTGCTCTAAAAGAGGTAAATGAAAGTGCAGTCCTAGAGTTTTATGAGGACCTGGTAACAAGATTTGGGGTCCTAGCCACCATAATCTCAAATAACGCTTTAGCTTTTTGGGGGGACCAAAACAAGTGAATGGGTGCTAAGGTATGGTATATACCTTAGCACTTCATCAAATTATTACCCACAAGGAAATGGGCTGGTTGAGTCCACCAATAAAAATTTGATCAGAATCATAAAGAGGACCATGGAAGAAAATCAAAGGACTTGGCATGCCAAGCTAAAGATAGCTTTATGGGTCGATCAAATCACTCCGAAGAGAGCAATCAAAAACTCTCCATATATTCTCATATATGGAAGGGAAGCTAGGCTTCCCATCTCACTTGAATTGACAGCACTGGACCTCACTCACCAGTTGAAATTAGAATAAGGAAGTAGCATGGAGGTCAGGCTATGTGAGCTAATGAAGCTCTAAGAGGTAAGGGACCAGGATATGGCTTCTATGACCAGTCACCAACAGCAAGTAAAAAGACACTTTGAAAAGAGATCTTTGTCAAAATATTTCTCTGAAGGAGACATTGTCTTGAAGTGTGACAAAGATCAAGCCAAGCCTGGAAAGCATGAAAAATTTGATGCCTTATGGAGTGGTCCTTACATAATTACTCAGTGCAGGCAACATAATGCATTCCAACTCTCCAATTTGGATGGTGAAGAACTACATATCCCAGTTAATGGGATACATCTGAAGCATTGCAACTAAATCTCTTTTCAGCTATATACACTTTCTTTTGTTTTCTTTCCCTATTTTCCCTAAGTGCTATTACATAGGTAGTAGTTTTCTTAGTCTTGCGTGTGTTTCATTTCCTTGGAGGCTGATCTGTGTGACTAGTTCTTCAAGTTGTAATTGACTCCACACCTAATGGATTGTTTAGGAAACTAGGTTCTAAGCAATTGTAGGCTACTTCCCCTGTGAGTCACCATCTGTTGACCAATTTTTCACCCATAGGCCAAAATCATTCACCTTCTTCCCCGATATTCAAAGCTAGTCATTTCAAGTTGCTCATGTTCAATGACATGTTTTATTCAGCCTAGTTATTTGGCCTGGTTCAATGCCATGGATCTCTGGTTGGTTCATCAACATTTGGTTCATTCATTTTTAAGTTTAAGCAGCCTTGTTTTAGGCTTTGGTTAAATGACCTAGTTTGATGAGTTTGGTTCACGGTCACCAGTTCACCATTGGTTCATCAGCCTTGATGCATCGGCCTTAGTCCAATCGATAGCCCAATTTCATGCCCTTGCATAGGGCTGACACTTCAAAAGGAATTCAGGCACGCTTTAAAGCTAAGGCAAAGGACTGAGCATAATTTCCATGGACTTTTTATCTATGGGAAAATGTCCGTAGACAAAAGCCCATGAAAAACACAAAGTAGGCAAATGGCCTGGGCAAATTTCCATAGACAAATTGTCTACAGGAAAATATCCATAGACTTTTGTCTATGGGGAAATTGTCTGTAGGGATCTGAGAGCCAAAACTGTCAAGCAAAGGACATTTGCAAAGGAAAAAGGGGTCGCCTTCCCTTCAATAAGGTGCTGAGAAGAATAGACAAGGCAAAGGAGTGCTTGGGAGGGTGCTAAGAGGAAGTGAAGTCATAAAAAGCCAATGAAGGCTTGACTGACGTTGTGATGAGGACGGTGACATCCCAAAAGACATCAAAATTAGCAAAGAGGAATGGCCATTTGTTTTCAAACTAAGAGAGCACTAACCAAGAGCCCAGAATGTAGTGACCCACTGGAATGTTCACCCCTGAGGGTCGAATGAGAAAGATGAGACAAAATTGATAAAAGACAAGTGTGATAAGGTGTAGAAGAGACAAAGTGGTCCAGATGGCAAATGGAATGTTTTTTATTTCTTGATAATTCCCAAATGGTGCAAATAGCAAACAGTGTGCCCCGTGCATTTTAAAAGGGGGAAATTTTCAATTTGTTGGTAGAAAAGAGGTGCAGTCTATGTTTCCACTTTAATGCTTGAATGCCAAAGTCAAATTCAGTGATTAAACAACATGGTTCCAACTGGCCTCTTCTAGAAAGATGACATCGACCATAGTGTTTTCCTCTTCCCAATGAGGGGATGCATTTGCCACTTGTAAAGCAAGGAGCACCAAATGAGCGTCCTTGATTCTCATATATATTGTGAACTTGTCATTTTGTAAGGATATTCAACAATTTTACAAGGCATAGCCCTGCTAAAATTTCTACCTGAATCTATAAACGCAGTTTTTACCTCTTCTTGGATAGAGATTTTGTGTATGTCCTGAGTGTTAATTTGTGTTTAGTCATTATCTTTTGATGCTCTCATAGGTTCAACACCAACACACCAGTTATCTACAAGGTGCCATCTTTGTAGTTGAAAGGAGGAGAGTTCTATTTGGGGTGCAGAAATAAAAGGGATTATTTATAGAGTGCCTCTCACAACACCTTTAGTGAACCTCTATTTTTTTGTATTTTCATTTAAACCTCTCTGTCAAGTTTGTAGATTAGTTCTTTTGCCAAGTGTGAAGTGTATGAATGTATTTGTCTGATTTTAAGAGTGGATGTGAGAAGGTCATTTCATTTTAGTGTATCACCTCCTTAGAGTAGTTTGTTTTCCTACATCTTCCTCCCTTTTCATCCCCCCCAGTTTATATAGTTATATATATATGCTTGTATTAGCACTTGTTGAAACAAACATGATGCATCAAAGGGAGCTAGCCCTTATCTAGAGACTCTCCCCTCTAGCTTTGCCAGTCCCATAAGCGAGAGGGGAGTTTCCATGTTGCGAGGAGAAGATAGGAGCTCGACTTCCTATCAAAGGGTGCAATTTCCTACATCAACACCTTAGAGACAAAATTTGTAAAGATAAACAACATAATAATAAATTCAAAGTTAGTACTTTTGATATTAGAGAACTAGTGTTAAAAATATATTATGCCCATGACAAAGAGGGAAATTACACCCAAAAGTGGTGGGATCCATAACTATTCAAAAATATCCTTGGGCCAAACACTTATATATTGTAAGAAATGAAGGACATATCCTAAAAAACTAACCTATACTAAATTATTGAAGAAATAATTTTCTTAAATCCATGTTTTCCCTAGTTTAATTTTTTGTATGATTTTTCATTTCATATAAATATTACTTTCATGATTATAGTTATTTTATATAAATTTTTTGAGGTAAAATTTCTTACATGTCCTAATTTGACTCTCTTTATTTATAGCTTCACATTTATTTTCTCTACACACCTCTGGGTTTATTTCACACTATTCCTAATACCTATATTTTATATTTAGATATTCTATATATTTCTAAACCTATTGGTTTTCAATATGCGAGTTGCATTTTAATGCCTAAGAATACATAACAACATTATATAAAAATTCCCATCCTCTTCCAATCAACCATTATTTCCTTTATGATTATTTGGTCTATTTTTACACATTTGGGTCTTTGTTATCATATCCTTAGTAGGCCTTTTGTATTTTCAATTTATGAGTTACATGGTAAGACCTAGGAAATAAACTATGCCCTCCTAATAAACACCCATAATTTTTATACATAGATTTATTTTTCTCCAAATATTAGCTATGAATTTTCTTAGAAAGATAAGGAAATTGTCAAGAATAGTGTTAATCACTTAGATTCATTCATATTCTCTTGTGGTATAGGTATAGTATCCTATATTTGTTTCATAATACACACTTCACTCTTCTTATGATATGGATTCATAAATATGTATCATTGTACCATTTTACTTTACACATTTTTTGTTATTAAAAAAAAACATAATTGTTCTATGATCATTTCCATCATTTCCTAATTTCCATTCCCTTTTTGGTATCACCAGGGTCAATTTTGAGATTGCATTTTTTATAGGGTAAAAGTATAAGATCATTTAGAGACCATGAAATTTAGGTTCTCCTCTATAGAGGCTAAATGTAAAATCAATTATGATATTCTTATTTAAAACCCATGTTTAGTTTTTCCAATTCCATATGGAGGGGTAAAACAAAAAAATACAAGTGTAAAAAATCCATATCATAATAAAATGAAATGTTAAAAGAAAAAATATCTGAAAAGGAAATGTTAATAGTTACATCACACCAATAAACATGATATTTTTGGCACATATCCTATTATAGTTTAAGTTCAAAATCTATAGTTAGCCTCATGATAGAGCCAAGGTCCATTAGGATATATTAGGGTGGTAGATTTGGGTAGGAGGTCTCATTCCATCCTTATATCTTCATAAATACTATTTTTACCTAATTTATCACACAATTACCTAATCTTCATATTAGACTAAAGAATTTGTAATGGGTCATAAGGAGCTGAGATCACATTATGGGAATGTATTATCATTATATTTTCATGCCTGATGGCTTTCATGGGACAATATTTATACTTCACTAATTAGACTTAGCTTATGTTTGATAGGTTAGGTTATTTAAGGCCATTAATGTTGAATTTTTTAGTGTTGTCAACTTGATATAAATGTCTTATTTCTGATAAAGACCATGTTTATGCCTTGATGATTCCCTATTTCATTTCCTTACATATTATACCCCTTGACATGATATTTTTTCCCTAAAGATTTCCCATCTTCTCGACTTCCTGTTCTCCATATTTTTCAGACATAGTAGCAATATGGCAATTTTAGCTATTCCATATTTAGAATAGAAGTTAAATCTTGGAGTTGTTGAGAGATGTTCTCTTGATCATTTTATTATATTTATAGGATTTATATTCATTAAGTTATAAGAGATTGAGTTTTATATTGAATTTTTAAAATCCATATGGTCCCATTTTGTATTTTCATGTTTTCATCCTTATTTGAGTATGGTTTATTAATTCTATTGTATTGATGGTTTTTTATAATAAATAAAAACATAGTAGAAATATGTAATTTTTAGCTCTTCCATATTTAGAATATGAGTTGTATATTTAAGTTGTTATGAGATGTTCTCTTGATCATTGTCTTATCTTTCTATGATTTCTATTCATTATGTTTTAGGACCTTGAGTTTTCTATATGATTATTTCAATCCATATGGTCCCATTTTTTTTCATGTTTTCATCCTTGTTTGAGTATGGTTTTCTACTTCTATTATATTTATGTTTTTTATCATAGTTAAATTATATGTGTCCCTTGTTTGATTTCAATTATTACTTATCTTAGTTTGGAATTTTTGGGGGGATTTTTAGTATTAATTATCCTTGACACTTCATCTTAACAAATGTAATTATTTTTATCTAATAATTTGCATATTTTAGTTCTAAGCCATCATTATTGATATTGGATTTCAAAATTTAAAAAAAATATTTAATCAGTTCTAATATTTTTTTTACATCCATTTATTAACCATCATGCATAGGTACACATTTCTTTTATTCATTTTAGTTATGTATCTTGAGGTTTTCTCAAATTTAGTTTTTGATACCTCCATGATTGATACTATGGTATTTGAATGCATCCATTCAGATAAAAGGTAAGTAAATCTATGTATATGTTACTTTCAATTATTCATTTATCTTTAATTATTTCAACATTTATTATAGGGTATGTTTTTTAATGTTTCTATGTTTATCTATAAAATGAACATCACAAATTATACTATTATGACATTTTATGAGCTTTAGATGGTGTATATGTATACATTTACTTGTTTCACTTTATATAAATCAATCTCCTTGAGTGCATGCCTTAAAGGGTGCATTGATAATGGTGTGGGAATGGATCATGGTACTTTATGAATAATGTTTGAATTATATCATGTAATACCATCACTAATATCAATTTTAACTCCTCCACATTTCTATCTTTCTATCCCTTCCATATAATTCCTATCTAGATTTTATATATATTCCATATATTCTATTGTATCAATCTAGCTAAAACTATCTATTTTTTATTTTATTATTCATGTATTGTATCATCCATCATGATAGATTTCTTAGTGTATATTCTAACATTTTTAATATATCAACTTTATTGATATGGTACTATACCATCCAACATATTCTACTTATATCAACTTGATTGATACCATTAGAATAAAGTTTAGGGTTGGTTTATGATATTTAAACCATATATATGGGTAAAATTTAATTCATATCATATCACATTCACACCCTCTAATTTCACTCACAATTTTCTCTAAGGAATTACTTTAGAGTTAGTGGTTTAGAATCTCATTTTGGAGGTCTTATCTTGTGGTATAATTAAATATCAATAATACAGGTCATTAGGAGTTCATAAATAAGGATATATAGGTATGGATATATCCATTTGAGGTATTAAAATTAAAACATGTCTTGCAAATATCCACTTGATCCAAAGGAGGATATTGAAGTGTCAATGGGTCTAGCCAAGGTATGTATTTATATCACTATACTCTTTCCTTTACTTGTTATATTAGATGTTTATTTTTATGTGGATGTGTGTGTGTGTGTGTGTGTGTGTGTGTGTGTGTGTGTGTGTGTGATTTATTATATAAGATATTACTTATACCGAATAATAAATATAGATATAAGACTTCTTATATTTTTATTTATCACCATAGATTTCATAGACTATATTTGGTTGGCCATTGTACCTTATACCTTTTGTAAGATCTCCTCTCAGTTCTACAAATGACAAGTACACATTTTTTTATAAACTTGTTTAGTTAACCTTGATAATTAATGAGTAACTACAACATAGTTTTATAATTTACACACCATTATATAATTATAACAGAAAAAATAAGTTATGTTAATTATAACCAATATTTTATCATTTATCCATTGATATATTAATTATTATTTATTTTCATCTCCCAAACAAGATTACAATGGTGAAAAAATAATAAAATATATAATATATATTATAACTCATTTGTGAAATTATTTTTCATAAATAAAATAATTTAAATCTAGGTTGGTCTAACTATATATCAAATAAGTTGTAGTTGTTGTAACATAATATGATAACTGTTAAATTTATACAAATGTCAAAAACCATTTTTGTGTAGGTCTAAAAAATACAACATTATCATAAGTATAATAGTTAAAAAAAGATTACAGATGAAGCCCAAAATTAAAAACAATAGCCATGACTATGTATCAACATAAGCTTGAATTCCAACTATAAAGAGGGATATCATCATTGAGGCACTTTTAAACCAACTTAAATATCATCACTGTTCTACACACCTCCCCATGAGGAGTGTCCCTTCCCTTCATGAAGGGGAAGATAATGGCATTGTGAACATTGAGAACTAATCCATAATACTATGTAATATAATCATTATTATGCATAACCATATAAACCCTTGATAATAATACTTTATCCAATGTGACAATATGTATGCATGTAAAATAGATGGTACAATGGATAGATAATGCATACAACTATCACATTAATTTGGATAAAGATTTTTGTTATAGTTTAAGACTTCAAAAAAAGTTGAGTCATGTACAAACACAACAATACTCTCTACTAAAATATATATAAAATGTTGTCCTTCATGTTAATAGATGATGAGTAACTCAAATTAGGTTTCCCTATCTATCACTCATCACCCTTTAACATGAATAAATTATCATTTCATTTAAACAATCATTAACAATCCATCATAATGTATCAATGATTTCATCAATAAAATACTACTTTCTAAATTATTCATTCATAAAGTATACATTTGTAAAAATAAGTCAATTTTACCATCATTTAAGAGTATATTAATCACTATACATCATATATCAAGGTAGCATACAATAATACAAAAAAATTTATTACTACAATATCCAAATCTAATAAGAGGCTCCTCTATCAAACAATAAACCTTATAGGTAATTAATAACTTAGTGTTTACTTAATATTTCAGGGACATGGTGAGGTTTGGATAATACACTCAACTTGGTTCAGTACATACCATTTTAGTTTTTAAATAAATGAATTTAATTACTCATATGATATGATTCTTTAAAAATTACTTATAATAACTTAAAGATAGAAAAATCCAAGAATTCATATCAAATTTAATAAATAATTAACCATATGCTTCTAAAATTATGATCATATAACCATTTATTTATGATTATATAAATATAATAGTAATTTGCATGGTATTAATAATTTATTTAGGTGTGTTATGGTCATAATACTGACAATATTTTTTTTCAAACATTTATCTCTTTTAATTCCATGTCTACAACTTCTTATTGATAGGCTACAACCTACTTATTTATCTCCTTATATAATAAAAACAACATCATTAATTAAATTCAAACCTAAGTTTATTTTATTTTTTTCCTTCCATATTTATTAACATTTATATTTTCATATCAAAACCATGTTTGTATTTAACAATGGCTCAATCAATAAATGTATATATACCAATAGGCAACCTTGATTATATAAAGATTCATATTACAAATTGCTTATTTACTCTAAAATAAAATGAATTCCTATTTTTAAGAAATTTTACACAAATACGTGATTTACTAAGGTTATGATTTCATTCAATATGACTACCTTAGCCTATATTTAGGCTTGTAGTTGGTTTTTATAACCACCTATAAGTCTAAATATAGAACTTTTAACTTAAAATGTAATTATTTTAGAATCTTACCAAAATAATAATTATTCTCTTCTAAAACACCAAGGTATTTGTGAAATTTTCAATTATAGACACTATTTTATGATCATATAGCACATTAGTATTTGACACTTGGAAAAACTCAAACCTTTGTTGTTCGTATCAATTCTAGACCTTTCCCACTTCTACAATTATTGCATCTACTCTATTTTGTGGCCCTTGGCCTATCTCTTAGTTTGACTAGTCTTATGTTGATGACACAAACCTTATCCATTACCCTAATGCTTAAAATTTACAAATCTTCCACCTATACAAAATATGATCCTATACCTATTTCCTTGTTCCTTATACCCAAACATCCTAGACAAAACTAGCGTCGATGTTAGTGTCATCACCCAATGAAAGTGTTTGTGCCTTAAAGTCATCTAATATTAAAAGAAAGCATATCACAATGGTTATCATAAGTGACCTAATGTGAATTATTTATTCTAAATGGATTGATATAAATACAAGATCAACCCTCATTCATTCCCCACCTAGAAAAAGACCAAAAGGACCAAGGCAACTTATCAAAATCATTCTATCAAGCATTAAATTGAATAAAGCTTCCTTATTTACATACTAGTCATAGGTACAACACATATATAAGTTTGAAGTACTAAATGATCATCTTAAGAGCTTGATTTGCTAAGTTATAGGTTAGATCACTATTTTACTTACTTTGCACATATTTTATGATTCACACATAATCCAACATGTAGGGGAGAACTAAATGAGTATGAGGCCCTCTAATGGAGTATTGGATATGTAGGTATCACATTATGACAATGGGGCCTTTGGGGTAATCTTGACCCCATGTACCCACTAACCCATTTCTACCTAAGGTACCATTTAATAGGGAGTGACAGTCCATGACCTAGATCTGAATGCACTTGAGAAAAGGTGAATTCAAACCTAAAAGTATCCAAGTGGTCACATATATTTTAGAAAGTATTATATACATGACACTTACATCAGACCTAGACAACAACATTGACATAACTATTTTAGGATAATGTCAGTATCTATAGATCCATAAGCATTAGATCAAGAATATATCAACTATTTACGAACTATCTTATAGCCTTTTTCCTATCTATTTGAGATCCAACATTGTGTCATCATCAAAATTAGTTATTTATATTACTTCCATTTTATTTCCATATATTAGTTTTAATTTTCATATTTATCATATACTTAGCATAATAAATTCAACATATGCTTATATCTAGGTTTAGCATCAAATTGGCCTACTATAGATCTCATTATTACCATTATTCCATTTAATTTATATGTACCCCTTTAATAAAATATAGGGATAATTTTAAGATCACCTAGATAATTTTAGGGTTAAACATTTTGTGAACCTGATCTTTGATCATCAAACCCTATGTCACTTAAGGTTTACTATTTTTTCCTATTGTTGATCCCTAATTATCATAAAATATGTGTAACATGGATGCATATATTACCCATTTTGGATTATAATATGTCATAATTGTTTTTGTTTTCTACATTACTTGAATTTCCAAATATTATAATAAAATTCATGTAAAAATGAGAGGGTTTTAAAGTGAAAATAACACTTAATCTCTCTTTAAAATGAATTTTAAAATATTATAGAGCCAATGTATAGACACCAATGTAAATGTTCCAAATCATTTATCCTACGTAGGTCTTATTCAAATGAAAATTACCATATTTCACCCATTATTCACCCATGACTTATATTGGATTCTATGGTCTATGTTATTATTACTTGAAAAGGAAAAACTACTCAACCTACTCTGACACCTATTAATATACAAAAAGTGCCACATAAACCTAATATTTTAATAAAATCTAAGGGGTGTGACATTGTTGACCTATTGAATAATAAACATGCTAATATTTCAATCCTTGATATCCTAAATCAATCTATTATTTATAAGGATATCCTATATGAAGCATTGCACAAAACACAAGTTCTAACTAATATTGAGCCAACTTATTTTTTTAATATCATGAAAGATCTCAATAACAATTCAAACATCATTGCCTTTGATCTAATATATTTACCATCTAAAGATACTATTGACCAAAATTTTCATTTATTCATAAATGTAACCATTTAAAATAAAGGCATTAAAAGGGTACTCATTGATAATGGATTGGGTTCAAACACTTGTAGAAAAAAATTTCTAACTACCATGGGTATAGGCACCAATATTATTCAAAAAATAGTTATGAACATAAAAAGGTTTGATAATTCACATAGACTTCCAATTGGTCAAATCACATTAGATATAACATTGTCAAACAAAACCAAATTTTTAGGTCATGTATCATTCATTACATTATGATTCACTTTGATTAGACCTTGGATACATGAAATGGAAGCTATCACATAGACACATCATTAATGTCTCAAATTCATACATGATGGGACCTTAATATCCATGTCCACCAATGACGAGTCTTTTAAATTTTACAAAATGATACATTCTAAAATTGGAGACATTATTAAAGTGGTACCACCTTAATAATTCATCTCTCTTAATCATATTCACATGTATGCAATAGGTATGTCAAATGTAATGACTCCTTTGTCTCTAGATGTAAATAAGGCACAACATCTTAGAGTGCATATAGATGCACATAAAGAGCAAGAACCTTTAACAAAAGAGCCAATAAAAAAAACCCCCAACATTTGAACTTCCTTTATTGGTCAATAATAAGCAAAACTATCACCATATCTCATATTACTATGATAGTGATGATGATATAGAGTATGATATTATATATAATAAAATGTGAAATTTAACATTTTACCCACTAGAGCACCTATCACAAAACCTATTTGAACATACGGGTCCTGGTACATATAAACAAAACCCACTTTTAGAAAATATAGATCTAAATCTAGATAGGTAAAAAGCACAACTAATAGATGAACATGTAAATGTTTTTTATTTCATATGTCCTTCTTGGTTAAAAACACTGAGTCAACCTTATAAGGGCCAAATTCAAGTACATCATATGAATAATATAAAATATTATGAAAATGATTTACCTTAGATGCTATAGATATCAATAGAACATGATCACTGATCCTATCTTATCTTTGTTACTTGATCATAAAATGATTTCTTTACCTTATACTAGGCATAGACTAGGAAGTAGACTATTACCTATAAAGGGAGTACCATATTGTAATTACCATCAGATCATTGGCAATACTATCAATCAATGTAGGACATTGAAAAATCTAATCCAATAATATAAGAGCAAAGAATGAATACACAATGTGTTCACAATAGGTAAAACGAAAAATAATTCTCATTTTTTAGAAGAGAAATATACCTCAAAATGACAAAAAAATTAAGATATAATTATTTCTTCCAAGATTGATTGGATATATTTACACCATATTAGGTTTGATTAAAACAAGAGGGATACAAATTGTGGGATTAATTTTATTACATGACTGGGACTTACTACAAATTAACTAATATATTCTCCCTTGGATCCCAAATATATAAGATATATTTAGTTAGCCATTAGTTATGGCCCACGTGTCAAAGCTTTCACTATATGAATATCAACACACAAACCACATTCAAAACTAAAGTTTAGACAAAGTTTGCAAGTTAAGTGGAATAATAAGCTAGATACCATAAATATTTGTGTAAAATTTCATAAAATGGGTACAAAGATTTACATACAACATGATGGACATGATTATTTTACTACACCATTGGCTTCAGGTAAACCATTACATAAAAACTTTAAAGTGTTGGCACTACATCAATATAAATAAAGTTTAAAATAATTTTTAGGAAACCATACATATTTTATGATGAGAATATATTGTAATGAAACTATGATAAAAAATCCAAAAAATTCCAAAAAATAAAAAATATTAAAAAATCCAATTTTTATTTAGCATCTACATGTTCTTTTAGCTCCTTGGCATCTATGTGTTAGTTACATGTTTATGAATGTCATATGAAATAAATTTTACATAAAAACATGTGTGTCACATTTATAAATAAGTGTGATACATGTATACATAGGTACATGATCTATTCCTATTTTAGATGCTTGGCCTTCCCTCTACTCATTTCATGTAGAAATTAGGGGTATCTGCTTCTTTAAACTTGATACACATAAGATATATGGTTTGATGATCACATTTCATTATCATGCTTATGATTAAATATGTAATTACACATTCCTTTATCCATGATTATATCTTACATATGTTACTTGATATGATATACACTTGAATTTTTTCCTAACACATTTAATCCATGGACTAGTAAGACATGTTTATACTAGTTTATTATTATTTAATTTATGCACTTAATTGAATGTCTTACCTTTATATTGTATTAATTTTTTTATCATTTGAATGTGTAAATTTTATTATTTCCTCCATGCCTATATATTTTTTCATTGACTTTTTCATATGTCATTGTTTAATGTATGTGTACACATACAATATTTTAAAACTTTATAAATTATTGATGCTTTTTCCCTTTAAATAATCCATCAAGCCTCAATATATCCATGTGTATAATTTAAAGGGTGCATTAGGAAATGGGTTGGTATACCATTGGTACTTTGAAATATTGTTGTCCCCTATACCACCATTTGAAATTTACAAAACTTTTCCTATGTACTTTCCTAAGTTTTTTTGCCCACCTTACACATTCTTCCAAGCAGTTCACCACCTCAAATAGCCCCTATCTAAGAAAAAACATATTGTTATAGTTATTGAATAATTTTTTGATACTCCATAAATATACTAAAAATTTATTAGCATGTTATTGATTTAGGTTGGCCTTAGCCAACCTAGACCAGAACCTAACTTGATTTTATTAATTAATAATATAGGTCTGATTAGGTTGACTCTGTCGACTAAAATTTTAAAAGGGTTTAGGGTTAGATTTAGATATATATACACATAATTTTTTCATTTATTAGAGAGAGATCAATTTAATTATTCATTTTCACTTCTTTACAATATGCTCTTCCACCATTGTACTTGAGGAGTTATTATTTAGGGTTTCTATTTGAAGAAGAATATTTTCTTATGGAAAAGTATTAGATGTTTTGTCCTATATTAGTGATCCTTAAAAACCACCACAACATCTTTATAATCACTTTGGCTAAGGGAGATATTGAGTCTCGATGGGTTTGACTTCAAGGTAAGTATTTCTAACTTTATGTCTATTTTATTAGATAGAAGTAGTATAAGTAATGGATTTTGAATGTATTTATCTCCATGATTAGGGTTATATATGTATACATGGCTTAATTAGAATTATTTTATGCATTTTTAATTTTATGTTTATTACCCCCATTTTGTTCCATAATCTTTAGTAAACACTAAGCTAGATTTTACTTTACTTTGTTTTTAATTTGTGAATGTAAGAAAACATAAGACTTAGTTAGGGTTATTACATTGTGTTTCTTGAATAGAGGATTTAAAACTCTCTCTAGTGATATTATTATTTTAAGGGAACCCTTGGCTAGGTCTATAAGATCTGTCTTGGTTATGATCCTGATTATCTAAATGTACCAAAAAGTGAAAGTGTAAGTGTGATTTATCTTCTCCAAGAAAGGAGTGATTTGTAGCTCAACTACATTTTTCCTTGTATGCATTTTGGTGAATCCAAAATTAATCTAACCCTTATAGTTTTTATTTCATGTATTCATTTTATTGTCCTCTTATATATTTTTATTTATTTAGTACTGTATCTAACCCATCAATACAATCTAACATTATGTGTATAGGTTTAACACACAAATGCTCCAAATTGACTATGTTTTCTCTATGTAGGTCTTCTCCAAATATAGGTGACTAGACCAATTATATCAACATAGTTATCTTCTTCAATTATAGGACTAAATACTTCATCGACCTATTCAACTCTATTTAGAGTTATCTTTTGTAGCATATACGATTGCAAATTTTGTCAACCTATTTAGCTTTGTTTTCAGTTCTCTTTTTTTAGCATACATGTTTTATAGACTTTGTCAACCAAGTCAATTCTATTTGTAGAATATAATAATCAACATTTGAGAAACACAACATAAAATTTTCAAATTAAGAATCTCCAAAATTACCAAATTTCATTCTTACCTTCTCTGTCATTTCTATTTTTACTTTACAATCCTATTTTGCATATTTTATAGTCTATAAAATTGTAACCCTAAAATAAATTGGGTCAACTGTATTGACACATTTATGTAGCTGGGTTTCTCTCTATAATATTTATTCAACCTATTTGAATATGTTCTTATGGATATTACTTCCATAGAAAGTAACAACCCTGTCAACTCTATTATGTAATGTTTTCATATAATGTCACCTAAATTAACTCTATACTCTTCAAAATCAAAGGAATTAATCTATTTTACTAGTAATTAATTCAATTTTCATTTTAGTTAATTTATTATTTAGAGTAACAAACATAGAATAAATAGGAGGTTTTTAATTTACCAATTTAGTCACTTTATTTTTCTCTTTTACACACACTTACAAATCATTTAACACTAAAAAAAATTAAACATTTTTTCCCAAGGTCTACCTACTTGGATTTCATCACCAAGGGGGAAGCTGACGTGGTTTTTGGGTCAAATATAAACATGTGGTTGATGATATATATTGAAAAATAACCTAACACTCTTATTATTTTGGGATTGTTATGTGAGGAGGTAGGATCCAATACTAAGATAGTACCATCACCAATATAGATCCCTTTTATCCTAAACTACCTAAAACTATCCATAGATTACTTTCTAGTTCCTTCATACAACCAACTCTCTATCACATTAATTTAAAAATTTATTAAAAATTAACAACATTTAGGAATAACAACTTAGCTTATAATTTACATTCAAGTTTTGATACTTTTTCTTGGATCATTTTATTTTGTATTACAAAATTTATACTAGCTAGTGTTAGTATAAGGTTTGTGTTATGTGCTGCAATTAGATCAAAAACATTGATCTAATTACTCATGTGATTAATTATATTTCTTTAGTTATTATCTTGATGTTTTTTTCCTTGTCTATAGAACACTATCAATTGGTTCAAATATGTATCTTACTAGTTTATCCTCCCTTCCATCATGTTTTTAACCTCTCATCAAATTTATTTTTAGTACATAGTCAACATATCCAACTATGTATCTTGTTAGCCTACTTTAATTTTACCATATGAAAAACATAGTCAAAAAGTTTGAATGTGTGTTTTGAATCATATTTTATTGGTCTTCCCAATAGAATTTGTTGACCCATTTTACTTTTTACCTCTTAGCTAATGCTATTTTGTGTTTGGTTGACTTTGTCCCTATTTTTCTCCTTGTTTTTTGATTTCATATTCTACCTTCAAGCATCAAAAAATACCCTATACATTTTTTTGGGACAACTTGAATCCATTTATATGATATATGGGATGTTATTTTATTCTTATATTTATTACCAAATAAAATATTCACTCTTGAGGAACCATTTATCATCCCTCATATTTGGATTATAATATGGTCCAAATCACTCCAATCGATGAGATTGATGGATCAAATCCATTATATAATTATCAATATAATTCTCACTATAAGGCACCTTACTATATTATGGGGTAAATTGATGCAAGCTTAACAAAAAACCCCATAGTAAAACTTCTCAACACCAATAACCTACTTCCTACCAATTTTCCACTTACCAACCCTACCCCTTATAATAATTTGGGAAATCCCCCTCCAACAAATCCTAATAATCCTCCTCCCAAAACCAATCCACTATTTATTACAACTAAAAATATTGCATAAATAATTCAAAAAATTAACATCATGAAAACATATAATACCTATCAAATAATGCAACTACAACATCATTTGATAAACATGGCTAATCAACCTCCTATTATTATTTCCCAAAATAACCAAAATTTCATCCCTCCTCCTCTTAAAGATACAATGGGAAATATCATTCACCAACCTATAATGCAAAATAATATGCTTAAACACATTCAAAATTAACCCATGTCCCCCTTCATTGCATCTATTGATATTGCTAATAGATCTCCAACTATTAAATATGATGGGACTAAATACCCCACATCTTTTCTCAAAGAATTTAGTAATAATTATAAACAGTGGATCCAAACTAATATCTTCTCCATTAATAAAATTTTAGTTAAAACTTTCACCAATGACATATTATATTGGTATAACCAATTTACCAAACATTTTACAAGAAAAATTGAGGATTTAATAAATTTTCTAGTTGAGGAATTTCAACATAATGATCTTCTTAAAAAAAATCTTAGTCATTTCCTTAATTCTAAACAAACCCCTACCAAATCAACTCATGATTTTATTAAACATTGATCTTTGGCTCATAAATATGATAACAACATGATTGATGAAAACGTGTTCAAACTTTTCATAACTTCCTTAACACCTTCCCTCTAATACAAGGTTCAAAATTTTTCTCCACAAATTTTAAATGATTTTATTGATCAAGCTAAATAATAAGAATTTATAATAAAATAGTTTTAACCCAACACTAAAACCATAAAGGTATCTTTCCAACACTCAACAAATTCATTCAATATGAATCCTCTTCCACCAAAACCATGAGTATCCAAAATGGATAATCCCCAACCTTCCCATATACTGCTAAGTATGCAACAATTGAAACACCTTTTATCACCTTCTAAACCATTCACATATGATAACAATCCACCTACATGGTATGAACCTAAAAACTTTTATTAGTTTCATATTGATATATGTAATTCCCATGAAACATGTTGTGGGATTACAAAATTATAAATTTATTTTATGCTAGGAGATACATTCAATCATGATGCTATGATCAAAATATGTCATCATGATTATATTAATGCTTTTGAAAAAAAAAAGCTTTTAAATACTTTTCCTCTAGAAACTCAGATAACATTTTCTACATCAAACCCTCAACATTCAAACATGGATATTTGTGAAATTGATGTTGGTTATGATTAATATTATACCAATTCTCAATACTTGAATGTGGCTAATTAATTATCATGTAAACCTACCCATAAAGATTGCATCACAAAGCCAAAGAAACCATCACTTGAATGAAAACTTCTTAAATATACTACTACCACTAGCATACCTTTAGAAACCAATGAGGAACTACTCCCTCAATTCAAACCTCAATGTACCTCTCTTCATTCTAATCATATTTTACATTCCAAGCCTTGTGTTGGTTCTTCCTCTTTAAAAACTCATTGGAATTTCTTAGAGGAACTTAAATCTATGTCTTGAAAAATACATATCATGGAGTTAGTTCAAACTTCTCCCTATCGTCAGAAATTTCTAATGCAACAAATACAATAAATTGAAACACCATCTTCCCTAAAAGTGGAACAACCTTGTCAAAAACCCTCACCAACATAAAATCATAACATTAAAACCATTTATTCTTTTTCAAAACCTTCCATAGATTTCCTTAAATAAGATATGATCAATGATGAAATTATATTTTGAGCTTATGAAACATATATCTTTATTAAAATATACATTAATACTACCCTTATTCATAAAGTCTTAGTAGATTAAGGGTCAAGAATTAATGTGACATCTCCTTATCTCATTTAACAAATTGGTTATAACAAAGATCATCTCAAGCAAACTCATTTAACATGTCATGGATTTGACAAGACTAATAAAAAATAACTTGGTTATATTTGGTTCCCTCTTACTATTGGACCAAAAAATATATGCACAATTTTTATGGTTCTTGACTTACCATTATCCTATAATATACTCGTAGGTCACCCATGGACACATCACATGAGGGTTATTGCCTCTTTTGGTATCAAATTTATCAAGTTTATTATTAATATAAAATGGTATAAACACGAGGATGATACTAATCCATGGATTAATTATCTTCCCAATCCCAAATCTTAGTATTGGATTCAAACTATTCTAAGAATTAATAGTACACCTTTACTTGAATTTATCAATGTGAATTTGGATTTACATTTCACTCTTTCTCATTATGACAATGATAAGCCAAATGATTTTTAAAACACTTGAAATACTACCAAGATACCTCCTTACAATTTATAGTGGATCCCTCCTTCCTTAATACCTTGTGATTGTACCATCCTTCTCATCAATGAGATCATTGATTTATCTCCTCAATGGACTGCACATGAAACATCTTACATAGAAGATGATTTCACTTCTAATGAATATGAAGTGTCCAATTTATTTCAATACCATTTAACCATTTCAACTCAAAAATTTAGTTATCTAGGTGTATCTCCTTATGATTTTCCTTTAGAGAAACAAGCATGTATGATCTCTTCCACTTATGATCATAACTACATCATGGACCAAACTCAATCATAAGACTTGGATGTTCAAAAATATTAGCAAACCTTAAATAAAATATATTATTTAAAATTAGATGTTCATGTCATTTCCATCAATATTGAGTTAGATCCTAAAGGTCATGTACTTCTAGTTAATTCTCCACTTATTAATACTCGGGTTCTTAAACAAATATTACCTCTCATAAATTTGAAACTTATAAAACCTTACATACCTCATATCACACTAGTCACTCTACCAAATCCTATCCCAACCAATGATTCTAATGATACACCTATTATCAATCCAATTTAATCTAATCCACCTTCATCCATAATTCTACCTACTCTTGAGATTACCCTTGATGCCAAAAAAATAGATGTACACAAAATAAATTATGAATAAGATCACCATTTTAACAAAATCAATGATATTTAGGTAAATGTGGAATAATATGGACCTTTGCCTATGCTTCCTAGCGATTAATCCATACTTGATTTGATCCATGCTAGAGAACCTTAACTACCTTAACAATACCACAAACTTGGGAATTTTAAATGAAAGGATCCTTGTTTTGATAACTTTATTACTAGGATAGATACAAAAAAAATCCCATTTATTCTCTTCCCAATGTGCCATATAATTTTCAAGATGGAAATTATATGCTTATTTAAGAAATCACAAGAATAGAATATGGCACACCCTCATATCCTTGACCTATAATAGTTTCTAGAGAACTGATACTAACCATACATGATGATTTTAGCCTATTTTTTGTTAAATATCATGAAAATTTCACTTGTTCATATTAAGGCATGCTAGGTCGATCCTAATATCATTATTCAAAACATAATCACATATCTATATACCAAACTAGTTTGACAAAATAATAGAAATTTAAAACTAAAGTTTCCACCCTATGCCATAAACAAATTATCAAACTATTAGATGCTAAGTTTATTAAACCTATGGAGTATTCTAAATGGGTGTCAAGAATTATTTCCATTTGAAAAAAATTAACCATGGTTATTCACATATGTATTAACTTTTACAATCTTAACCTTGCATATCCCAAAAATAGATTTTCATTACCTTTAATAGATTCCAATGTTGATTCCACTACTAGATAGAAAATGTTGTTACTCATAGATGGTTTTTTTGGATACAATTGAATTCACATAACACCCAAAGGTTAATAGAAGAATTTTTTTTCTATATAATGGGACACCTATTGCTATGTTAAAATGCCTTTTGACATTTAAAATGTTGAAGCTACCTATCAACATGTTATGACCCATATGTTTCATGATTTTCTATATAATATTGTGGAAACCTATGTGGATGACCTCATTGCTAAATATAAAAGTTACACAACCCATATTTTTAATCTAGACATCATCAATTGATTGATCAAGTATAAAATTAGACTCAACCCCTAATAATGTGTCTTTAGAGTTACATCTAGTAAACTACTAAGGTTTTTAGTTTCTCTTCATGGTATTTATGTCGATCCTACTAAAATAAATTCTATAGTCAACATGCCCATTCCTCACTTCATTATAGATATTTTAACTTACCCTGGAAACATTGTAGAAATCCAATGATTCATCCCCAAAATGGATTATCACATATAATATATTAATTACCTTATTAAGAATGGTAATGATCTAGAATGGATTGATCCTTATTAAAATGCATTCAAAAACGTGAAATAATAGTTGATTCATCTACTTACCCTTTGTCCACCTTCCACTAATCATCATTTGATTTTATGCACTTATTATACTCCTATATTAGCTGGGGAAATTATTTCCCAACAAGATGATACCAAGCAAGAATATGTTATTTAATATATTATTTTAGGCTTAATTTATTACAATAAACATTATACTAAAGTAGAATGTGATTCCTTGCTATATACTTGATAGCTGAAAAGCTTCATCACTACATGATATATCAAACAACATATATTATTGTCCATTTTGACCCACTTTGTCACTTTTTATACAAATCATTTATATTAGGAGATCAAATCAGCAAGTGGATGGTTCTCTTAATGGAATTTAACCTTCAAATTATAACACAAAAATCTGTCAAAGGGCAAGTCATTGGTGACCAACTTATAATGACAACCATACCTGATATAAATCACCTTCAATATAGTCTCCTCGATGATAACATTCTATATATTAAAGGTGTCAATAAATGTATCTCTATTAAAGATTATTTCCATAATTTCACTATTTATTTAGAGGAAAATAATCAATAAGAAACCTATGTCACTCCTGATACTACTAAATCCAAAGTAGTTAGTGAAGATCTTCCTAAAGTCACCATTAATTTAAATGAAGATACCTAGACCCTACACTTTGATGGTGACAAATGTATCCAAGGAGTTGGGTAAGGATGTATAATAAATAATCCTCATGGTAAAATAATCCATTTGGAATTATTTTTAAACTTTGATGTCATTAATAACACAACATAATATGAAGTGTTAATTTTAGGCATGAAAGTGACACTTGAATTAGATATCCCATAAATTCATGCTTTAGGTGATTCTAAACTTATCTGGTACCAAGTTAATAGTGAATATCAATGCAAAATTGAAAATATTATTTCTTATCATCAAATGGCTAAAACACACACTAAAGAGTTTTCTGCTTTTACCATCGACCCAATTCCAAGAGATCAAAACTCTATCACTGATTCTCTTGCTTCTTCAACATCATTATTTCAACCACATAAAGTAATTAATGATTCCTAATTTATTATTCAAATAAGGAAGTCCTTATATTATATCCAATCATATGATTCACTCATCTATCATCTTGAGATTCTTACTATTCGATAGATTTGATGGTGTAAGAACATCATTCAATTCCTTGAACATCAAACTTGTCTTCCAAACATATATTCTCACAAAAGACTATAATTCATTAAAAAATTCTAAATATGTCTTTCAATACAATACCATTTATTATCATAATGCATAAGGTACCCCTCTCCACTGTGTAATGAAATAATAGGTCCCTCCTCTCTTTGAACAAGGAAGTGGGGGAATTTTTAATGGTCACTGTAGTGGACATGCTACAAAACATAAATACCTAGGTATATGATACTTTTAGCCTACTTTATGAAATGATTCTATCAATTTTTATAAAAAGTGTAGTCGTTGAAAACTTCATGATGATATAATCTATTCACCACTAGATGAGTTACAAACTATAAAATCTTCTTGGCCATTTTCTATGTGGGGATTAAATATCATTAGTAAATTACCTCGGTCAAAAGATGGTCATGTTTTTGTCATTAATTATATTAAATATTTTACCAAATGGGTATAAGCCATGCCTCTTGTCAATGTCATGAAAAGAACTATTTCCAAATTTATCCTTAACCAAATCATTTATTGTTTTATATTTACCCATACTATGATTTTAGATAATGATAAAAATTTCAAAAACAAGGATGTGAAATAGTTATGTGATAAATATAAAATATCCCACAAATTTTACACACCTTACAATCCACAATGTAATGGCCAAGTTGATTCTATTAATAAAATTTTCAAAAAAATTAATAAAATACCATATGAGAAACCTACATAAAGTGGCATCTTCATTTATATCCCAAACTTTGAGACTATCATACTAGTATATCTAGTACCATTAGGGTAACATCATTATCTCTAGTCTATGGTCTGAGTCTGTCTTACCATTAGAAGTCAAACTTCCTTCTTTATGTATATATCTTCACATTATCATTATCAATGAAATATTACATAAATCTCACCTTCGTGATCTTGATCTCCTTGATGAACACCATCTATCCACTCTTAAACATAAATGCCAATACAAGGATTGTATTTCCAAGTAACATAATAAAAAGATTAAAGTTTACACTTCTAATGTTGGAAATCTAGTCCTTAAATTAGATTATACCCATGACAAATAAGGAAAATACACCCAAAAATGATGGGGCCCTTATTTAATGAAATACATTCTTGGTCTTAACATGTATCACCTCGAAACTAATGAAGGCCATGTTTTCAAAAAGCCACTAATGCATAATTTTTGAAGAAATATTTTTCTTAGATATTTCTTTTCTTATCATATTTTTATATGTTGTCCTACTAACACTTATTATAGGATTTATACATGGATCTCACCCTATACAATAGTTTATTTTTTACATAAACCTTATTCCCTTCACTTGGTTCTTTGATTTCTTTCTCTCATGAGTTGCATTGTAATACTATGGATATGACCCACTTTTCCTCATGAATTCTCTTTGCTTTCATATATTGATTTTTTATGTCAAGTTATTTTACAATGTTTTTTACACCCTCTTGGGTTTTTATCTTATTATTTTTAATGTACAACCATGGATAGGACCAGAATGTCCTCACAAATACCATATTTTTACCATTTTTACATTGTTTTTACATCTTCTTGGGTTTTTATTTCTAGTGAGTTATAGTGTAAGACCATGGATATGACCAAGATATCATCACAAATACCATGATTATAATTTTTGTCAATGTTTTTTTCACCCACTTGGGTTTCTCTTTTATGAGTTTTAGTGTAATACCATGGATAGGACCAAGCTTTCCTCATAAAATCACCATTTTATCTCATAACACCTTTACTAAACTAAGTGGTCCTTTACTAGAATGTTAAGCAATGGTTACAAGTTTGTGATCCTATATTATTGACTTCAATTTTTTATTATTTTATAGATAAAAATTGTATAACAAACTATTTTAACATGTTTCCCTACACTTACGTACATTCTTATGATAATGAATCATACTTACTTGTCATTGTATCCCCTTTCACTATCACATTTTTTCCGATTTTAAGTAATTAAAATTATTTCATGTTTATTCCCATTCATTTCCTTTCTTTTCATTCCAATTTTGATAAAAAAGGTTGAAGTTAAGATAAAAAAATTTATTTTACATGAGTTAACAAGAATCTTAGACACCATTCTCTCTAATATCTCTTTCTTAGTAAGGAAGTCCATTGTTTTCAAATGATAGTCATTTTGAGCACCCAAGTTTGGTTATCCAAATCAGTATGGAGGAAGAATAGAAAAACACATCTAAAGTGAAAATCTAAATCATTTAAAATAAAAAGTCATTGATCAAAAGGCAAAATACAAATAAAAAATCTTAATCACACTAAAAAAATGTGATTTATAACACATCTCCTATTCTAATCAAATCTCAAACTCCATAATTGACCTGATAATAGAGCTAAGGTCCATTAGGGTATATTAGGATAGTAGGTTGGGATAGGAGAATTAAAAAATAAATCTATAGTGATACCTACATTATCACACAAATACCCAATCTTATTAGTATATTGATAGATCTATAAGGGGTCTTGGGAATGGGGAACATGTTGTGGGAAGGTAGGTCAATTTTAATTTTCATTCTTATAGGGTTCATGGGATGATATTCATACTTAATTTTGATAACATAAGGTTGTTTGGTTAGGAAAATTTATTTAGAGTCCTAAGTGTCGAAAGTCCTCTTGTTTTTACAAATCTAATTCTAATGTGTTGACTTTGATAAAGAGTCTATATACCTTGCTTTTTATTACATTTTCCTCACCACCCATTTCATTTCCCCACTTGACAAGCAAGTATTTATTTCCCCACTTCTATATTCCTTATGCCATATATCTCAAAAACATGCTATCACTACTTTGTTTTAGCTTTATCAATCTCTAAAATAAAGTAATATACTGAGTGACTATGTGTTATCCTCATTATACCATTACTTTCCATTTATAGAATTACCTTGGCTTATTATACAATATTATTTTCACTTCATGTTTTTAGATAACTGCATCTATTTCTAAATTTTTCATCATCACTTTGTTTTTATTGGACAACTAAGTCTATTTTTATATTTTGTTGTACTTATTTTTTTGAAAAACTACATCTCTTTCTACTTTCATGTAATTTTTCCATTTTTGAGTGAGGTTGGATTATTACTTCTCACTCACCAATGTTATTTTCCCTTTTATGTACTTTTCCAATTGATGCTTGAGTAAATATTGTTACTACTCACTCATCAATGTTTTTTTACCATTTCTTGCTCATCTTTATTTAAGTAAGGATTTTTACTACTTTCACATTGATGTTTGATTACCAATTTTACTTGTATCCTTAATTTAAATTGGTTTGTTTACCTTTTTTACTTAAACTTTAAATGTTTGATTTTTTTGGTCATTTATTAGCCTTGGATTTTTGGTTACCTTATTTATTCTAAAATTTGACTTGGTCATGTGGTCCCAACTTAACATTTATCACCCTAACTTACAAAATTTCCATGTACATCATGCCTACATAGTTTATTTATCTTAGACTTCATGTGTTTGTTTATTTTTTCTCTTTAGTTTTGTATCCTTGGGTTTGTCCAAATAAATCTCTATGCCCTCCAAAATCAAAACTAAAAACATAGAAGATAACCATTTAATGATAAAGGTGAGTCAAAGTACACATATATTACTTTTATATTTAATTATTTCATTTTGGTCATTAATTTTTATTTATTTTATTTTAAAAAATACTTCAATTTATTTATCTTCAGAGTTTTGTGTTATGTTATTTTCTCGAAGCACCACCCCCTATTGCACCTAAGTGACACACGATGAGATTTGAGTGGGGCATATGTATACAGATAATATTTTCAAAATGTATCTATTATTGATCCTTTTTATCCTATAGGAACCCATTGAGTCTAAATATGTTTAAGTGCACACCTTCAAAGGTGCATTGGGAAATGGGTGGGCATACCATGGGTACTTCACAAGATTGTTGTCCCCTATGCCACCAATTGAAATTGAAACAAACTTTTCCTATATAATTACCTAAGTTTTAATACCTCCCTTACACACTCATCCAGAGAAATTCACCACCTTAAATAGTCACTATCTAAGCAAAATAATAACTTTTACATTTACTTAACAATGTCATCTTGGGCTGACCTTGTACTTAAAATATATTAGCACGTTATGGATCTAGGTCAACCTTGGCTGACCCAGATAGAGACATAACTTTATTTTATTAATTAACAATTCAAGGTAGATTGGGATGACACTATTAACTAAACTTTTGTAAAGGATTATTTTTAGATTCAATAATATATACACATCCTTTTTTTCCATTTATTATAGAGAGATAAGAGTTAATTATTCATCTATTCTTCTTTACAATATGATCTTCCACCATTCTAATTGAGGAGTTATTATCTAGGGTTTATATTTTTATAACAATTTTATATTTTGGAAATTTATTATATGTTTAGGCCTATCTTAGTTATCCTTCCAAACCACAAAAACTTATTAAGAAGCACCTTTGGCTATGGGAGAGATTTATTCTCAATGGATTCATCTTGAAGATACGTATCCCTAGCTTTCCTCTATTTTAGTAAATAGAATTAGCATAAATAATGGCTTTTAAATTTATTTCTCTCTTTGTTAATTAGGGTTATATCTATAAATATTTTAATTAGAATTATTATATGTGTATTTAATTTTATGTTTATTACCCCCATTTTGTGCCACAAGCTTTAGTGAGCATTAGGTTAGATTTTACTTTACTTTGTATTTACTTTGTGAGTATAATAAAACATAGGATCTAAATAGGGTTATTTCATGGTGTTACTTGAATAGATAATTTTCAACCCTATCTAGTGATAATATTATGGTAAGGGACCCCTTGGTTAGGTCTAGCCTATCCATTTTGGTCATGACCCAAATTGTCTAAATGTATCAACAAACAAAAGTGTAAGTGTGATGTATCTTCTTTGAGCTAGGATTGATTTATAGTTTAGTTAAATTTTTTATTATATATAGTATGTAAATTTGAATATGTCATCCTTGAATTTATGTACATTTTACTAATTCATGTCCCTTTGATTTTGTGGAATTTAAACATGCCCCTTGTTTATGGTCTCCTTGGACCATGCATTTTGACTTACTTTTGAACATTCTTGTCCATGTGTTTGTTTATTTATTATCTTTGTATTATTATTATCTATATGTTTTCATTATACTTAAAATTCATCTTAGGCATACATGTTATCATATTGGTTATATGAACTTAAATTCTATATTTACTCTGCATGTTCCTTCTATATGCTACATGGTTAGATTCATAGATTATACAATTTCCTTATTATTTTTAGGTAAGGTAACTACAAATTCCTATATATTCTTCACCTAAAATGGGGAAAAATTAGTGGGGTCATGTCATAGAGGCATGATCTCCACACTTGGAATAGTTTTTAGATTCATTGGGGGCATGCTTTGAAAGCATGTTCTCCACACTCTTCAATATATGGTACTTATATCAATTTTTAGATTCAGTGGAGGAATGTCATATGGGAATGAATTATACACATTCAAAAAAATTATATTAAGTGGGGACATGCTTTGGAATCATTTTATGCAAACCTATTTAATATTTAGCATCTCTAGATTACAGTGGGGACATGTTTTGGAAACATTTTCTCCACATTGGGACTTATATTAGTTTTAATATTTACCCATATATAGTGGGGGCATGATTTGGAAGCATGCACTCTACACTTAAATATTTTTACAAATTAGACAAAGCACACAATTATATGATCTAGATTCATAAATTATGTTAGAATTATATACATTGGTATTATTTTTATACATAGTTTCAACATGAGACATATCTGAGGTGCATATGATTTACATTTCATGCCTAATATTGAAAAATACAATTTTTTTTAAGATTCTAAAACTCTTTTATGGAATGCTACTACATCATAGATATTTTCATAGTGATACCCCATAATTTTTATTGATTTTATTGAGTCAATCTACTTTAGTAGGTGGTTTACTTTTTGGTATGTTTAAGGTGATAAAATAACTCAATATTTCCAAGTTTTAGGTTGGATTTTATTATATCATCCATCGTTAGTAGGCTATAAGTATAATTGGGTTACATGGTTGAGCTGATCTTAAATTTTAGGTGGTAACTCTCTTTGTCTCCAAGGTTAGGGGAATGGGCATTCCAATCTCTCTTTCTCTCTTTATATCTCCTTGGATATATGTAATTTATATATTTATCTATAATTTTCCTAATCTTAATTTCATATCCTTATAATGAGACACATTTTTTTCAAAAAAACATGCCAATAGGTAAGGTAGTTACATTGACACATATGTGTACTCCTAAACCTTTCACTTTCAATTTCAATCTATTTAAAATATATTGAATATTATATTATATTTTCTTATTATACACTTTGACATGATCTTGGTTATAGGTTAGTCACTAGTAAAGCACTAAAGCTAGGAACACACAAAAACAAGGTGTGCATACACACCTAGGTACACATTCCTTTCTTTTAAACTAGTAATTTAATTACTATATAAGGGGGTTAATGTAGACAGTATTTTATGCTTATATAACACCATATTATTTTACACTTGGAAAAACTTAGACCTTGGCTTTTCCTCTCAGTTCTAGACCTTTCCCACTTTGGTAAGTCTCATATATAATTTATATTATGCCCCTTGGCCTATCTCTTTATTTGACCAATGTTGTGTTGGTGATACAAACCTTATCTCTTACCAAAAATACTTAAAATCTACTTATCTTCCACCTCTTCATGTTCTACGTTTATACTTTTTTTTCCCCTAGACACTAACATCTAAGACATAAACTAGCACCAATGTTAGTGTTCTAACTTGACGCAAGTATCTAGTGCACTAAAGTAATAAAATTTATAAATGAAAAATATCTTAATGGTTATCTTAATTAATTTAATGTGATTTACTTACTCTAAAGGTATTTATATAAATACAAGATCAACCCTCATTAATTTCTCACCTAGCAAAAGACCAAATAGACCAAGATAACTTATCAAAAACATTCTATAAAGAATTAAATTAAATAAATATTACCTATTTCCATATTAGTAATAGTTACAACACATCTACATGTATAAATTACTAAAGGATTAACCCAAGAGACTAATTTTCCAAGTTACAAACTATGTCACTATTGTACTTGCTTTGCACATAGTATATGATTCACACATAAGCCAACATATAAGGAATAATACATGAGTTTGAGGCCCTCTTTTGGAATATTATATATTTAGGTAGTACTCTTTGATAGAAATGTATTTTAGGTCATCTTGACACCATGTTACCACTAACACATTTTTCCCCGAGGTCACTATGAAGATGGAGAACTAGGGTTTTTCCATTTCACAAAGAGTGACAACAAATGAGCTAGATCTAAATACACCAGAGCAATGGCAAAGTCAAACCCAAAAGCACTAGGTGTTCACATATATTTTTAATAATTATTCTATATATAACACTTACATAAAAACCATATAATATATTTGTTTCAACCATCTCAATATGACATTAGTTTTTAGAGCACTAAAAGCATCAAATCCAAAATATGATGATTGTTCTAGAAATATCTTCCAACCTTCTTGTCTATTTTATATCCAACATTATGTCAGCATCATAATCAGCTAAGTATAATACTTTCTTATCATTCCCATACATATCTTAGTTTTAATTTTCCATATTTAGCCTATATTAATCTTAATAAATTTAACATATGTATACGTATGAGTTTAACATCTAATTATCTTGCTATATATCTAATTATCATCCTTGTGCCATTTCATTTCTATATACCCCTTTAATCAAATATAGGGATAAATATAAGATCACCTAGATCATCTTAGGGTTAACTAAAACCATATATTAGATTTTAGTGGTGATCCATTCAAACTCATAGCCTATTAGATTTTCATAATTATACAATATTTTCAATAAAACCACTTACAACCATTCCATATTCCATTATATTTTTGAAATTTGATGTTAATTAAAATATCAAGTTAAGTATTTGACTTCACCAAATCAAAATAACATATCTCATACTATGAAAATAACATAACCTAACCAAATCTAAAACCACCATGAAACCTAATAAAAAGATTAATAAAAATTTGGAAGGTTTACAAATGGAAAGAGGTATTCAAAAGACATAATGTATATTTATAGTCATAATGGGATGATTTAGGGTTAATACCACCTATAAGAACCTATCCAAGGTCAATTTCACAAAATCCTATTTTTAATTTATATATCATTCTAACGGTAACTCATTTTACCAAGAAAGGACCCAACTATAAAGTTAATGGTCACTATCATATTAAAATGGTTTAAAAATCAAATCTACAATCATAACAATAACAACCAACTATAAATTGAGTATTAAATCATATTCCAAAAATAAAAAATTATGAAACCCTTTAAACAAAAGCTTCATTTGAATTAATTTTTAGCTATCCTTTCATCCCGAAACATCAACCCAATTGAATGCCTAATTTTTTCTTTATTTTCTCCATCCTCTTCATTTTTTTGTGTTTTTTTTTTGCCCATAAATTTATCATTTTTATTCCATTGTTTCCATTCCTTCCTCCATCATAGCTTCAAAAAACCTCAAACTCTTAAAGACACCACATTTAGTTCAGAATTGCATGCCTCAATTTGTGGGCAAACCACTATGCACTCCTTTACTAAAACTACCTCTCAACCCAAAACCAAAATGAATACCTTGATAAAATGAATGTATATCCACCTATTCATTCTATGATAGATAAACTTTTGAACCATTACCCAAATTTTGTGTTTTTATCTCAATGAAATCCTAAACATGTTTTTCAATAAATTACATCCACATTTTCCTAAAAATTAGTAAAATCAACCTAATATTTCATTTAAAAATATTTAAAAACATATTAAAATGTTAATGTTTATAATGTAGACCAAATATACTAATAGGTGGTTAAGTTCCTAAGGCTATAATATCTTGTCAAAGTTTAAAAACTTTATGAATTAAACTAAGACAAATAGGATCAATATTATTGTAAAAAAACCATGACCAATAAAAATCATTCTGAATGAAGATACAATCATCACCAAGTAGTAAGGTCATACATGTAACTAGAGAATATTAGTCTATAACCCAAAGTAATGTTCAAATGAAAATACGTAACATTCTCAATTTACTATAATTATAACAATAAAAAATGACAAATGCAATCTAAAAAATGCTATATATATGCATGCGTAATCAAAAGTAATAATAAACAACATTCTTTTATCCCAATAAGACAAATAATACATATAAACCTAAAACATGTGACTAAAATTATTCAACTAATTATGTGCATGTGTGTTTGTTGCTTTGGTTTCACTCTCTAACCTTATATATTGTTATATGACACACTCTACCATATGGTGCTCTCCTTTTGAACTTTTATTGTGAGGGGATACCATATATGTATCCACTATATCTAGAACATAGGTATTTAGTCTGATATGTTAAATAAAATGACTAAAATAATCTTAATGTAAATATATCAAAATAACTACTACATATTCAATCTAACTATAAATGAAATCATCTCATCATATAATTTAGAAATCATCTTAATGCATTATATTCATATATATAATCTCATAATGATTATAATCAATCACAAAAGTAACATAATATCAATATAATTAAGATGTATATAAATATACCATGTAACATTAGAAAACTAACTAATCAATAATTTAATCATTTATTTTAAAAAAGTGTTGTTTTTAATGAGTAAGATAGGATGTAACATCTTCCCCTCTAAAATAGGTCATTTTCTTGATGATGTTATTACCAACATGAAATGTATAAAAATGAAATAAATTTAGAAAACTATATCAATAAATCAAATGAGTAAAAACTTATAAAAATCCTCATAATATTTCCATGTGGTAATATATTTAGGATATTGGTCCAAATAGGCCTTAAATGTAGACACTTATATGTTACACAAGTTGAGCTTGTGAGTTTCAAGTATTCTAATTAGTTCTAATGTTACCACTCCTATATACAAAACCTATAAAACATTCCAATAAAGTACATGTGAAGCAGAAACCACATATTTATTCAGAGAAAACACATAAGATAAATTATGAATTTGTGATAAATTTTGTGATAAATATATATTGTAATAAACATGTTTAATCACTTGAAGAACATCAAAAGGTCTTAGAAATATTGGTGCTAACTTTTCAAACATGAAAAATTTGATAGATCTCATTTTTTATTTAATACAAAAACTTTGTATCCATCTGAGAACTATCTCACTATTTTTTCAAAACAACATAGGTTTGATTTCTATATTTGGTCTCAACCAACCTTTTTCCATTAAATTTTACCTACTCTTCCATTTTAATAATTTTTTTAGTTTTAAAAACCACTCTATCTACTAAATTATCATAGCTAATAAGTGTTTTACACTTTCTACCATATAAAGTGTCAAATGGTGCCATTTTAAAAGTTGAATGAAAAGGGTTATTGTTGGAAAACAAAACCAATGGAAGTCATTATTCCCATTTTTATTTCTAATCATTATAACACATCCTCAAAATATATGATAAAATTAGATTTACTCTTTTAGTTTGCCCCTCTATTTCAGGATGATAGGCTATACTAAAATTTAATTGAGTTCTGAAGGTTGCATTATGGTTTTAACAAAACCTATAATTCATACAAGTATATCTATCCAAAATGATTTTATTTGGAAAACCATGCAATCTATATATTTCATGAACAACCATTTTTTCCAAAACTTGTGCATCATCTATAAAATTATTTTTTATGAAATGTGATACTTTGGTTAGCTTATCAACTACCAAAAAAATCATATCATGTATATTTTTTAACATATGTACTCCTTGGACAATGTCCATACTAATAAATTTATATTTTCATTCATGAATGTCATGTGGGTACAATAATAAACTAGGATGGGCATATTCAACCTTTACTCATTGACATTCTAAACATCTAGACATAAAATTATATGCATATTTATTGATTCCCTTTTATAAGTACAATGGTTTTAATTATACCATTAGCTTAGTCACTCTTGGATAAACACAATAAATATAATTACACATTTAATTTAATATGGTATATCTCAAAATTTATTTGTCTGGCACATACATTCTTCAATTGAACCTTATAAATCCATCACTTTCAAAGTGAAATACTTTATACCTACGAGTTTGATGATATTCTATTAATATATATATAATCTACTCATAAAATTAATCTCCTAGAGTGAATTTGAAAACTTCATCTCTAAAATTACTTTTGATGGTATCCGTAGCTACTATGTACCTTATACAACTTAGTACATGTACAAATTTATTATCTTTACCCTTTATGTAACTGATATCAAAGCCATAATCTGATAATAATAAATCCATCATATTTGTTGTGCATTTAAATTTGGTTGAATAAATATATATTTGAGCCATATATTATCATTTTTGATGTCAAATAGTTTACCCAATAAATAATGCCTCCAAACCTATAAGGCATACATTATTTTAGCTAATTTTAAATCATGTGAAATGTAAGTAGACTCATAAGTCTTCAATTTTATAGACTCATATGAAACCATTGGGCCTTCTTTTATATATGCTCCAGCTAGACCATCGCCAGA
Source organism: Torreya grandis (assembly GCA_037957365.1). Lineage (NCBI taxonomy): Eukaryota > Viridiplantae > Streptophyta > Pinopsida > Cupressales > Taxaceae > Torreya > Torreya grandis. The sequence continues at coordinate 1,175,122 of JARHVA010002852.1, forward strand.
AGCATATTTTACCATAACAAAATGTCCATTAGGATCTGGTACATGAAAAACTAGTGCCAAAGTATGTCTATCATCCAGATTCTAAAAATATTATTCAAATTTATCACTCCAAATGCAATGATTCTCTTTCCATTACAAATAGGTAATGGGTTTATCTATCCTAGATAAATTGGGTATAGATTTCTTATAATACCCTACTAAACCCATAAAAGTATATACCTCATTCATATTTTTGGGTGATGGTCATTGCATGATAGACTTAATCATTCAAGGATCCACTGATATTCCATTTACTAAAATGGTATCCCACAACTATTGCACATCCTTTTGAAATAAGTCACACTTATAAATATTTATGTAGAACTTATGTTTACATAAAATTTTTAAAACAAAAAACAAATGCTCATCATGTTGTTATTCACTCTTAGAGTATATCACAATTTCATTAAGATAAACATAAATTGATATAAATAGTATCTAAACACACTATTCATGGGATTCATGAATGCAAAAAGTTCATTCATTAGAAAAAATGTATAAAATTAAATTCATAGTGTTCATACCTCTTTCTAATTTAAAATATATATATTCCTCATTGATTATTAACTAATGATACCCTACTCTAAGGTTGATCTTTGAAAAGACTATCACATCTTGTATTTGATCTAAAAAAACATCAATGCATGGAAATAGATACGTGTTATCAAAAATTACCTTGTATAAATTTATGTAATATATGTGCAAGGGAAGAGTTTCATCCTCATTAAAAAAAATCATTGGTGCATCCCCATGGTGAAACACTTGGTTAAATTAACCCTTTAGAAAACATATCTTGAAGTTGGGATTTTATTTTAACTAACTTTGTTATTGTCATTTATATGGAGGCTTAGATTGAGTCTTATATCTAAGAATGATGTCACTTATGAAGTCAAATTACCTTTTATGAGGTAATCTAGGTAAATATTCTATAAACACATCCTAAAATTATTGAAAAAATGGACAGTCCTCTCAGGTAGGTTCCTTAAGTTATTAAAATTCATATATATTAAACACAAACACTTGACATCCTTTCCTTTGATCCTTCTTTAAGTAAATGGATGAAAATTTTCTTATCTTCAACTGCTTCTCACTTTGTATTTTATTTTGATTTCCCAAATAATACAAGGATTCAACCCTTTTCATAAATAATCAACCTTTTACTTGTGCCTCTAAAGTTAAATCCAAATACCACATTATACAACCCTAGTGGACCTAAAAACAAGTTTAATATAGTGGTGAATTTAGGTAATTATACCTATTCTTATATAATGCATTTATCTACTATGACCCTAAATTGATTCCTCTTACTACACAGTCCATGCATTTTCCATATGTCCAACTTTCCTATGTAGTTTTTATAGCATGTTAGGATAAATGAAATATTTAGTAACCCCTAAATCTTTAAAAATTGAAATAAAATGTACAAAGTACCTAAATCTTAAATGGGAGAAGCCTAAAATTTAGATTGATTGTTGTCAATCACTTTATGAATCAACTATTATCAGGTTCATATTATGAGAAAGATGTTGAAGGATTCTTGTTTTTTCTCCATCTCTTCCACCAAGGACAATATTTAACATAATTATATCCTTCACAAGTGAAATATCCACTAGTCAGTATTTTTATCTTATATTGGGTATGTCCTCTAAATCCTTCTAAGAAACCATTACTAGTTTTCTTATTCCTATAAGTGTTGTTAGACCTTAAATTATGATTATTAATTTTTTTTTTGAAATTTCCATTATGCTTCCAATTTATGTTTTTTAAAGAAGTTTTTAGGCCACTAAACTTCTTCCAAATACTTATCTCTAATTTGTGTAAGTGATTTTAGTTTCTTCTCCCATTTAAAATATGGTTTCATGGTATTATGACCTTGCACATATGAATCACACCCAAACTATGGCCTAAAACTCATGATGAACTTTCTAATCTTAAGAAAAGTTTGTCTTTCTGGTACTATGGAACTACTTAAGAAGATTGTTAAATTATTCTTTATTTAATGGGGTAAATTAGTAGGTTTTACAAGGACCTACAACCTAAGTTTAAGAAAACTTATAATAAAATGGATCAAGATCCAACGGTTGAGAAACATAATATAGTAAGATAGAAACAACTAGCTAATTACTAGTGCAGAAGACAAAACATAAAAATAAGAATAAAGAAATTACTTAGGGAAGAAGGAATCCTCTATGAGTGCCTTATTGGCATTGTTTTCCTTAACTTTCTCCATTGGTTAATTCCTAGTGATATTTTCTTGAGTTATAATAATTAGTCCTTCTTTAACATAATCATCCTTGGCTTATTCCAAGGTAGCTCCTTCTCCAATGTCTTTTTGAGGGGTGATTTGAGAGGGGGTTTTGGAGAGTAAACCTTTGCTACCTAAGTATCCTTTTTATTGGGATTTCCCTTAGCCATGATGTGATATTAAAGGGACTCTATAAATTTGGTAGATTCCCTATTAATAGAGTTACACTCCTTTATGATTCCAACCAAGCTAATTCCATCTTCATGTATTTTATTTTTGAAACCCTCTAAGTGATTTTTATTCTTATTTATTACCTTAAAGGGGGGTAATTTCATTTTCTATAATACTTCATAGTATTCCCCTCCTCAAAAATAATGGATTTTGGTTTGGTTACTGTGAGTTGGAGAGGGAGATCTCCTGTGATACTCTTGGGAAAGGGACTTATGGGAGAGGGGCTAGATAGAGGATGGTGGGAGTACATGGTTGGGTCTTCCTCAGGGGAACCCTCCTCCATCAGAAGACATTCCAAAAATGGTTTTTTTCTATATAGGGCCTCTCCATACTTGACCAGTAAAAAGATAAGACCTTGATGAATGACCATATTTACTTCATTTATTTATAAGGTTAGGGTTGTCCATTTTAAGGATTGAACTAAGTAATAGGGTAAACTAATCTTAAAACCTTGGAAGTGATTAAGAGGAATAAACTGGTGTGAAAATATAAGAATAAACTTACATTATAGGGTAAGATATTTCATGATTTGAAGGCACACCTATGGCCATTATCTTGGTAGGTACATTCATAAGAAGCCCTTCTTATTAATTTTTATGGTATTATTAGTTTTAAATAACCTCTACATCAGCTTCATTTTATTATATTAGTCTTTAAATGGTTTTAACCCTTCATAGGACACACAAATAACCTCATCGATTAGTTCCTCAATAACAAATATTTTAATACCCCTTATCTCCATGATTCTTTTATTCTAGAAAACAACAAACACTTTTTCAAGGGATACATCACGTCCTATAACTCTCTACATATATTTTATTAGTGTTCCTTTATGTAATTTATGCCAAAAATTCTTATTGTTTCAAAACTTTTAACATGAGGCTAGCTTAAGTCTATCCCTATCACCCCCCGATACTATGCTTTTTTGTGAGAAGGATGTTTGGGGGGTGTTCAGGTTATGTCATGCCCTGGTAGTGTTTGATATTTAAGACATCAAGGTGTATTGATGAATAAAATTTCCCTCAACTTGTAACATTAAATCCTTGTGTGAGATTATGATGAAAAATCATGCTTTTTAAAGCCTTGTGGTTCAAATGTGAATTCCATGTGTGTAGATGCCACTCTTTCATCTTATGAAATGATAGATTCATTTTAAATTTCCTTGATGATGTGTGTTAGGAAGTAGTTTCTATCATGCCAAACTGATAAAAGGGGAAGGTTGATTCCATTTTTGGTAATTAAATAATCCACCCCATTTCCTTTGTGGTAGGTATGAATGATGGGTGGGTTTGCAATCTCCTTAGTAAGTCTCCTAAAATTGTCTATGAGGGATTTAATGGTGTGAGAAGGAGGTATTACCATATAAATCATTAATGATGTTAAGAGAATCACATTTTATAATTAGTATTCTCATTTTGAGTTAGATAACAATCTGAATATCCCAGAGCACTACCTTGGCTTCAGCTACATGGTTGGATTGAATCCCTATAGGACCAACATATACAATAATAAATATCCCAAAAAAATATTGTATGACACCTCCATTGATTGTAGGTATAGGCTTCCCCTTTGAAGCACCATTGAAATTACACTTAACCAATCATTTGATGGTGGCTTCTAACTAACATGTTTTCTTAGCAAAGTTTAAAAGGAGATATGATTTTTTTTCACGTCCCATTCCTTGAATATTATTTGTTTAGCTACAAAACTTGTATTTTTATTAATGGGTGTAAAATTAATTCAATTTACATTAATTTCTTGGCAAATTTAGAGAAATACCACTTTAAGAAGGTGTTTTTTGTTGAAAAAGATGCCATCATTATGAGCTTTTTCAGATGGACCAAAACTAATGGGGGAGGGAAAGGGACCAAAGAAAGGAAAGGGATAGAAGGCTCTAGGGTGGATTTAATTTCTTATTTAGGTCAAATATGTTATTGGTTTTGACCCAAGACAAATTGAATTTGGCCAAAATCTAATCCATAATGCATGAGTTGAAGAGACAAGATAAGAATAGATGGTGGACTGAATCATTTGTTTCCCTACGTAGGGGACATCTACTAGGTAGAATGATTCATGTTTTGGTGAGATTATCCATTTAATATTATCCTAAGACACCATCCATAAGAAAAAAAATAACCTTAGGAGTGAGGCATTTAATCCAAAGGAGCTTCCAGTGTTCCCACGCATCTTTCATATTAAGGTTATCAAGGTGACTATAAGTATTTGAGTACTTCCCACTATCTTTAGTCATTCAGAAGAGGTGGTATTCCTTAGAAAATATAGGAATGTGAATTTGAATGAGGGAGTAATTAAGGTCTTGAACCTCTTAGCTATGTTTCCTTTTATGAAGAAGATCTTTTAAGATTTTGCATTACCAATATATGTTTAGTAATCCTTAAACTTGGTTTCCCATATTTTCTTAAAGGTTAGACATAGATTGGACCATTTCCCCCATGATGAGAGGGGAGAATTTGAGAGCCAAGAATCATACCAAATGTCAATTTTCTCCCCATTTCTAGCTTTCCATTTAACCCCTTTTTTTAGAAGGTCCTTATTACTATAGATGAATTTCCATAAGGTGGACTTTTCATTAGGGCCTTCTTCCCAAAGGAAATAATCTTCTTCATCCCCTTTTATATATTTGTATTTTGTAATTATTGTCCATTCTATATCTTCTTTCATAATTTTCTAACCCTTTTTAGTAAGGAGGGTTTGATTCATAGTTTTAATCCTTATGAACCCTAGCCCCCCCATTTGACTTAGGGAGGCATGATTTTTACCATGAGATAAGTGTTTATGTATGATTCCTATTTTTTTTAAGCATTATTTTTTTAATTGATGTTAAATTCATGACATATGTTAGTTATGTCAAGGTCAAAGTTGAGGCCATGCATGGTGGATGATATTATCAAAGAGTCTCATAACAAGAGAAAATTTGAAGGCAAATTCATCTCTCTATTGATAGATAATTTGAATTCAACATAGTAATTATTTTTAGGTTCATGTCATGTCAAATTATAGATCATGATACAAAGTAAGCTAGTGGTGTGAACTAGGTGTCATGAGAAACCTAGTCTAGTCCTGAGAGAGAGTTAATGCATGAAACACAGTGAATCTTGGTTAATTATGTCATTACAGTCATGAGAGAGTATAAATATATATATAAACATGATTAAATATAAAATAATCATTCATATGAGTTCCAAGGTCAATATTTTAGGCTTTGTCCTTATTTAATAGATATAGTGAGGAGGCATAGGCTTGGTAACATGATGAGGTGAGGAGTATGAGACTTGGGAGTTGATGGATGGTAGTGTATGAGCATGATATGAGGTCATATAAAAATTTTATGAGTCTTTTATTTAATTTAAATAAGTTTTAAGGTATGTTTATGGTCTAAGTATGACTGACAGTTCAAGGCCTAGTGAGTAAAGAGACCTAGTGGGGCCTAATGAGGGGTCAAGATCATTTTAAAAGATGAAAAATATATTGAGATACTTGATATAGGTGTGATATGTATTTTTAAGTATGTTGATAAAGGTTTATGCCATATTAATAATAATAAATCATGAAATTTCATGTTGAGATCCTTTGTGCGCATAGAATGAGGTGTTATAGAATTGAGAAAGAATTTCTTGTGATTGTTGGCACATGAAATTTTTTGATGATATAATTAGTGTATAATGTAATTTTTTTAATTTCACTATCTTTATTTTCTTAGAATTGGTTTTGGAGTTGAGGGTCAATCATTTATGAATGATTGCTAAGAAGGGAAACCAGTCAAATCTCCTAAAATCTTCATAATGACCTGATAAGAAAGATATTGTTGGTTATGGATTATAATGGTTTTTTTACCTAATTTTATGTTCTTAACATGTAAATTACTCTTATAGGTCACTCTAGGTGGTTTTGGTTTTTCATGATAGTGAGTAGAAGCTATAAGAAACCCCTTATTTCTTAGACTTTTGATGTAGTAGGTAGAATTCACCCGATCAAAGAATGAAAGTGGATGGAGGATGATGTGTAATAATTTTATTTTGTTCCCATGAAATTTTTTTATCATGTTTTATAATTAAAATGTGCTAAATTGGTCATGAAAGTTGGCCTATCACTAAATAGGCCTAATGACCAAGATAGTGAGAAAACTAGGCAAGAATGAGAATAAGATTAAGAATGGATCCAAATGCATGGGGTAATTTTTATATAAATATAAATAATATAACATTGGTTTATAATTTTTGATGATTCTCATACATAATAAAAAATTTGTCCTCAAAGTGACCTGTCTAACATAGTGAAGTTTGTGTAGAGACAAGATGTGAGATTGGTCTATAAGATAATATTGATATTGAAATTTATAAAATATATATTATAAGATGTTATAAATATGGTGAAGGATAAGAAAAACCCAATGTAATTTTATAAAATTGTTCACATAGGTGTTCTAAATTTGGATTCTAATTACTATGTTTTTGGAGCTACAAGCATCTTTCTGTATGTAAGTGAGAATGATGTTTTTGAGTCATTTTGCATTGATTTTAAGGATATAATTATAATTAAGTTGTTATAAATTTCTCGTAGGTTAATGTTAATGTATTTATATTCATTATAATTCCCTACTCAAGTATGGAGAGTCAAATGTTCTTGACTGTATGTTGATAGTGTTTCGTAGTTCTGAGTAAGCCTTTTTGTAGCAATATTCTTGAGGTCTTTTGGTATATATATTGAAGACTAAATAACTTGGTGATGTTTTTTACGTTATAAATATCCTATAAATTTTATTTTATGTTTTTTTTATATGTTAATATTGGTTATATGCTTTAGTTATGTGAAATAGGTTTTCGGGCAATAAGAAGGCCTAATGGCAAGTAGACCTAATTGGGTGGTTCAAAAAGTGAAATGAGATAAATGGTGTGGGGACATAATTTTAGATTATCAGGTGAATATTAAAGTGAAATTTTAAGTTTTTAATTCATTTTTTGAGGCTCAAAGTGTTCTAAAGAGGCCTAAGTGAAGTGTGTGCTTAGAGAAGGCCTAATGGTGGTTTTGGCCCTTAAGGGTAATGACTGACCTATGTGATGTTTTTTTTCACTTTTTAAATGTTTGTATTGATATATTTATATGTTTATACAATTATGGTGAGGTACTTGGCTGACCAAGATGGGTAAGAGTAAGACTCAAGTATAAAGACAAGGTTTAATAGGCCTAAATTGACTAGTTAGAGAATTTAACATATAAATGAATAATATATAGTTTTATAAACCAGGTAAAGGGATTTAATATAATAATATAGGTGTTTTTATTACTCTAATAATATCTAATATTATTATATATATGTGTTGATAAATATCATTTGTCCTAATTCTACCAAGGAAAGGGTTAGTTAAGCAAGAAGGCATAATACACCATTTGAGAGAGATAGAAGAGTGAGAAGAGAAAAAGAAGGTCATATTTAGTTGAGTAATAAATAATTGTCCAAGGTTGATCAGAGTTTAAATTTATATTATTTTTTTTGGTTTACCTATGGGTTTGGATCCTCCTTGTAGGTTGGACCTTGCTAAAGGATTGTTGAGTTGGTGCTTGACTAGTGAGGGGTTGGTGCCTCACTAAAATTTTAATTAATTTATTAGAGTAATATATTAAAATATATGAATTAGTGTTTTTTACTTCCCAAGAGTTTTTTCACATATATTTTGTGTTATCATGTTGTTCACTTTCATAGATACTTATGTATGCATTAACTAATGTATGTATGTGAATGAATACTTCATGGATATTGAGTGAAATTGAGGGAATGATTTTAGACAAATAATTCACCCCCTATAACTATATTTAATTACAATATTTGGTATTATATTATTTAATTTTAATGAGGTCTTATAACCTAAAGGATATTCTAAAGCAAATAAAAATGGCTAGTCAAACACAAGGTGGTTTATCTACAAACAAAGATCCATTGTTTAATGGATCTAATTATGCTTTTTGGAGTGTCAAGATGAGGGAATATATGATGTATAAAGGTCATGATGTTTATAAATTAGTCTTAGATGGATATAATGAACCTCTTATTCCTCTTATAGATGTGACAAGCAAGAAGGCTAGTGTTAATAACTCATAATTAATGAATGGTATTATGTGTGGCCTATCAAAGGCATAACTTTTGAAAGTGATGAATTTTATGTATTCTAAATAAATTTGGGAAAATTTTAAGAATATTAATTAGGGATAATCCAAGGTAAAATTGGACAAGTTACAAACCCATAAAAGATAATTTGAAAGATTAAAAATGAATGAATATGAGACCATTATAGCGTACTTGTTAAGAGTTGATGAAGTTGTCAACATCATAAGAGGTCTAGGTGAATATTTAAAAGATTATACTATTATTTAAAAGGTATTGATGTCTATAACTCCAAAATTTTATTCTAAATTATTTATCATTAAATAAGTTAAATATCTATACTTGTTAGAGATGGATGGACTTCATGGCACACTAACAACCTATGGGATGAGGACAAGTGAAGGAAGACATGCAAAGAAGGAAGATGCATTCAAGGTAGAAAATAATCCAAATGATAAGAATACACAAGGTAAGAAATTATAAGATAATGATTAATCTTATTTCAATGATGATGATTTGATAGCTATGTTTATAAGAAATTTGAAGATAGGCTCAAGTAAATAAAAGGGCAAATTGCCTTTTAAATGCTTCAATTATGGAGAGATTGGACACTTTTCTAACAAGTGCCCTCATAATCATAAGGATAAGAATGAATAATATCATGATGAAGGTCATGATGATCATAAAAGGTACTAAAATTTTGATAAGAGCAAGAAAAGTTTTAGAAGGTATGATGATAAGAAGAAGTTCTTCAAAAACAAAAGAAGTTTCTACACCAAGGAAGATTAAAGCTCAACTGATGAGAGTGAGAGAGTGATTATGAGATTGACCATGAAGGTTATGTCCCTTATGTCAATGAATTTATATTCATGGTTGAAGAAGAAAGATGCTCAAATTAATAAGAGTCCATATGGATTAGAGGTGTTGTTGGTGATTTAGATGAAAAAGGAGATGAGGTGGACTTTGAGTTTGAGTTGATGAATACTATAAAATAACTGAAGATGGTAAGGAATAATAATATGGTGATGATATATCTTATCAAATATTATTAAGATAAAATTAATTTTTTTGAATAAATACTAAGTAACAAATCTAAGGAACAAGAGGAAATAGTCAAACAAGTGGAGACACAACTTGAGATTATGACTACTAGTGTAAAGACCAAAGATGAAGAATGTAAAAGGTATGTAAATGAAGTGGATTCCTTGAAATATGAGTTGTAGCATGAATAAAGTAATTTTTAGTCCTTTTTGAGGTTTTAAAAGAGTAACAAATATATATACAACATTCTAAGTAGTCAAAACATTGGCAATGACAAAATAGGCATTGGTTTTAATGGAGACCAAAATAAGAACACCAATGTGTTAAAGAATATTTATAAACAAAAAAAGAATAAGGGTGATGATATAATGAATGTAAATAATATTAAACAACTTAATATTATAAGGTATGTTAACCCTTCCAATGGTTGTTGTTATTCATGTAAGTAATTTGGACATAAAGCAAGGCATTGTCGAAGGCCCTCCAAGAATGAATATGCATGGAATTATGAGAATCATTAGTCAATATACATGGTTCATGGTGTGTTCTAATCAAAATTAATAATGTGTTTCACTTGTCATAAAATTAGTCATATTAAAAAATACTATAAGCATAGATTCTCAAGACAAAATAAGAAAGTTGACAACCCTAGTGTAAAAGAAAGATGACTAGATAATAAGTGGAAACCGAAGATAACTAATATTGATGAGTAGTTTTCAAGTCCATGTAGATTATTTTCCATGGTAGATAATTTTAAAGATTCAAAATAATTCCAATAATTCTCTTTGTTAGCTCAGATTGTTAATGAAGGAGACCAAACCAATAGAACAAGCCAAAATCTTATTCAAACAAATATTGATGAGGTCAAGCCTAAAGTACTTTTAAATATAATTAGGATCATGAAGTAAGTTTATTCAATTAAGGAAATGGATATCTATGAATCTCTTAAGTTTATGCTATTTTAGGTCTTCAAAACATAAGTGACTCTATTAGGCTTCATGGAGGCACTCAGCTAGTAAGCAAAAAACATGAAGGATGCTCAGTCATAAGTGGATTTTTGTGGTCTTTGGTGAATTTTAGATTCAAGGTTCACTGAAGAGTCTATTTTAGGTATGATCACAAGAGCTAGGACATAGATTTTATATGATGACTTGATCAAACCAAGTCACAATTTTGATAATGTCTAAATTTATCATGGAAATAAGAGGATCCAATCATGCTCCAAGAGTAGGTATGTAATCCTAATCTATGTTAAGATTATTTGAAAATAAAAGGTGTATTTTTTCAAATCTAAGGATTAGATAAGTTTTCAATGACATGGCCCTTTGAAATTAATGCCAAAGGGGAGAAATTTCATGTTTGGGAGAAATACTAAGTATCAAAGAAGATCCAACTTGAGGAGATGAGAATAATCTACTATATTATAATGTTTGACATCAATGGTAAAGGGGATATTTTTTAGGTATGATTCCTATTATTTGTTTTGAATCATTTTTGTTTTCATTGATATCAAATTCAAGATAAATGTTAGTTATGTCAAGGTCAGAGTCGAGGCCATGCATGGTGAGATGATATTGTCAAAAGTCTCATAAAAAGAGAAAATTTGAAGGAAACCTATTTTATGTATATTGAGAGATAATTATAAAGAAACCTAGTAATTATTTTTAGGTTGATTACATGTCAAATTCAAGATCATGATACATGGTAAGCTAGAGTTGTGTACTAGGTGTCCTGAGAAACCTATTCCATCCCTAAGAGAAAGATTATGCATGAAGCATAGTGAATCTTGGTTATTTTATTTTTTAAATAATTATAGAGTATAATTTTTTTTGAAAACATGATAAAGAGGAAAATAATCCTTCATATGAGTTCCAAGGTCAAGTTTTAAGGCTTTGTCCTTACTTAAGAGATCTAGTGAGGAGGCACAAACTTGGTAGCATGATGAGGTGAGGAGTATGAGACCTGGTAGTTGATGGATGTAAATTTATTAACATGATATGAGGTTATATTATATGTTTATGAGGCTTTTATTTTATTACAATAAGTTTCAATGTATGTTCATGGTCTAATTATGATTGGTAATTTAAGACCCAGTGAGCAAAGAGACCTAGTGAGGCCTAATGAGGGGTCAATATAATTTAAATAGGTACCATAGATATTAATAGAATTTATATAGGTTTGATAGGTTGTGTTAATTTTTTTTACAAAGGTTGAGGTCATATTATAAATAATAAATCACGAAAATTGGTGTTGAGGTCCTTTGTGTGCATAAAATGGGGTGTTGTAGGCCTGAGAAGGAATTTCTTGTGCTCATTGGCACGTGAAAAATTTGCATGAGATATTTATAATATCATATAATTTTTGGAAGGTCCCTATATATATATATTTATTATTTTTATAATTTATGGGTAATCCTTTACGAATGATTGTTAAGAATGAAAACCAGTCAAAACCCTCCTAAAACCCTCATAATGACCTGATAAGAAAGGTCTTGTAAATTATGGATTATAATGGTTTTTATTACCTATTTTTATGTTTGAAACAAGTAAAGGAATATTATATCTTCCTCTAGGTGGTTTTGGTTTGTCATGGCAGTGAGTAGAGGCTATAAGAAACCCCTTATTTCTTAGAATTCTTTTGTAGCAGGTATGGTTGACCAGGTCAAAGCATGTAATCAAATAGAGGATGATGTGTAATAATTCTAGTTAATGAATTTTTATAAGAAATTTTTATACCTAAAATGTTCTAAACTAGTCATGGAAGTTGTCCTGTTACTAAATAGGCCTAAAGAGCAAGATAATGAGAAAACTAGGCAAGAATGAGAATGAGATTAGGGATTGGTTGTAAGGGATTAGGTATGGATCCAAATTCATGTTTTTATTTTATAATACCTATACCTAATATCCCATTGGTTTATAATTTTTTATGATGATCATACGCAAGAAAAAATTTATCCTGAAAGTGACATGTCTAACATAGTGAACTTTGTGTAGGGAGAAGATGTGACATTGATATGTAAGACCAATATTGATATTAAAAGCTGAAAAATATCTATTATAATATTTTATAATTATTATTAATGATCATAAAATAAAAATTTAAGTTTATAAAATTGTTCACATAGGTGATCTAAATCTTTATTCTCATAACTATTTTTTGGAGTTACAGATAATTTTTTGTGTGTGAGTTAGAATGATGTTTCTGAGTCATTTTGCATTGAGTTGAAGGATAAAATGATAAATAATGTGTTATAAAGTTATCATAGGATATACATTTATTTATCTTCATGATGAGTCCTTTTTCAAGTATAGAGAGTCAAATGTTCTTGACTGTATGTAGATAGTGTTTTGTAGTTTTGAGTAAGTCTTTTTGTAGGAGTATTCTTGAGGCTTTTTGGCCTATGTAGTGAATCCTAAATAAATTATGGATGTTTTATAGGTCATAAATATATAATAAATTTTATTTTATGTTTATTTTATGTGTAAAATCTGATTTATTTCTTCATTTATTTGAAATAGACCTTTTGGCGGTAAGAAGGCCTAATGGTGAGTAGAACTAATTAGGTGGTTCAAGGAGTGAAATGAACTAAATGGTATTGGGGAGATAAGGTGAGATTATCAGGGGTATATTCAAGTTAAATTTTAATTTTTTAATTCATTTATGTAGGCTCAAAGTGTTTAAAATAGGCTCAAGTGAAATGTGTGTTTAGAAAAGGCCTAATTGCATTAGGTCTCTATTAGGCCTAATAATGGTTTTGGCCTTTAAGGGAAATGAATGACCTATGTGGTGGTTGTTTCAATTTTTAAACATGTGTAGTTATTTATTTATGGGGTTATCCAATTATGGTAAGGTTCTTAGCTAACCACTACGGGTAAGATCAAGAGTCAAGTATAAAGACAAGCTCTAATAGGCCTAATTTGACTAGTTAGAGAATTAAGCATATGAGAAAATAATATAAAGTTTTGGAAACTAGGTAAATGGATTGAATATCATTAGATAGGTTTTATTAATATTCCAATAATATATAACTATCATTATATAGGTGTTGATCAAGGTCATTTGACCTAATTCTTCCAAGGAAAGGGCTAGTTTAGTGAGAAGGCCTAATAGGCCATTAGAGAGGGATAAAAGAGTGAGAAGAACAAAATAAGGAGGTAATATTAAGTTGAGTAAGAAAAAAGTGTCTAGATATGATTAGAGATTAAAGATATCTGATTTTGTGCTAGGTTACCTAGGGGGTTGGAGCCTCCTTATATGTTGGAGCTTGCTAAAAGACTAACTGAGTTGGTGCTTGACTAGTGAGGGTTGATGATCCTTGTGGGGTTGGTGCCTCACTAAAATTTTGATTCATTTATTATAGGAATGAAATCCAATTGTGAATTATTGGTTATTATTCCCCAAGAGGGTTTCCCATATATATTCTATCTTCTCGTGTTATTTTCTTTCATAGATGCTTATCTATGCATTAACTAATGTATGTATGTGAATGAATACTTCATGGATATTAAGTGAAATTAAAGGATTATTTTTAGACAATTGATTCACCTCCATCTCATTATCTATACTTCTAATAATAAGGTGGTATCTAAAATTATCCTCTATGACACACCATAATTTTTTTTTGATTTATTCTATCTTAACAACCACTTTACTAGGCATCCAGAACACTAACATAAAATATATAGGGATGCTATGTATTGAGGCCTTAAGTGGTTATAATTTACTTGCCTAAGTGATTAGGTGACCTTGCCATCCAACAAGTTTTCTTTGGATTTTATTGATGAGTTGATTCCATAAATCATGATTGATTCTACCTTTAAATAAGATAATGCCCAGGTAAGTTGATGGAAGATGACTCACCTAGAATACTAAAGTTCTTGTGATATTTTTATATAGCATAATGGGAGTGTTGAATTAGAATAATTAAATCTTGTAGAAATTAATGCATTGGTGGGAGACCCATTCATAATTTTAGAGGATGATATTAAATTGACTAGATTTCTCAACTGAGGCTTCCCCTAGGATAATCATATCATAAAAAAAGTATTCATGAGTGATGGGATTGGTATTGGGATCCACTAAGATACCATTTATATTTGTGACTAGGCCTTTAGTAGACTTCTCTCCAATGTTTTTTCCACAATGATGAAGAGATATTGGAAATAAAACCCCCTATCTTAAACCAATAAAATTCAAGAAGTAGACTTTGGAGACTACAGTGATTAAGATGGAGAATTTTGTCATATAAATTTAGTTCAAAATATTTTTTTTATGTCCTAATTGAATTCTAGTCTCTCAAGGATTTCCATTATAAATCTCTAAGATACCCAATCATAGGTTTTTTTCATGTCAATTTTAATGAACATGGATTGTCTTGAAGATATTGAGATAGAGTGGATGGATTCATGGACCATAATAATTCCATCAATTATTTATCTTTTGGAGACAAAGTCTCGCTATTATTCCTTGATCACCTTAATAAGATTGGTAAATTATTATTAGTATGGTAAATTATTAGTATGGTAAATTATTAGTAGTACTTAGTCACTGACAAATATCCCTACTTTGGATTCTATAAATCTATCAAAATTTTATCAAAATCAATTTTTGATAGCCATCAATCCCTAAATAAAGTTATAAATTATTCCCAATTGATGATTGTGGAGTGAAAACCCACTTATAACTTCTTATTGCCCAACCAAGTTTTTGCTTCACTAGCAAGTTGGTATGCTCACCATACTACCTTGGTCACCTTAAATTAATTTAAAATTTAAAAATACTTCTCCATATTAATGATCCAAAATTCATCTCTATCACCCCACTATTTCATCAAATTGGGTGGATTTAACTTTTTTATTTCATGCATAAGATCTACATCCACTTGTTTTCTTGTAGCTTACTTCTCTTAATCATGATCATGCCCTTAATCCACTTCCTGATCAACTTATTGATCTTCAAGTTCTCTTCCTTGTTATCCCCATGCATCTCCTATTTTATGTATAAAATTCTATCTCAGGTTTCATTCATTATAGTGAGAGTTTTATCAAGCTGTACAACTTGCTCAATTTTTAACTAGTGAGGATCGTGTTGTGTATTTTGAATAGAATTTTCCCCAGTGATTTATTTTCAATGTACCATTTACTCAAATATAAATGAGGAGAGATATTCTAATGTTAATGGACTCATTAGGTCTAATCATTTAAACCTATGTTCTGATACCAAATGTAATAACCCCTCTAGGTTATACTAATAAAAAGTACACATTTTTAAAAATAATATGGATTAGTTAACCTCAATAGTTAATGATAAAAACAATATAGTTTTATCATTTAAAAATAATTATATAGTTATTATAAATAGCTAAATTAAGATAATTACAACCAAGAATTTATCATTTATCCACTTATTGAAGTTTATAGTTATTTTATATTTTCATCTCCCAAATAGGATTGTAATGGAATATAAATAATAAAAATATAAAATAGATTATAACTTAGAAATGAAAATATTTTTCATTGATAAAAGAATTATAAGTTAGGCAAGTCTAACTGTATATATAATAAGCAACCATTGCTTCATCTTTATATGCCAAATACTAAATTTAAACAAATGTCAACAACCACTACTATGTAGGTTTAAAGATATAATATTATCCAAAGTACAATAATTCAACATAAATTCCAAAGTATGGATAAAAATAAAAAATTATATCGATGAATATAAAATCATATCCTAGTTGTAGAGAATGAGAGCATAATTTAGGAAATTTTACACCAATCATAGACAGTTAGTTCCCCACATGCCTCTACACTAGAAATGACCCTTCCTTTAATGAGGGGATAGACAATGGTGATGTGAACATCGATAACTAATGAAAAATAATGTGTAAGATAAAAAATATTACATGTAAAAAAAATAAATACCCTGGATAATCATCCTCTATCCAATATAAAAACACATATTCATGTAATATATAAGGTACTTATTAGCAAAAATTCAATCCCAAGTTCTGCCTTTTCGTTATGGCCAAACACAACATTCAAAATGGTGTAATCCATCAGAAAAATGTCAAGTGTGTGTTTTCCTTCAGAGAATGGTTTTTTTTAGTCTCCTTACAATCATTATTTCTTTTGATATTTTTTTACTTTGGGTTTTTTTTCCAAGTCTTGAAGGAATTGGCCACTTCATTTCCTTGAATAACTTGGTCCCTTTTACTTTTCCAAAGGGTCTCTTTCTCAAGGAATTGGTGCACTTCAATATTTTTGAGGGGAAGTTCCTTCTTTCCAAAGGGTAGTTCCACTTTTTTGAAGGTTCACTTTCAAGCTTCCCAAAGGATCATTCTCTTATGAATTGTCTATTACAGGTTTTTCGAAGGGTCTTTTGCCAAAGGGATTGGTGCACTTTAATCTTTCCAAAGGGCAATTCCACTTTTCTAAAGGGACACTTTCCAATTTTTCAAAGGGTAATTCCACCTTTTCAGAGGGCATTTAAATTCTTTTTAAGGGTAATTTTGAGTTTTCAAAAGGTTTACTCTTTGGGTTTATTCTTTCTTTCAAACTTTTTGTTTCAGACAAAAAGTCCAAAAGAATTTTTCTTTGTAACTTTTTCAAAAGAATTGTTTCAAACTTTTTGTTTGAAACAATATTATCTAAGGGTACATTACAAATTATTGAAGGGTTTTTTTCTTAAAAGTTTCCTTCAAAAAAATTTTGAAGGGACACTTTCAAAAAACCCAAAGGGCCTTTTCCTCAAATAAAGGTCCCCTTTCTTTCTTCCGATGGGCATCTTCCAAGGAAGTGGTCACTTGAAAAAAGTCTGGAAGGGTAATTCCATTATTCTAAAAGTTACTTCAAGTTTTGAGAGGATATATTCACTTGAAAAGTGCCCTACAAAATTTTTTGAAGGGTCTTTTGTACTTAAAAGTTTCCATAAAACAAGTGAAATTGGTCCACTTCCAAAGGTCTGAAGGGACACTTGGGAAAAATCTAAAGGTTATAAAAATTATGTAAATTCTATAGAAGGATTGCCAAAGGGCATGTTTGAGTAGTCTGAAGGGTATAGACAAGTCATAAAATGGAGTTCATATAAAGATGAGTCCAAAGATAATATAATGGAATCCATAGAAAGATGGTTGCACAAATGTCAAACTTCTACCTTAGAAAATAGTTGTTGGGAAGTAATCAAGCTTGAAAATCCCAAATATGTAAGGCTCCAAAACTTCAAAGTAGGTGAGCTCCAAGAGGCCAAAGTAATCTAGCTTGAAGACTCTGAAGTAAGTGAGCTTGAAGAACATGAATTACTCTACATAGTGTAAATCAAGATTCTCCAAGGACTCAAATTATAAAGACTTTATAAGTTAAGTACTCACAAAAACCTAAATTACAGTATGAAGTGCAAATTATATTTTTAGGATTAATCGACTTATAAAAATTGATACAATAACTAACCCATGATTCCAATGATCAATATTGGGCATCATATGAATGAAAAGATACCATATGGCATAAGTTGGGGAAAAAATGGATTTTCAAATGTATATGGAGGATGATCCATAAGCATCCATGCCAGATAGGTCAATTATGCAAATCAATGATCCTTGTATTTTTTTGATGACCAATCAAAAGGTGTGAGGTTGAGGGGATCCATGTAGGTTTTTTAATCTCCAAGGATAAAAAAAATGAAATTGACTGCCCTCCATTCCATTGCACATCTCAACGAGATGAGGAGAAGCTATTAAGCATCAAGACAAAATTCTAATAGGTGGATCCATTGGTAGCAACCATATTGATGCCATTACTCTATATCTTATTTCTATTTGGAAACCATTGGAGAATCGTCTTAAAGAGGGTAGGCTAAGGGCATTTAAGGGGGTGACATCGATTAGTCAAATGGCGTAAATGATCATCATTGACAAAATTAGTTGTGGCTAAAGATGGAGACTTATAAAAGATTTGATCCCTCTCTTTGACACCAAATGCCTCTACCTCTCATGTCTCTTTTGATATATATACAACCCTTTGGCTAGTAAAAAATATATATCCACACAGTGTATGGCAAAGCCCTATTGGAATGATATCACATTTTACCTTTAATCATTAAGTACTAGTCTATTTTATTTGAAGTTCAGACTAATTATCTGAGTGTGTAAGATATGTAAAATTATAAAAAGTAATGGTTTTGATCCTTCTATCCTTTTTCCTTCATGCATGAGCAAGATTTTTAGATTTAAATGGTCATACAAAGTGTTTTTTATTGTATTGAATTTCTACATGTGTATTACTATTTTTAAATATGCAAAGTTTGCCTTTCATTTAATTTGCCTTATGCCATTTTACACATCTCACCTCTATGTTGAAATACTTGTGTTAGAATACTTAGAGCTTGGGAATGGTCTATGTGTTTTACTATATTGTGTTCTCAAATATGACATTCATGTGGAATATAATCTTGGTGTATCACCATTATCATAGTAGGTTTTCCTTTTTTTATAATTTCTAACTCTTTTCCCTTCAATAAATTTGGTTTAGACATAAATGGTTTTGAAGAGACACATTTAGGGAGCTATCACTTTCAAATATAGAGGTTTATTTCCCTTATATGCACACCCACATCACTAAAAATGTCCCAACATTACCCAAATATAGAAGAGGCATAAACAACCCCTTCTAGGGTGCAAGATTTGCAGCCAACAATTATGGCATGCCTGGTGGGACCCCAGTTCCTGGTTATTTACATGTCAAGGTGAATTTTTGTATTGAAAAAATTGAGTTTGTAATCTTAATAAAACATTTGATGACTCTAAAGGGTAATAATCCTTGATTGTAGATCGATTTTTCCATGTTTAACTTCATGGTCATCACTAGGTCATCTACGATTCTTGACCAAGCCCCTTTAGATGAAATTATTCTTGAAGAGCAACACCATGAACCTTTCTTTACACTTAGAGATCTTGGGAAAGGAAAATTTGAATAAGAAGAAGTTTAAGAGACCAAAGACGTAGAAGATCAAGAGGAAATAAGAGAAATGGATAGAAAATAGGCTTTCCTAGCCTTTAACACATAAAATTCAATTGACCTTCCTACATACAACCCTATCCCTCTAAATTCTACCAAGAATATCCCTATTTTTAATGGGGAAGGTTCTAGTACCCCATTTAAATAGATTAGGGACATCTCAAATTTTTGTAACTTTAACAATGTCACCTGAGCCAATATAGCCATTATGTTGCTTACCATGTCTCTAAAAAGCAAGGCACTTGACTAGTATAGGACATTTTAAGGGTGTTTCATTACAAGTTCAGATGGCTTTGGAGAGTTATTAGTAATAAGATTTTAAAATAAGAGTGACCATGCCTCACTAATCCATTAGTTGAATGTAATAAAGAGAGGTCCCAATGAATCTATGGGGGATTTTAATGAAAGATTTCAAAGGACATAACATAGGTTTCTACCTATCATGAGACATCCTCCAATATTTGTGTTCCCCACCTATCTCAAAGATATTTATGCTAATGTAGCAGTGATGTTATAATCTAAGGGAGGATTCACTCTGCCTGATGCATATGAAATAGCTATTAAATATAAAAATATATTAATACAGGCTAAAAATATACCTCCAAGAGTTTTTATGCCTTTGTTGTTTCATATTTAATTTAAATCTCTAATCATAGCTCACATTCCTCACACCAATGTCAATCCAAGAGCCTTCCCTAAGAAAGTGGATAGTGTTATGGATAAAGATGAGGAAATTTGGTGATTATGCACTTAGATCAAGCAAGCTCAATTCCAAATAAGTACTCCTCCTAATCCAAAATATTATCCTCAATAAGAATATAAAGCTACACCCTAATACAATTACCAATGGAGAGAACAAGGTCATCAAGGTTTCAATAGGCAACCCAATGCTTATAATCCCAATACCACTCCTTTTCCTAAGGTAGTTGTTCTAGTACATGCTAATCTAGTCCAAAGAGAGGATCATTTAGACTAATTGTGGTAACCTATAGGTTATTTTTTGCATGATGGTGGAGAAGATAGCCAATACTTGGTGGCACAAGAAGAAGCTACTCCTTACATGACATCAGAAGAAGTGAATCCTAGTCAAAAGAATAACTGTGGAGAAGGCAACAACCAAAGTGTAGGCATGATGAACTTCCAAGAAAGAGTTGATTACATTTTGAATCAAAGCACGTCGATTATAGAAAAAAAATATCTAAGAAGAGATCTCTGGGAGATGTTCTAGAATTACATGTAACTAAAAGTGATTCCTCTCTAATGGCATCGATTGTGGATCCTAATGCAATTCCTACTATGAGTTATGCCCCTCAATAAAATCAGAATGCTAGTTGGGTTGTCAAGCCTAAAACATAGTAAGTTTAGAATACTCTACCTTTAAATTTCTAATAAAAGGTGAATTCTCCCTCTCTAAACAGTATTTATTCTTTTAAGAATACCAAGACAAACATATCTCTTTGGGAAGTCTTATATACGTCAGGTTAAAAGGAGCTATTACAAGAAAAACTTGTAAACATTCATGTAGCCCCTCAAAATTCAAATCACAATGGTGTATCCCTTAAAAATTATCCAAGCCATGTCTTAAATCCCTCCAAAATGTTTGAAAATCCTCCACCCTTCTATCCAACTTTCATTGTGGGAGACAAGCTGGTCCATAATTGTATTGTGGATAGTGGAGCTATTACCACTATTATGCCTAATGTGGCAGCTGATAAGTTGGGATTAAAATATGAGACACATAAAAAGGGTGTATTTCAGATTTATGGGACTCCAAACAATATAGTGGGACTAATAAAAGGTTTGAAGGTATTTCTACATGATCGCCCAAGTTTACCAAATTTTCACGATGTTGTGGTGGTAGACCTTCTAGCTCATTTTGCTATCTGCTTGTCAAGGGAGTTCACAACTAAGATAGTAGGGTACATTCCTATTGATTGGTATTTTATATATTTTAAAATAATCTATGGAACCAAGGTGTCCATAAGTACTTATCCCTTATAATGGTTTCATATTGAGCCATATATGGAGGTGAACTCAAATTAGAATTGCCTAATTAGCAAAGAGCAAGAAGGTATCATGGATGATGAAGTATCCTTCCCCCTTGAAGGTATTTTTGATCTTTTCCTTGATAAGTAAAACATTGAAACACATGTAATTGATCCATATACTTTTATTGAAGAGACTGAGTTGGGAGTTTATTATATATGTGAAGCGGATGTTCCAATCCCTTTACTCACTAATGAAGACCATGAACTTGATGGGACATGGGAAATGTTCTTTGATAGATCAAGACAAAAAGTAGGTGTAGGAGCTATAATTATGTTAGTTTATCCATCAAATAATCATTATTACTCCTCATATATATTCCACTTTAGCTGCACTTGCAACGTGGCATAATATGAAGGCCTAGTCCATGATCTCCAATGGGCAAAGAAGAGAGGAATCAAGAATCTAAAAGTTTATGGAGATAGTGAGCTAGTCATCCACCAAGTAATAAATTAGGGTACATCTAAGAATACCTTGATTAAATCTTACAAGCATATGGTATGGGACCTACTTGAAGACTTTGATGCCTTCAACATAAAACCCATACCAAGGGATTCCAGTAAACATGCTGACAGATTGACTACCATAGGGGCGCAATTTGATATAACTACTGATGTGGGACAAGAGAAAGATCAATATTATATAAAGTTCATTGTGATACCCTCTATTATAGATAATGAAGTATCATGGTAGTTGTTTGAAATTGATGAACACATTGCACACTTCTTCCAAAATGAGGCAGGTTTCTCCTTAAGAAACCAAAAGAGACTACATGATCAATATAAAAAGCAAATCATTCAACTGAAGACAAATAAGATACTTAAGGGGCTGATTACTTTAGAGAGTTTTTTAAATGAGGATGACCAGAAGAATAAATAAAGAGTGAGCATGTCAACAAAGTAAGAGAACTATGAAAGAGTCCTAATTTTCAAGGACAAACTTTTAAAAATTGGCAAGGTACGTTCTTAGCCCGAGAGGTAGGATTTTATTAAATTGTGCAAAGAGTTTCATGATATATTTTATTGAGAGTATAAATAATTAAAAGGGTTTGATCTATGTCTATCTCATCATAACATTGAGTTAGAACCTAGAATTAAACTAGTCAGGTAAAAGTAAGGTCTTATCAATCTTACAATAGAGGAACTAATGAAGAAAGAGCTGACCAAACTGATTGAGTCTAGGATTATCTTTCCTATAAAACACTCAACTTGGGTGGATAATATTATACCTATATAAAATAATAATGGAGTGATCAGACTATATGTGGATTTTTAAGATCTAAAATAAGTGTCTCTCATGGATCATTATCCACTACCTTCTATACAACAAATTCTACAAGTTGTTTTAGGTTCCCAATGCTTCTCTCTTCTTGAAAGTTATTCAGGGTATAACTAAATATTGGTAAATGAGGAGGATTAGTTCAAAACAACCTTCACTACAAATTCGGGAACCTTTGCCTATAATAAGATGCCTTTTGGTTTGTCCAATGTTGGAGCCACTTTTTAAAGAGCATTAGACATGGCTTTTAAAGGTTTGATCAATAAGTTCCTACTTATGTACCTAAATGATGTTGCTAATAATATGAAAAATCTAAAGCAAGTGTTTGAGAAATATAGGGAGTATGGTATATCCCTTAATCCAAAAAAGTGCATCTTTATTGTTCATGAAGGTAAACTTTTAGGGCACAATGTTTTAAAAAGAGGCTTGTTTATTGACCCTAAAAGGATTGAGGCTATCCTAGGCTTGTTCTTGCCTCAACACAAGAAGGGACTACAAAGATTCTTGGGGAAAATAAACTTTGTCAGAAGATTTATCCTAAACTTTTTAGCTATGGTAAAGCTTATAACAACCATGCTAAAAAAGAACCATGTTTTTACTTGGACAAAGGAGGGAAAGAGAAGTTTTGAGATAATTAAATAAGAAATTGCAAAATCCCCTACTCTCTTAAACCTAAAATTTTCCAAGGATTTCATACTATATACCTTTTCCAACATTGATATAATCTTAGCCATGCTTATGAAAAATAATGATGAAGAGATAGAGCGACCAATTGCATTTTTTAGCCAAGGATTGGAGGATTATTAGGTTAGATATACATTTTTTGAGAAGAAAGATTTGACAGTGATAAGGGGATTGAAAAAATTAGGCACATGGTCTCAAATAATAAGATACATGTCATGGTTTCTCATCCCAGCACCAAAGAGTTTCTCCTAAGCAAGGACCTCAATGAAAAGAGAGTTGGTTGGATCACAAAGGTGATGGAGCATGACATGGACATCAAGGTAAAAAACTTGGTGAGAGGAAAAGGATTATGTAGGAATTTAGATTCTGATCTATAAGATCTAAAATAAGAGACCTTGATCAGCCAAGTTCATCACCAACTAGCTGATCACATATCAGTTCAGAGCTAAACACAAGACATCATCAGTTTTATTCAAAATGGTGAGTGTCTTGATGATTTGAGAAAGTATCAAAGGAGATAATTTAGATTGTAAAACATTCCCTATTGCATTTTTGATAATGTTATTTTTAGAAAGGACATAAATGGTGTGCTATTGAGGTGTGTTGACAGTGGTCAATTTGACATGATACTAGAAAGTTTTCACAATGGCACAAATGGAGGTCATTTCTCTCCTAGAACTACAACTACAAAGATAATGAGGGTTGGTTACTATTGGCCTAGTCTTTTTAAGGACTGTTATCATTGGGATAAGGTGAATCCTCAATGTACCTTCATTATAGGAAAATAGAAACTTGCAGCCCTTCCATTGAATCATATCCAAGTGGACCAGCCTTTCATGTAATGGGGCCTTTATTTCATTGGTATGATCAGCGTTCCATCAAGTGTTGGACATAAATGGATATTAACTACTACTAACTACTTCACAAGGTGAGTATAAGTTATTACATTAAAGGAGAAAAATGATAACACTATCTTGGAGTTCTATGAGAGCATTATAAAAAGGTTTGGAGTTCCTCATGTCATCATTTTTGATAATGCACTTACTTTCATAAGTGCCAAAACTTTTGATTAGGAAGGTAGGAATGGATTTCACTTGAGTGCCTCATCTAATTATTACCCTCAAGGTAATGGATTAGCTGAGTCTACCAATAGGAACCTCATCAATATCATTAAGAGAACATTGGATAATAATTAAAGATCCTAACACAAGTTGAAAACAACTTTATGGGTAGACATGATTATTCCTAAGATATCAATTGGTAACTCTCCCTTTGTATTTTTTTATGTGAGAGAATCTAGATTGTCCATATCCCAAGAGCTCCCTACCCTAGAACTTACAAGATAGCTAGAATTACTTGTAAACACTCTAATGGAAGTCAAGTTGACATAACTAATGAAACTGCAAGAGGCAAGGGATGATGCACATAAAGCTATGAAGCACCATCAAGTACTCATGAAGAACTCCTTTGATAGAAGATAAAGTGCAAGAGTGTTCAAAAAGGGTGACTTAGTCTTGAAATAAGATGAAGATAGAGCAAATCTAGGCAGACATACAAAGTTTGACACTTTGTGGAGTGGCACTTACATCATCAGTAAGTGCAAAAAAGGTAACCCCTTTCAACTATCTAAGATGAATGGATAAGAGTTGCCTATCCTTATGAATGAGATACACATGAAGTTCTAATATTAGTCTTTCTATTTCTATTTTTTAAATAGTAGTTTGGGTGTATGTTTCCTTTATTTCCTTATTGTGTTCCCTAAGTTCTTTGTGGAACATGTGTTTTCCTTATTTTTATTTTGTGTACGTTTGATCATTTAACTTATGTGTTTTTTTCCAAGAAACCTATTCAAGTTATTTTTTTAGTGCCTAATGTGTGACTTCATTCCCAATGGAAGGATTTAGGCAATTGGTGTTTGGCATAGTAGACCTGACACCCCTTAAAACTGCCAAGAATGTTGTCTAAAATTCACTCCCAAGTTCTTCCTTTTCATTATGGCCAAATACAAATTTCAGAATAGTGTACTCCCTTAATAAAATGTCAAGTGTCTTTTTTTCATTAGAGAATGATTTTGTTTAGTCTCCTTGCAAGCCTTATTTTTATCGGTAGGGATTTACTTTAGGTTTTTTGCCCAAGTCTTTAAGGAATTGGCCACTTTATTTTCTTAAATAACTTGGTCCCTTTTACTTTACCGAAGGGTCTCTTTCTCAGGGAATTGGTGCACTTCAATCTTTTCAAGGGGTAGTTCCACCTTTCTGAAGGGAAGTTACAATTTTTTGAAGGGTCACTTTCAAGCTTCCCAAAGGATCATTCTCTTTGAAATTGTCTATTGCAGGTTTTTCCAAGGGTCTTTTGCCAAAGGAATTGGTGCACTTCAATCTTTCCGAAGGGCAATTCCACTTTTTTGAAGGGACACTTTTCACTTTTTTGAAGGGAAATTCCACCTTTCTAAAGGGTAGTTCCATTCTTTTGAAGGGTAATTTTGATTTTTTGAAGGGTTTGTTCTTTATTTTAAACTTTTTGTTTTGGACAAAATGTTTAAAATAAATCTTCTTTGTAACTTTTCTAAAAGAATAGTTTCAATTTTTTTGTCCAGAATAATCTTTCCAAATGGTACATTAAAAATTGCCGAAAGGTATTTTTCTTCAAAATGTTCTTCAGAAAAAGTCTAAAGGGACACTTTCAAAAAATTTGAAGGGAATTTTCCTCAAATAAAGGCCCACATTCATTCTTTTGAAGGGCATATTCCAAGGAAGTGGTCACTTGCAAAAATTCTAAAAGGGCAATTCCATTCTTCCAAAAGGCACTTAATTTTTTGAGAGGTCTTTTCACTTGAAAAGTGACCTACATAAAAGTTTTAAGGGTCTTTTGTCTTCAAACATGTCCTTCAAATAAGTGTAATTGGTCCACTTCCAAAGGTCTGAAGGGAAACTTGGGAAAATTTTGAAGGGTATAAAAGTCATGCAGAATCCATAGAAGGATTTCCGAAGGGAATGTTTGAGAAGTTTGAAGGGTATAGACAAGTCATAGAATTGAGCCCATAGAAATATGGGTCCAAAGAGAATATAAGGGATTTCATAGAAAGATAATTTTATGAATGTCATGCCTTTACCTTAGCAAATATCCTTTGGGTAGTAATCATGATTGAAAATATTGAAGACTTAAGGCTCTAAAAGTTTGAAGTAGGTAAGCTCTAAAAGGCCAAAGTAATCCATCTTGAAGACTCCAAAGTAAGTGAGCTTGAAGAACATGAATTACTCTACAAAGTGTAAATTGGGATTATTTATAGACTCAAATTATAAATACTTTATAAGTTAAGTAGTCACAAAAACCTAAATTACACTATGAAGTGTAAATATATTTTTTGGGATTACTCAATAAAACTTGATCCAACAACTAACCCATGATTCCAAATATTTAAAATGGGCATTAGATGAATGAGAAGCTACCACATGGCATTATCTAGGGAAAATATGTATTTTCAAAGGGAGATGGAGGATGATCCACAAGCATCCACACCAAATAGATCGATGGTGCAAATCAATGATCCTTGTCATTTTTTGATGACCAATCAAAAGGCATGAGGATGAGGGACTCCATGTATGTTTTGGAGGGTTTTCATCTCCAAGGCCAAAAAAAATGAAATCAACTCCCCTCCATTCCATTGCACATCTTGATGAGCTGAGGAGAAGCTATTAAGCATCAAGATAAAATTCCAATAGGTAGATCTATTGGTAGTAACTATATTGATGCAATTACTAAATATCTTGTTTCTACTTGGCAACTGTTGGAGAAGAATCTTCAAGAGGGTAAGCTAAGGTAATTCAAGGGGGTGACATGGATCAATTAGATGGCTTGAATGATCATCATTGGCAAAATCACTTGCAACTGAAGAAGGAGACTTCTAATAGAATCAATTCCTCTCTTTAGAACCAAAGGAATCCTCCTCTCATGTCTCTTCTACTATATATATGGCCCTTTGGCTAGTAAAAAAATATATATCCACATAGTGTATGCCAAAGCCCTACTAGAATGATATCACATTTTGACTTTAAGCATTAGGTACTAGTTAGTTTATTTTGATGTTTGGAGTAATTTTCTGAGTGTGTAAGAGATGTATAGTGATAACAAGCGATGGTTTTGATCCTTCTATCCTTTGTCCTTCATGCCTAAGTAAATTTTTTGGATCTAACTGGTCATACAGAGTGTTTATAAGTGTATTAAATATCTACATGTGTATTATTATTTTGAAATGTGCAAAGTTAGCCTTTTCATTTATTTGCCTTGTGTCATTTTACACATCTCACCTCTATTTTGAAATACTTGTGTTGGAATCCTTAGAGCTTATTAATGTTCTATGTGTTTTAATTTATTATGCACTAGAATATGACATTCATGTGTAAGATAATCTTGTTGTATCACCATTATTAGAGTAGGTTTTCCTTTTCTATAATTTCTAACTCTTTTCCCTTTAATAAATTCGGTTTAGATATAAGTGGTTTTGTAGAGACACATTCAGGGAGCTAGCCCTTTCAAATACAGAGGTTCATTTCTTCTATAGGAACACCCACATGATTAAAAATGTCACAACATTTCCAAAATCTAGAAGAGGGTTGAATACCCCCTTCTAGGGTGTAATATTTGGAGCCAATAGTTTTGGCATGCCCAGTGGGACCCCAATTCTTGGTTATTTACAGGTTAAGGTGAATGTTGGTCTTGACAGGCCAGAGTTTGTAATATTAATACAACATTTTCCAACTCCAAAGGGTAATAATCCCTGGTTGTAGACCATTTTTTCCATGTTTTAATTCATGGTCCTCACTAGATCATCTAGGATTCTTAAACAAGCCCCTTTAGTTGAAATTCTTTGTGAAGAAAAATGCATTGTACCTTACTTTCCACTTAGAGATCATGGGCAAGGAAATTTAAAAGAATAATAAGTTGAAGAGACCAAAGAAGTAGAAGATCAAGAGGAAAGAAGATAAATAGATATACAACTACATTTCCTATCCTTTAACACATAAAATCCAATTGACCTTCCTACATACAACTCTATCCCTCCAAATGCTACTAGTAATCTCTCTAGTTTTAATGCAAAAGGTTTTATTACCCCATCTAAACATATTAGGGACATCTCAAAAATTTTTAACTTTAACAATGTCACCATAGCCAATATAGCTATTAGATTTATTATCATGTCTCTAAAAGGCAAGTCACTTAAATATTATATGACATTAGAAGGGGGTTGTATTACAAATTGGGATGACTTTATAGAGTTATAGGTAGTAAAATTTGAAAATAAGAGTGACCATGCCTCACTGATCCATCAATTTAATGTAATAAAAAGAGGTCCCAATGAATATATGGGGGATTTTAATGAAATATTTCAAAGGACATGGCATAGGTTTACATCTATCATGAGACCTCATCTAAGCTTTGTGTTCCCCACCTATCTCAAAGGTATTAGTAATGATGTAGCAGTGATGTTACAATATATGGGAGGATTCACTTTGCCTGATGCATATGAAATAGCTATTAAAGTTAAAAATAGCTTAATACATGTTATAAATCTACCTCCAAGACTTTATTTTCCTTTGGTATCTCATATCTCAATTGAATCTCCAATAATAACTCAAATTCCTAACACCAATGTCAAGCCAAGAGCCTTCCCTAAGAAAGTGGATAGTGTTATGCATAAAGATGAGGATATATGGTCATTACATGTTTAGCTCAAGCAATCTTAGTTCTAGATAAGTGTTTCTCCTAATCCATAATATTATCCTAAATAATGATATAGATCTCCACCCAAATAGAATTACCAATGGAGAGGACAAGGTTATAAATGTTTCAATAGGCGACCCAATGCTTGTAATCCTAATACCACTCCTTCTCCTAAGGTGGTTGTTCCAATACATGCTAATCTGGTTCAAGTATGGGATCATTTAGACTAATATGGGAAACCTCAAGGTTAGTTTATGCATGATGGTGGAGAAGACATCCAAGCCTTGGTGGCATAAAAAGAATCTAATCCTTACATGACATTATAAGAAGTGAATCCTAGTCAAAGGAATAACTGTGGAGAAGGCAATAGCCAAAGTGTAGGCATGATGAACTTCCAAGCAAGAGATGATTACATGTTGAATCAAAACACATCAATTTAAACTAGAATAAGAGCCAAGAAGAGAGCTAAAGGATATTTTATATAAGTACATTTAATTCCATGTGATTCCTCTCTAAGACTACCATTTGTGGATCCTAGTGCAATTCCTACTATGAGTTATACCCCTTAACAAAATTAGAATGCTAGTTGGGATATCAATCCTACAACACAGTAGGTTCAGACTCCTCTACCTTAAAATTTCCAAAAAAATGTGAATTCTCCCTCTCTAAAATTTCTTTATTCTTTGAAGAATGCCAAGACAAGCATATCTCTTTGGGAGGTCTTGTATATGCCTGGTCAAAAGGATCTATTACAAGAATAGCTTGCAAACATTTGTGTAACCCCTCAAACTTCAAAGAAAAATGGTCTATCCCGTACCAATGATATAATCCATGTATTAGATCCATAAAAAAAGTATGAAAAGCCTCCACCCTTCTATCTCACCCTCATTATGGGAGACAAGCTAGTTCATAATTATATTGTGGATAGTGGAGCTAGTATCATTATTATGCCTAAAGTGGTGGCTGATAAGCTGGGATTAACATATGAGACAAATAGTAAGGGTGTATTATATCTTGATGGGACTTCAAATAATATAGTGGGACTAGTCAAAGGTTTGAAGGTATTTCTACATGATTTCCCAAGTTTCCCAATTTTTCAAGACATTGTGGTGGTAGACCTTCCAGCTCATTTTTCTATCTGCTTGTCAAGGGACTTCACAACTAAGATAGGAGGGTACCTTTTTTATGATTGGTAACTTCTAGATTTTAAAACAAGATATGGAACTAAGGTGACTATAAGGACTCATCCCTTATCAATGTTTCATATTGAGCCATATATGGAGATAAACTCAAATCAAAATAGCCTAATTATCAAAGAGCAAGAAGGTGTCACGGATGGTGAAGCATCCTTCCCCCTTGAAGGTATTTTTTATATTTTCATTGATAAGTAAAATATTTAAACACATGGAATTGATCCATATAATTTCATTGAAGATAATTATTTGGGAGTTTATTTTATGTGTGAAGGTCATGTTCTAATCCCTTCACTCACTAACGAAGACCATAAACTTGATGGGATGTTGAAAATCTTCTTTGACGGCTCAAGAAGTAAAGTAGGTGTAGGAGATGGAATTATCTTAATTTGTACATAAAATAATTTTTATTAATACTCATATATATTCCACTTCAACTGCACTTGTAATGTGGCAAAATATGAAGGTCTAGTCCATGATCTCCAATGGGAAAAGAAGAGAGGAATCAAGAATTTGAAAGTTTATGGAGATAGTGAGTTGGTCATCCACCAAGTAATAAATAAGGATACAACCAAGAATACCTTACTTAAATCCTATAATCATAGGGTATGGGACCTACCTAAATACTTTGATTCCTTCAACATACAATCTTTACCAATGGATTCTAATAAACATGATGATAGATTGAATACCATAGGGGCACAATTTGTTACAACTATTGATGTGGGACAAGAGAAAGATAAATATTGTATCAATATCATTATGAGAACATCTATTCTAGATAATAAAGTATCATGGTAGGTGTTCAAAAGTGATGAACACATTTCACACTTTTTTCAAAATGAGGTAAGTTTCTCCTCAAGAAACCAAAAGAGACTACATGATCAATATGAAGAGTAAATCATTCAGATGAAGACAAATAAGATACCTAAGGGGCTGATTAACTTAGAGAGTGTTTTTAATGAGGATGATTAGAAGAAGAAATAAATAATAAGAATGTAAATAAAGGAATAAAACTATGAAAGCATCCTTATTTTCAAGGACAAACTTTTAAAAATTGGCAAGGTATGTTCTCAGCCTAAGAGGTAGGCTTTTATTGAATTGTGAAAAGAGTTTCATGCCATATTTACTTGAGAGTATAAAGACTTGAAATGGTTTGATCCAAATATAACTCATCATACCATTTAGTTATAACCTAGAGCTAAACTAGTTAGGTAAAAGAAAAGGCCTATTAATCCTAAGATAGAGGAATTGACGAAGAAAGAGTTGACCAAGATGATTGAGTCTAGGATTATCTTTCCAATCAAACACTCAACTTGGGTGGATAATCTTGTAGCTATTTGAAATAAGAATGGAGAGATTAGATCATGTGTGCTTATTTGAGATCTTAACAAAGTGTCTCTCAAGGATCATTATCCACTACCTTCTATGGAACAAATTTAGCAAGTTATTTTAGGTTCTTAACGCTCCTCTCTTCTTGATGGTTATTTAGACTATAACCAAATATTGGTAAATAAGGAGGATCGATTCAAGATAGCCTTCAATAAAAAGTGGGGAACCTTTTCCTATAAGAAGATTCCTTTTGGTTTGTCTAATGTTGGAGCCACTTTTTAAAGAGAAATGGACATGGATTTTAAATGTTTGATCTATAAGTTCCTACTTTTGTACCTAGATGATGTAACTATTTTTTCAAAAGATCTTGTTGATAATATGAAACATCTAAGTCAAATGTTTGATAAATGAAACGAGTATGGCATATCCCTTAATCCAAAAATGTGCATCTTTGTTGTTGATGAAGGTAAAATTTTAGGGCACATTATTTTAGAAGGATGCTTGTCTATTGACCTTGAAAAGTTTGAGGCTATCCTAGGCTTGTCCTTACCTCAACAAAAGAAGGGAATGTAAAGCCTCTTGGGGAAAATAAACATTGTCAAAATATTTATCCTATACTTTGTATCTATGGTCAAGCCTATCATAACCATTCTAAAAAGGAACCAAGTTTTTGACTTGAAAAAAGGAGGGAAAGAGTAATTTTGAGACAATCAATCAAGCAATTACAAAATCCCCTACTCTCTTAAACCCAAACTTTGACAAGGATTTCATACTCTATACCTTTTCCAACCTTGATAAAATATCAACCATACTTATGAAAAATAATGATGAAGAGATAAATCAACCAATTGCATTCTTTAGCCAAGGATTGGAGGATTATGAGGTTAGATATACATTTATTGAGAAGCAGGGTTTGACAGTGATAAGGGGATTAAAAAAATTTAGGCACATAGTCTCAAATAATAAGATATATATCATGGTTTCTCATCCTAGAACCAAAGAGATCCAAAATAATAGGTCTTGATCAACCAAGTTCACCCCCAACCAACTAATCATATACCAGTTTAGATCTAGACACAAGACATCATTAGTTTTATTCAAAATGGTGAGTGTCTCAATGATTTGAGCAAGTCTCAAAGGAGATACTTTAGATTACAAATGATTCCCTATTGCCTTTTTGATGATTTTGTTTTTAGAAAGGACACAAATGGTGTGCTATTGAGGTGTGTTGACAGTGGTCAATTTGACATGCTACTGGAAAGTTTTCACAATGATACAGATGGAGGTTATTTCTCTCCTAGAACTATAGTTTCAAAGATAATGAGGGTTGGTTACTATTAGAGTAATATTTTTAAGGACTATTATAATTGGGCTAAGTTTTGCCCTCAATGTGCCTTCTTTGTAGGAAAATAAAAACTTGCATCCCTTTTATTGAATCCTATCCAAGTAAACTAGCATTTCATGTAATGGGGCCTTGATTTCATTGGTATGATCAAACCTCCATCAAGTGATGAACACAAATGGATATTGAATGCTACTAACTACTTCAAAAGGTGGGTATAATCTATTACATTAAAGGAGGCAAATGAAAATTCTATCTTGGAGTTATATGAGAGCATTATTACAAGGTTTGGAGTTCCTCATATCATCATTTCAGATAATTCACTTGCTTTCATAAGGGACAAATTTTTGATTGGGCAAGTAGGAATGGAGTTCACTTGAGTACCTAATATATTTATTACCCTCAAGGTAATGGATTGGCTGAGTCTACCAATAAGAGCCTCATCAAGATCATGAAGAGAACATTGGAGAATAATCAAAGATCCTGGCATGACAAGTTGAGAACAAATTTATGGACAAACAAGATTACTCCTAAGAAATCAATTGGTAACTCTCCCTTTATACTTTTTTATGGGAAAGAAGCTAGGTTATCCATATCCCAAGGGCTCCCTACCCTAGAACTTACATAGTAGCTAGAATTAATTAAAAACACTCCAATGGAAGTTAGGTTGATAGAACTAATACATCTATTAGAGGTAAGGGATGATGCACACACGACTATGGAGCACCATCAAGTACTCATGAAAAAGTCCTTTGACAAAAGAGTAAGGGAAAGAGTGTTTAAGGAGGGTGACTTGGTCTTGAAATGGGATGAAGATAGAGAAAATCCAGTTAGACATACAAAATTTGACACTTTGTGGAGTGGCCCTTGCATCATCAATAAGTGTAAGAAAAGTAACTCCTTTGAGCTATCTTATATTAATAGAGAAGAGTTGCCTATCCCTATGAATGGGATACATCTAAAGTTTTGTTATTATTTTTTGTAGGTCTATTTTGTAAATAGTAGTTTGGGTGTGTGTTTCCTTTAGTTCCCTATTGTGTTCCCTAAGTGCTTTGTGGCATAAGTGTTTTCCATCCTTTTGTTTGGTGTGTATTTGATCATCTAGCTTATGTGTTTTTCTCTAAGAAACATGTTCCATTTATTTTTTAAGTGCCTATATGCATGAATCCATGCCCAATAGAAGGATTTAGGCAACTGGTCTTTGGCATAGCAGGCATGCCTCCACTTGGAATCACCAAAAAATGTTGGACAAAATTCACTCCTAGGTTTTGCCTTTTCATTATGGCCAAATACAACATTCAAAATGGTGTACTTCCTCAATAAAATGTCAAGTGTGTGTTTTCCTTCAGAGAATGCTTTTATTTAGTCTCCTTGCAAGTGTTATTTCTTTCAGCAGGGTTTTACTTCAAGTTTTTTGCCCAAGTCTTGAAGGAATTGGCCACTTGATTTTATCAAAGAGCTTGGTCCCTTTTACGTTATCGAAAGGTTTCTTTCTCAAGGAATTATTTCACTTTAATCATTATGAGGGGTAGTTCCATCTTTCCAAAGGGTAGTTACACTTTTTTGAAGGGTCATTTTCAATCTTCACAAAGGATAATTCTCTTGAAAATTGTCTATTGCAAGTTTTTTGAAGAGTCTTTTGCCAAAGGAATTGGTGCACTTCAATCTTTCTGAAGGGTGATTCCACTTTTTGAAAGGGACACTTTCTAGTTTTCCCAAGGGCAATTTCACCTTTTCAAAGGGTAGTTCCATTCTTCTAAAGGGTAATTTTGAGTTTTTGAAGGGTATGATGTTTATTTCAAACTTTTTGTTTTAGAAAAAATGTCTGAAATAATTCTTCTTTGTAACTTTTCTAAAAGAATTGTTTCAGACTTTTTATCTGAAATAATCTTTCTAAAGGGTGCATGACAAAGTGTCAAAGGGTTTTTTTCTTCAAATTTTCCTTAAAAAAAAATTGAAGGGACACTTTCAAAAAATATAAAGGGTATTTTCCTCAAATAAAGGTCCACTTTCATTCTTCTGAAGGGCATCTTCCAAGGAAGTGGTCACTTGCAAAAAGTTTTAAAGGACAATTCCATTCTTTTGAAAGGCACTTCAAGTTTCAAGAGGATTTTTTCACTTGAAATTTTCCCTACACAAAAGTTTGAAGGGTCTTTTGTATTCAAAAGTGTCCTTTAGAAAAGTGCAATTGGTTGACTTCCAAAGGTCTGAGGAGACACTTAGGAAAAGTTCAACGGGTATAAAAGTCATGTAGGGTCCATAGAAGGATTACTGAAGGGCATGTTTGAGTAGTATAAAGGGTATAGACAAGTCATAAAAGGGAATCCATAGAAATATGGGTCCAAAGAGAATAGAAGGGAGTTCATAGAAATATGGTTGAATGAACATCAAACTTCTACCTCATCAAATAGCCATTGGGAAGTAATCAGACTTGAAAATCCTGAAGACTTAAGGGTCTAAAAGTCTGAAGTAGGTGATCCACAAAATCCCAAAGTAATCCAGCTTGAAGACTCCAAAGTAAGTTATCTTGAAGAACCTAAATTACTCTACATAGTGTAAATCAGGATTCTCTAAGGGCTCAACTTATAAATACTTTATAAGTTAAGTAGTCACAAAAACCCAAATTACACTATGAAGTGTAAATTGGGTTTTCAAGACTACTCAACTTATAAGAGTTGATCCAACAACTAACCCATGATTCCAAAGATTGAAAGTGGGAATTAGATGAATGAGAATCTACCACGTGGCATAAGTTAGGGCAAAGATAGATTTTTAAATGTAGATGGAGGATGATCTACAAACATCCATGTCAGATAGATCGATGGTGCAAATCAATGATCTTTGTCATTTTTTGATGACCAATCAAAAGGCATGAGGCTGAGGGATTCCACATAGGTTTTGGTGGTTTTTCATCTCCAAGGATAAATAAAATGAAAGCAACTCCCCTCCACACCATTGTACATCTTGACAAGCTAAGGAGTTGCTATTAAGCATCAAGATAAAATTCCAATAGGTAGATCCATTAGCAATAACTATATTGATGCCATTACTCAATATCTTGTTTCTACTTGGAAACCATTAAAGAAACATCTTCAAGAGGGTAGGCCAAGGGTGTTTAAGGGGGTGACATAGATCAATCAAATGGCCTAAAAGAGCATCATTGTAAAAATAAAATACAACTAAAGATGGAGACTTCTAAAAAAAATGATCTCTCTCATTAGCACCAAAGGCCTCCTCTCACATATCTTCTATTATATATATGACCCTTTGGCTAGTAAAAAAAAATATATCCACATAGCGTATGGTGAAGCCCTACTAGAATGATATCACATTTTTCCTTTGAGCATTAAGTACTAGTCTATTTCCTTTCAAGTTCAAAGAAATTGTCTAAGTGTGTAAGAGATGTATAGTGACAACAAGTGATGGTTTTGATCCTTTTATCCTTTTTCCTTCATGCTTGAGCAAGATTTTTGGATCTAACTGGTCATATATAGTGTGTCTAAGTGTATTGAATTTTTGCATTTGTATTATTGTTTTGAAATGTGGAAAGTTTGCCTTTTATTTCATTTTCCTTATGTCCTTTTACATATCTCACCTCTGTGTTGAAATAATTATCTTATAATCCTTAGAGATTTGGAATGGTCTATGTTCTTTTTTGTATTTTGCACTAGAATATGACATTCATGTGGAAGATAATCTTGGTGTATCACCATTCTTAGAGTAGGTTTTCCTTTTCTATAATTACTAACTCTTTTCCCTTCAAGAAAGCTAGTTTAAACATAAGTGGTTTTAGAGAGACACATTCAAGGAGCTAGCCATTTAAAATATAGAGGTTCATTTCCCCTATAGGCACATGCACATGCCTAGAAATGTCCCAACATTACCCAAATTTGGAAGAGGCCTAAACACTCCCTTCTAGGGTGCAAGATTTGGAGCTAGTAGTTCTATAAAAATATTATGCATAAAATTATAACATTGCTTTCCATAAAACTTTTCATTATATTTTTAGACTTCAAATGAACTTATTCATATTGACACCAAATAATAATCTCTTATAAAATACATATAAAATTCTATCCTTCATGTTAATTTTAGATGAGTAACTCAATGTAGGGCTTCCTAATTATCACTCATCACCCTTTAACATGAATAATTTATAATTTAATTCAAACAATCATAAACAATACATAATAATAGTCTAAATGATTTAATCAATAGAATACCAATTTCTATGTTTTTCACTCATAAATTATACATTTTTTTAAAAAATTCAATTTTCTCTTCATTCAATGGTAAATTAACCATTATGCATCATATACCAAGGTAAAATATAATAATACAATGAAATTTTATATTATAATATAAAAATTTATTAGGAAGTTTACATATCAAATAATAAAATTCATAGGTATTGAATAATTTAATATTTTCTTAATATTTCAGGGGCATGGTGATATTTGGCTACTAAATTCAACTTTGTTTAGATACACACCTTTAAATTTTTAAAAAAAATGAATTTAATTCCTCATATCATATGAATCTTTAAAAATTCATAATAATAAAATAGATATAGGAAAGATAAATAATTAATAACCAGTTCAAGAAATAATAAACCACATGCTTCTACAATTATGATCCTATAACCATTCCTTAATGATGCTTATCATTTTATAAATGTAATAATAATGTGAATGGTATTAATAATTTATCTATGTGGGTTGTGGTCATATGACCCATAGTATTTTTTCTTTTTTTGTCAAACATTTATCTCTTTTAATTCTATGCCTACAACTTCCTAATGATAGGCTAAAACCTACTTATTTATCTCTTTATTTATTTAATAAAGACAAGATCAATCCTTAAATTCAAACTTAATTTTATTTTTATTTTTATTTTTATTTATTCCTATTTATCAATAGTTATATTTTCATATCAAAACCATAGACATTATTTAATAATGGTTCATTCAATAAATGTATACATACCCATATGCTTCCTTAATTCTATAAATATTCATATTATAGATTTTTCTTTTAATCCTAAATAGAATGAAATAATTTTTGTAGAAAATTATCCACAAGTCCATGATTTAATCAGGTTACCATTACATTTAATATGACTACCTTAATATATATTGATGCTTATATTTGGTTATTTTAACCACCTAAACATCTAAATATAGACCTTTTAACTTAAAAATGTAACTATTGAAAAAGCTTACAAGCACACTAATTATACTTTATAAAATAATATGGTATTTATGAAATTTAAAACCATATATTAGGAATGTTTCATTAATAGGGTGACTACTATAAACATATGGATGAAATTGAACTTTCACCTTTAAGTTTTTAGTCATGATCTTTTCAAATTCACAACGTATTAAATTTTCAAAATTATAAAAAAGTTTTAGCAAAACCACATATAGTTGTTCCATATGCCAGTCACTATTTTTTCAATTTCATGAAAATTAAAATTTCCAAATGAGTATTTGAATTCACCAAATCAAAACAACATATATCATACAACATAAATATCATAACCCACCCAAATCTAAAACCACTATGAAAGCCAATAATAAACTTTTAAAAAATTTGAAAGGTTTTTAAATGGAGGGTGGTATTTAAAATACATAATGTATATTTATATCCATAAATGGATGGTTTGATGGCACTACCACCCACATGAACATGTGTCTAAGGTTGATTTGACAAAACCCTAATTTTCATTTTATACCATTCAAATAGTAACTTGTTTTGCTAAGAAAATAATTAGCTATAAATTTAATGACCACTATCATAGTAACAAAGTTCATAAAACAAAATATAAAATCATTAAAATAGCTTCCAAGGAAATCTTGATTATTAAATCATCTTTAAATAAAATTCTTTAAAACCCATTTCACCAAAACCTTGGGTTTTTATGTTACCTGCATTTGAATTTATTTTCACTTTTCATTTCTTGTAAAAATGTCAACCAAATATAATTCCTCCTATGTTATTTATAATATCCATCATATTTGTTTTACTTTTATTTTTTGTTCTTCATGCCCTTCTATTTATAATGTTTCTCCCCTTGGTTTCATTCCTACCTCTGCCATAATTGGATAAAACTCCAACCATTGAAGATACCACATTGAGTTCATAATTGTATGCCCCTATTTATGGGAAAACCTCTATGTACACCTTAACTAAAACTTCCTCTTAGATAAAATCAAATTCCTTTCTCAAATGCATGCAGAGCCACTTAATAATGCTAGCAAAAGTCAATTTGCTAACTGTTGACTATTTTGACCACAAGTCAAAATAGGTCAATCCCTTATAGTTAAAAACTTGTATAGGCATATTTTATAATGTAATAAGGTTTGAAATGGTCCTATATTATGTTATTTAATGATATATTAACATTGGTCATAGTCAAATTTAGTCCCAAGTTATTTCATGTCACTTAGGGGTCATTTTTGAGTCATTAATGGAAGTTGTATGGATTTACTTGGTATAAAAGTGTTTTAAAATGTCCTTAAATATCCAATAGATTAGAATATTTTCATTCATTTTAGTTCTAACTGAAAATGTACATGTTCCCAACTAAAATCAATAAAATAGCTATAAAAGGAGGGCTTTTGGTAGTTGTACAATATCTAAAGGATTGTGGCATGTGTGGAAATATTATACAGTGGATATTAAACTTCCCTAACGTAAATTTCATGTTTTATATTCTTAAGTCTCAGAAATGTTTAAAAACCATTTCACTTCTCCATTGCTCTACTAGGCATGCAAAAATGGTCAAGAGGTTTTCTGATGGTATGGATAGTATGAGAGATTTCAGGTCAAATTATATTATGGGGTGTTATTACACTCAAAAAAATTCCATTTGAAGTTAGGATTTAAAATATTGGTTGCTAATGCTTTATGAACCATTCTTAATAATTTGACATTCTCTTTTTGTATGCTAATCCCCATACCCTATAGGTTTTATTCTAATATTGAGATGGGCCATACAATATAATTGATCAAAATGATTTTATAATAGGTAGACATCCTTATCTCATTATTTAAATATTTTTTTCATGTTTGGAGGAGGTTTGATTATCCAAACATCTCAAGTTGCAGGTTGAGGACATTAATGGAGTTAAAGACATGATCATCAAATATAAAAGTTTTCATTCCATGTAGTGGTTTAAAGTAGAGATATATTAATTATTCATGATAATTATAAGTTATGTAAATCACATTAATTTCAATATATATTTATCAAATTCATGCAATGATCAAGAGTGTAGTCATGTTTAACATAGTTAAGTTTCTTATATGTAGTCAATTGTGTCAAGTGTATCAAATCTTGCCTAACATCCATGGAGATGTAATGAGGAGTTAAAAGAAGTTTTTAATACACTCTTGTAACATGAAAAATCAATCCAAGCTATGAAAATGACATGTAATCTATTGTGATAACCAATTTATTCTGTAACAGTAGCCTACAACATTAATGTATACCTATAGGTATCACATAGTTTTTCCAAACACATTATAATGAAACATTTGAACTGGTTTGAGGTATTTAATGTGGATAGGATTCATTTGAAGACTGTGATAAGGTATAATAATTGATTATAGGCCTATACATTATGCATATTTCCCATATCCATATTCATTTCCCTATATATTGTATGTGCACCTATAGGTGGCCCTTATAGAGGCCTGAATATGTTGCATAGAGAGTTGGAACATGTTTTTAGACCTTCATAGGTGGTTTAAAAGTTTTATAATGTCCTAATAATAATTATGGATCCATAAAGTGGTAGGCAAGATTGAACTATAAGTCATGATTGAAGAAACTGATTTTAGGGATTAGTTACCTTAAACTTTGAAATAGAGCCTTGTCTACTTTTGGTGCTACCATATAATAGGGTAACATGAAGTATAGATGAGTTTTAATAATACTATCATAAATACCTATCATATGGGAGCTTCCTTGACTAAAGAGATTGAATTTTTGACTCCCAAGAGTTGATGCTAGAAGTCTCCTAATTTATGCATTCTTTCACTACACTTTTTTAGTGTTCTCTATAGTGTCTTAAACTTCAAATGGTCTTATATTATAAGGTTGTAATAAAAGAGCATATCACCATGTCAAATGGTCATATTTAGGTGATAATCACACTAAGTGATCCAAATAACATTAATATGGGTGGAGGTATAGGGTTTTGACATATACCATAATCTATAAGTGTGTCTTGCCCTCAAAAAAGGTAACCTACAACCTGATTATAAGTACCTATAGGATAATGACATAAAAATTAGAGATTGGACATGTAAGCATGAACATTTAAAATTTGGAGATGCATCCAAAGATATTAAATAAATCCTATACTATGTGTCATAGGTTTCAAGGGTTTTACATCACCGTTAAGACCTCTTTTTCTTTCAAAGAAGTCACCTATAGTCAACTATAACATGACAAGGTACTAGAACATGGTGATTTAGAGGATGGAATATCATAGATATGATGTGAATTGGTATAAATAAGATGATATTAATTACTTAAATAATATTTATATCATGATATATAAGTTATAAAATAAAATATTCACCTATATGCATGCCACTCTTGAACAAGTAACACCGTCATAGTTGACTATAGGCTAACTTAGTCAAGTAGAGGTGGGTACATATTTAAGAATTGGTAGAAAGGAATGAGTGTTGGAATGATGAAAATATTATTTATATTTATAATTTCCATCTCATGTAAAATCATAAAAAATAAATAGGGTATGATCCATCTTTAAGGTACACGTATAGTCAACACACAAATGTTTTTAGACAATCGGTGTATATAAGTATAACTCAGGTTTAATGATGTTTGGATGGGTTATTGATGTGACCCATAATTTAAATTAATTATATATTATCCCTAGGACCTATTTTATCCTCTCATTCATTCAAATAGCTTAAGATAATAGGTGAAGTGCCCTCTATTCTATCTTAAATAGAGGGCACTCCTAAAAAATGCAACCCTGTAGGTTTAGTAAATAGATGATGAGAAAGTGAGGTGGGATTTATTTAAGTAACTAAATAATGGTGAGGTGAGTTGTTCCAAACATGAAAAAACCTATATAAGGCATTTTAACCTTAGGAAACTACTCAAAGGTAT
This sequence comes from Torreya grandis, assembly GCA_037957365.1. Taxonomy (NCBI): domain Eukaryota; kingdom Viridiplantae; phylum Streptophyta; class Pinopsida; order Cupressales; family Taxaceae; genus Torreya; species Torreya grandis. The sequence goes on from JARHVA010002852.1 coordinate 1,217,561, forward strand.
TGATGAGTAGTTATGTGTAAATAGACCTACTAGGCCTTAACTAGGCCTAATGCCTAAAGGGGGTACAATTCCATTTACAACACAAAGTGAGAATTATAAATAATTGGATAACCTATATGGGGAGTTACAAGGTGTTTTAGGTCAATTGGTCTATATATAAGGTCATTAAGAACCCATTTATTATCTTAATAACATGACATGGTGCATAAAAAACAAAGAAGAGCTTGAGAAGGAAACATTAGAAGCTCATAATAATATGGATGAATAACATGGGATATTTAGGAGTTATGATATGTTTTAGAGGTTCATAAACAAGGATTTCATGGATTTTTTTCACAAGTTCAATGTTAAAATTTTATAAACAATCCTTAGAGGTCAAAACTACCTAAAACCCTCTAAAACCCTTACCAATGACTTGATGGGAAAGACAAAGAATATAAGGCATCTAGGAGGGATATTTTGACTTTGAAATGATAATTGAATTATATAATACTCCCCTAGGCTTCTTCCCACCAAGTTGGCTTCTACCTTATTTATATAGATAAGGAACAAAACTACTTTTCTTGAATTTTTTTGATGTTTTGTAGATAAAAAAAGGTTTCAAAAGATGAGGATCACTTGGGAGATAGAGTGAGACATAATATAACTCCCCATATCCATATTTTCCTTCAAAAAATCACATAAGTACCTCTTCAAGTACCTTCACTTCAGCCAGTCCAAATTGACATAGTGAATGAAGAGTGATCATCAAGTGATTAGGTGATAAATATAATTGGGAGGCCTTTTAAGGTCTCCCTGATGGATTTAGAGACTTTAGGACCCTTTAAAAGTGTCATACCCTCACTTTTATGGATTTTTTTGAGAAATTGATGAGGATCTTTGTGCCAAATGTGAAGATAGGTCTAAAGAAGGGTGAATATGACTACAAACAGTGAGAACACATATACAAAATAAGATTAATGATTAGGTACACATAAAATGCATGTTAGAGCCTATTGATAACCCCAATTCATAGTGTAATTATTTAAATTTAACCTAGTCTATTATGTAGTGTTCAAGGAAGGTCAAATGACGAAGGCAGTTTCTAAATAGGTAGTTGAAGAGTCCTATGGTAGATTTGAGGGGTTTCATGCCTTTGATGTAAATTTGTCCAAATAAACCTTGCATGGTATATTTCATAATATAGTATCCTAAAAACATAACTCCTTATCTTATATTGACACCTATTCTTGTGACTTTTGAACTTCATTCTTATCTCTCCTTGCTCACAATATATATAAATACTAGCCATTTTGGCTCTTGTTTCATTATTCCACACCATGTATAGTGAATCCCTTCTAGTTTGATGTTTTACTTTGCATTTGAATAATATAATAAATCTATTTTTGAGTTGAAAAACATCTTGTCTAAGTGTGAAAAGTGATGAATGGTGAGGTCTAGTGATTTTATCCTTATTTCTCACTGTCCTTTCATGTCTAGTGCAAGAAATTCTCATTCTAATATGTCATATAGAGTGTATATAGTGAATTTTAATCCTTTTAAGTGTGAAAGTCTACTTATATTTTTCAATCTACCCTTTGGTCCACTTGCCTTAATTTGTCTCATGCACATCACGTCTATAGTGAAACATTAATTATATAACATCTTAGGACTTTGAATCTAGCTTATTGGTCTTGTTTTTTAGTGAAATAAATATGATAACATAGTGTATATATTCATGGTGTATCACCTCCTTATAAAATCTTTCTTTCATGTATGCTTCTATTCCTTTTCCTAGAAGTAATCAATTAGCATAGGTGATAAACACTTCAAGATCAATTCAGGGAGCTATCCCTTAAACCTAAAGGGTTACCTCTACTATAGGAAACCCATAGGATTAAAGGTATTCCAATGTTTCCAAAATATTAGAGTAGTTCTAAACAAACTCCTCTATGGTGCAATATTTGGTGACAACACCAACCATTCCATTTTTTCTCTCCCTAAAATCCTAAACATGTTTTTCATCAAAATGCATCCACATTACCCCTTTTGGGTGGTAAAAACTAGTAACATAAAATACTTCACATAAAATATTCCAACCAACCTAATATTTTATTAAACAAGCTTTAAAACCACACTAGAATGTTAATATTTGCAATATAAACCAAAGCCACTAAAATATGGTTAAATTTCTATGGTTATAAGAGATTGTCAAAGTTAAAATACTTTATGAATTGAATCAAGACAAATAGGGTTATAATTAATATAAAAAACCATGACCAATGAAAAATAATTATGAATGAAGATACAATCATAAAAAATTAGTACGGTCAAACACAAGCTTGAGAATATTAGTTTGCAAACCAAATTAATGTTTAAATGACTAAAGATATAAAAATTTTAATTTATGAGAATTATAATAGAAAATAAAACTTAATTCCATCTCAAAATTAATATCTAAATGAATAGGCAATAAGGAATAATATTGTACATCATTATTTTCTTGAAATAAAATAAATAACACATATAAATAGAAAATACATGTGACTAACATTATTCAAATAATGATGTGCATGTGTCTGTTATTATGGTTTCATTATATCTACACTTAGTTTCTAATATATGACACCCTCTCCCATATTATGTTATCCTTATGAATTTTTTTATGGAGGGGATATCTATCCTACATCCACCTTATCTAGAAAATAGGTAGTTAGTCTAAGATTTTGAATAAAATGACTAAAATACTCATAACATAAATACATCAATTGAATTGTTGTGTATTCAATGTAATTGTAAATTAAATCATCCCAAAATACATTTAAGAAATAACCATAATGTATTATGTTCAAATATATAATATCATAATTATTATAATCAATTGTAAAAGTAACATAATAATAGTCTAACTAAGAAACACATATCTGAAAATACCATGCAACATTAGAAAATTAACTAATCAATAGTTTAATCATTTGTTTTAAAACAAGTTTTGTTTGAAATGATTAGGATGGGATTTAACATATTTAAAACCACCTAAAAAATGTTTTTTTACTTTAATTTATACCCATTTTCAACTATTTACTTTACTTTCATCTTTATAACCATAGTTACAACCATTTACCATTTTTGAGGTCTAGTTAGTGTTATATCATTGTGTCATAGGATTAGGATTTGTAAGAATTTATTCTCGACATTTGAGTTGTATGTTATAAAATATTATATTTAAGGATATAATTATTCATTACATGATCATCCATGTATATGAAATATCTATTTAATTGACCTTATTTGAGTCATAGTCCATTGATAGAAATAAGAAAGTTTTAGGTCATCCTAGCCTATGGATACACACATTGTGGGAAGGTAGGATCATTTTAATTTTCATGCATATATCCTTCATGGTATGATCAATATAATTTTCTTGTTATCCAATGTTTTCACCTTCTAGGTGGTGTTTTATAGGTATTTAATGTTGACATTTCTTAGCATTGTCCACTTGATTAGAGTGTCTTACCTCCACTAAGGATTTATACATAACCATTTTGGTGCCTGTCATCCTTAAATTTCCATAATATCTTCCCTAATATATCATTGATGGATATAAATTTTATTATATCATTTCCCTTTTCATTACATCCCATATTATATCTATTTCGTTTATATGTGATCTTTTACCTTCGATTTAAAACACCACCTAGAATTTAAGTTTTTGAGTTATATTTTAAGAACTTAGGGAATAATTAAAGGACTTCCTCAAAAATTCATTCCACCATTCATATCCGCACCATCTAATTCATCATATTCATGTCTCTAGATGGTTTTTATTTCTTACATTATATTTTACAATAAGCATCAATATAAAGTTTTCACTCATTGAGGTATTTTATTATTTTGATACACATCCTCATTTGATAAATTATTTTATTATATTAAGTTTAACTTAATTTACAATAATTTTTTACCCATTATGTTTCATTAAATTAGAATTTAATTGTCATACATTGGATGACATTTTTCATATATAATTTTTTTAATTATCTTTCATATTTTATTACACTGGATTTTTTCTTTTAACATTTACCTTTCACATCTTATGTTTATATTTGTTTTATATTTTAATGTGTTTTTTAACTTTTTATAGTGATTTATCTAATTCATGTTTTGTATTAACATTGGATATGTTTTTATCTTATTTTTTATATATTTTTTGTTGTATTTTCCATCAACTTACTTAAGATGTTTTTATTTATCACTTATTTTTGTCATTATTGACCATGAATTTGATCACATATTCTATAAAATAATAAAACATACATAATAATACATCAATTTTTCTCATAAAAATAGAATAAGTGCTTTATAGAAAATAACTCATTTACCATTTATATAAAATGAGTAAAAAATGATGTGTGTGTATGACATAAATATATGTCAATAATTCATTACACATATAAAATAGAATTGATTAAAATATTTAGTCTCTAATCATGTGGATAACATTCAACCCCCCCACCACATAAGTTCTTGACTAAGAATCCTATAAACTCATAGGAAATATTTGTGTAAGATTGAATATCCTTTTTTGTTTCTCTATATGTGAAAATGCCACAGAAGTATACCTATGAGTGATCAATTATTACCTTGATATATCCATATGTATGTATCTCTCTCCATTTCCAATGCCTACCATGTTACTATCACATCTTTACCTTCTACTTATAGAAATAACACTCGAGTTTTATCTTTATCATGCCACTAAACCTCCCTAATAGATACTATAATAATATGAAATTATATATAATGTGGTCTATCCAAAGGTGTTATTGATTATGTATCCCCATGGTATAATTCAAAGGTATCATAGTGTCTAAAATATCATGGTGAGTCCTTTGTACTATATTCCTCCACCATGCCTCCTCCATTAGCATTACAAAATGTAAAATAAATTTGACATTATTTTTGTCATGTACATATAACAAAATATCTATGAATGTATATCAATAGTACTTAACATGTATATCTATACATTTAGTAAAATATTATTGATAACATAAATTAAAAAAAATCATACCTAAAGTCATCCCATCATCTATTACACATAACATACCTATACTATCATGACTATAAGTTAGAGTGAATCTTCTTCATATACCCAATTGGACCACTACAACTTGCAAAAATTTAATCCATGTCTAACCATGTATAATATAGCTCACCTTGAGGCCCACTTAGGGATCCACCTATCTCTATATCATAAGCACTATCTTCCCACATCTACCTTCTCCTTGTGGTGATCATAATCATAGCCAATGTGATATAATCACTACAAGATGATGAGGTCTCACCATAGCCAATAAAAATGGCATATCTCATCCCCTTCCTACCCCCACTCCACTTATTTATTGCCCATTCCTTGATCAATAAAGTATAATAATTAAACATTCCACTAAGTGTGCCAATCCAGACTATCTTTCTATGTGATTGCATGGATGTGGATAAACCCACCATATAGTGTTTTATGACCTAAATTTAGCCACTCTCCTACACTTTGGTTGGAAAATATGGCCACATATAAACTATGCACTTATACGACATCCACATAATCTAGTCCCTTATAGTAATATCCAATGTAGGCATATGGGGGATCACTTGTACTTTATGTCTATATGATAATATTCTAATTTGATAAATAGAAATATCCACCACATTAGGTAACCTCACTAATCTATACATGCATGGGCTAGGATTACCTACAACTGTGATCTTTCTCTACATATTATATAAATTCAATAAGGTCAATCAAATAGAGCTTGTATATACATGAATGATCAAATAAGGACCAATGATATCCATTGGAGGGTAACCTAAAACTCAAATGTCAAGATAAAGTGTTCCAAAGAATAATCTTATGACATAAATATATAACTCCCACTAGACCTAAACAAAGATAAATGGTTGTAACTATTATTATAAGGATGAAAATGACATAAATGGTTGCAAATTGGTAAAAAATATATGGATTCGATGGTTGTAAATGGGTAACATGAAATGGTAAACAAAATTGAGGTCTATGAAACCTATAGTGATTAATGGAAATTTTAATAAATCTTATGTATACACCATACTTTTTGATATATGGAAGATCTTGAGCAAGGATACACACACATACATCCACAATTAAATAAAAATAATCAATATATAATATAATAAGTAAAATATAGAGTGAATGGATATAAATAAATACATTCAGGTGGACTCGTTGACACTTCAATCACCCCTTGGTTCAACTGGGGATTTTTAAGGTAATTTTGTAGGTTTAATACCTCAAATGGATTGATTAAGATACATTTATCTTAAGTTAGTAAATCCTAATCACTCATCCTATTGACCTTCAATTACACCATAAGATGAAATCTCCAAGATAAGATTCTAAACTAGTAACTCTCCTAAATAATCCTTTAGTGAAGAAATGTGAACACAATTAGAGTGTGTAAAATATGATATGATATGATATAAATGAAATGTGACCCATATATATTTATAATACTAAAAAAAACCATAAAATATAATCCAAAAGTATCATCTAAGACAATATAGTTGGAATACTTTAGTTAGCACAATATCATGTTAGCTAGGCTAATATATCATAAATTTAAGAAGACATGCTTAACATTCTATTGGGATATCCAATAGAATACAAGAATGATAAAGACATAAAATATATGGTATCATGTAAAAAAAATACCCTAGGGATAGGTAAAGTATAAAATCTAGATCATTAGTAGATGAAAAGGAAAGAGAATAAAGACTGAAAGGTGGTTAGACTGATCATAGTGATGATGTAATAGAAAATTCCAACATCTCTCATAAAGTACTAGAAGTCATTCCCTCTCCATTATTGATGAACCTTAAGTCTCACACTCAGGGAGATTGATGCATAAAAAATATAATGGGAAAGAGTGTTTCAATAAATGATAAAGTTAAACATGATATGTGTATACATATTCCCCACCTAAAGCTCATAAAGTGTCACACTAGTGTAGTTGAATATGGTTCTTTGGGATAGAAACGTAGGAACATAAAAGAACATAAGTGAAGAGAAATATAGAAATAATCAAAATTAACAAAAACTAAAATATGTACCCTTAATTACTTTATTGATCATAGACAATGTTGTGTATGTCATAGGTGATGGAAGGAAATCAACAAGAATTATAAGAGGTAGACTTAAAATAAGATGAAAATTGAAATGTTTACAATTTTTTTTTGTTATCTCCTAAAAGGTATTTATCTCACTAGGATTATAAGGATTATTTTAATTCACAAAAAATTACCTAAATAAATAAATATTTGGGAAGAAATTAATCTCATGGTAAACAACTAAAAAATGTCAAATTTGATTTTTTTACTATAAATAGTTTAAAAACTTTTCAATTACTATATACTATATTTTTCAATAAATTAGAGATATTTGTATCTAATTTTAGATATGATGGGTCATTTATGAGGAGTTACACTTTTTTGGGGACATATCATAGATATAAATGGATCCATATAGGTAGGTGGTGAATTTATTGTTTATTTCATAATTATTGGGTAAAATTAACTACATTAGGAAATCTAGGTGTCAGGGTAAATCTATGTAATGGAATTTACCTTAACAAGCATCAAAATTAATATAAAAAAAGGACGAGGGATGATTATTTTATAAAAAGTAAAAATTATAGCCAAGGTTGTTTATTAGGGTAAAATGAATAAATATCCACCTTGAGACAACTTTATCAACCATGTTGATACACTTTATAAGTAAAATAATAAACTTTTGGCCAATACATAGGTTATTGATGATGCCATGTCATATGGTCGGTATGCTATAAAATTATATAATTAGTTACTACCATAGGGTGTGTCCAGTAATGTTAAGAGATAAGAATGATCTATTATATTTAACACATAGTTTATGTATTAAAAAGGTTGAATATGGCTAGTACAATAGGGTATGGTCACTAAAATGTGTTGAATAAGTGTTTGATACCATACAATATGACTGACATAGTTTATAAATATTATGTCTAATAACATTAGTTTGGCTAGTGTAGTTGAATGTTTTATTTGGTCAATATCATGGGATATGGCTAATTCAATATGAAAATTTAAGCATGGTTGATATAGTTGAGTAACTCATTGGTGTAGTAGAAAAATGTTAACTTTTATGTTTGATGTTGATTTTTGGTCTTGATTTGAGATTTTTGGATCAGAATATGATTGTGTTTCATTGTTTGATATTTTGTAGAGACAATAGAGACTATGTAAAAGGATTAATGTTATTTTTATAATGGATCTTCTAGATGTAATTTCAACATTGGATTGAGTTTATCTCATCACATTGAGCCTTATAGAGATCATACACATGTGTCATATTACACTCAATGCAGAACTTATTTCCATGTTCTTATGGAAATGAGATAGGACCACTGACACTTTTAGGTGAGTGGTGGATAGGGACAACTTTGAGGTGGATATTACCATAGAGGATGTTCATATGGTCTTTGGGATATCTATTATGGGCACAATTATGGTGTGTGATACACCAAAGACCAAAAAATAGTAAAAGGAGATATACCAATGGGATATTATGTTAGATAGGTACGATCAAAATAATATCATTGTACAATTATTTAATGTGTACATATAGGGGTTTATAGATATATAAAAGGCCTTGAGTGGACTTATGATTTTACATGTTTTATATATTAACTATGATGTGGATGACCCTTTGATAATTATAGCTATGTGTTGGTTAATGTTAGAGTAAGGCACATTTTATAATATTAGAGTTGTGATATGGGTGTATTTGGTGCATAATTTCTATAAAATGTTTAGTTAGGGATATTAAAAATGGGCCATATTATTATTTTTATGAGTTTTATCAATAAAAAATTCTTGATATATATATCAGTAGGAATACCTCATGTTACAAGCAATCATCTCCCATGGGTGAAGAGATGGGTTTAAGACTACACTATATTGGCATTTCCACATGTTTCAACATTAGATACCATATGATAGGAAAAAATAGTTTGGATACCTTATATAGAAATTATGGATGTGTTATCATCATTGATAACCATAATACATATGAAGTATCATCTTTATATCACTAGCCACCACACATGTATGGTAGAACCACACCTATCTAGCTAAATTCCAGGAAAATTTAGCCCGACATGCCTAATGTCATCTTTATTATCATTGGTTATAAAATGAGACGTGTGAGGGAGACATTAGGATTGGGGGGGATGATGGGTTTAAAATGTGTTCCATGTCATAGTGACACCTCATTATAGTATGGTGGATAGATAGTGATGGAGGATATAGTTGGATGTTTAGGGAAATGGTGGAGGTTATAAGTTATAATTCATGCCATAGTGATAAATATATATTCTGGTAGATTTAGTGGACTAATAGACCATACAATAGGGACCACGCATATTAGCTCAAAAGGTTTTAGTGGTTATGTAGGGGGTGGTGAGGATTTTCACCAACACACATGTATTGTGTGGCTTTAGTGATTTAATTACTTTTGGTATGGAAAAAAATAGTTTATGTTATCAATTTCCTTTCCTAGAGGTAAAGGTATACATGTTAGGCACTAGTGGTATTATATATATATATATATATATATATTTGTGTGTGTGTGTATGTATGTATGTATGCATATATACATACATACATACATATACACACACACACACACACACATACACACACACATATACATATATATGTATGTATGTATGTGTGTGTGTATGTGTGTGTATATATACACATACATACATATGTATGTATATGTATGTATATATATAGATGTATGTACATACGTGTATATATATATATATATATATATATATATACATCTATATATATACATACATATGTATGTATGTATATATATATATATATGTATGTATGTATGTATGTATATAGATGTATGTGTGTGTGTATATATATATATACTATATATAAACATACATATATATATATATATATACATACATACATATATATATACATATATACATATACACACACACACACACACACATGTGTGTGTGTGTGTGTGTGTGTGTATATAAAGAGATATGATGCTTATTTTTATATTTTGTAGATGTGACGGCACTAGATACATGGGTGAGAGATCTAGTGGATGTTACCCATGGTGATATTGTGGACTTTATTTTACCTCAACATGATATCATGGGGATATTGATCCCCTCTTAATGTAACCTTTATCACATGAGAGATAGCTTAGGTTAGTTAGAGGGGCTACTATGGATATCTAGTGATGTGAGAAGGATGATACTCAAGTAGTAGCATCACAACGGGTATGTTGAGGGGAAGAAATAATATGCTTGTCCTTAAGCATAAAGAGGGCCACTTACATGGAGATCATTGGATAGGTATCATTTTTGAAAGTATAGATATATCATCTATAGGGATAGGTCAAGGGTATATGATCATAGACTTAGTCACTATGGATGAGTTTATAGGATGCTCGATATGGAGAAAACATGGAAAGTGTGGCACCTCACCTAAAGTTGGGTGAAGGTGGTGCCTAGGCCTGGATCTTAATTTTTACTTGGTTGTATTTATTTATGTACGTGATATGTATCAAGATGTACTTATGTATAAAATGGATCCATTTATAAATAGAGATATGTATTTTTGACTCATTATTATTATTTACATGTATGATACATGATCTATTTTCTCTATAACATGTATTTATATTTAAATGTGAAGTTATGGGAAAATGTGATGTATTATGATGTGTGTTCTATTCCTTTCTATCAAATGTGAGAAAATGCATGGTCAAAGAGAACAAAAAATAAAATGACAAAAATGACTATCTTAAGTTAGATGTAAAAATTGACAAATAAAAGATAAAAAATAAATGTAAAACACACTAAATCTTGTGAAAAAGTATGTAAAATTTTGTAAAAATGAAAATATCCAACATAATAAAGTTCTATAAAAATAATCAAATAATGATATGGAATAAAAAATTAATAATGATGTCATCTTATGCAAGAAAATTAAATTCAACTTAAATTAAACATAAATAAAGATAAGTAATATTGAAAAAATATATATATCCAAAATTTCAAATAAGTAAAGGAAACTTAATTCAAACTCAAATTCAGACACAAATGATTCTAAATCACATCTAATGTAAGATAGGTAAATTCAACTTAGATCAAACAAAGACATAAATGATTGTAAACAAATCTAAATACTCTTACGAGTGAAAATTTAAAATTAGTGCTTATTGTAAAACATAATTTATGAAAGCACAAACATATAAGTAAATAAATATGATTAATTGGATGTTTTGCATATAAATAATGATGGGAATTTTTTAGGAAGGCCTGGTTCTAGTCCCCAAGGTCTTACAATGCAAATCTTAATTTGAAAAGCTAAGTGGAATAATAAATTAAGGTAAACAAAATAAATCTAAAATAAAATAATAAGGGATGTGATAAGATAAAATAGATATCCATCAAGTGGATAATGGGGAATATATGGTGAAATTAATAATGTGATGTGACATTAAGGTGATGTATAAATATTTAGTGGATATAGGATACTCTAGTCATGTGGGTAAGGCTAAAAATGTTTGATATCAGGGACTTAGAAAATCCAATAAAAAACCAAAAACTTGATCTAACAAGTGAAGCATATAGATAATCCTATGAAGTCTATATGCATGAAACTTAAAAATACCCTACTTTCCCATAACATATTCCCCATTCTTTGGGACCCATTATAGAGACATATATCTTTAGTGAATATTGGGTAATTATGTGATAAATTAGATGGTACTAGAATATATGAAGATATAATGATGAAATTAGATCTTCTACCCTAGTCTACTATCCAATTTTTCCCTAATAGAAATAAACTATATCATATGTCCTATTTTAGTTTTTTAGTTTTATTAAAATAAGTGATGTGCCAAAAAGACCAGGTCTTTTAGTGTGCTTTGACTTTTAAGATTGGAATTACATTTTATTATGAATGTGATTTTTCTATTCCTCCTACATATATATTTGTAAAGACCATACATGGGATATATATATATATATATATATATATATATATATAACGCAAGATAACCTAATATTTTCCACTATAAAGGAGAACCCAAAGACCATGGTGCCTAGGAGACTCTATGACTTTCCCCATATGAAAGTGTTCAATCTATAAATTGACCTTATTGAGATGTAAGTAAAGTAAAAAGGTAAAAATGCATATCATGGAACATTGTTTCATGTCAAAAAGGTGAAAAATGATGAATACGATTATAGATAACCATAGGAAGGTATAAATGTGCTTTATAAGTGACTAGACTATGTTATTGAAGATGATAGCCATGTCACTAGTGAAGCTCTAGTAACCGACATGGGATCTTACGCAAACAATTATATGAAAAGTCACCCTAAAAAGGGGAATAAAAATAGGTTGAATAATCACAAAAATACTAAGTCAAAGTTTAAAATGGTAAGAATATAATTAAAAAAACATAAAGGTGATACCTAAGATCCACTAGGAATACAAAGGTTGACTATTAGTTGATAATAATATAATAAAAAGTAGATATACCTAATGAAAATGGGAGTGTTAAATGTGTGTAAAAATATTATATAATTAATATAAATAAAAAAATCATCACTTAAGATAAAAATTAATAGTAATATAAAATATAATCATATGACAATGGAAGAAATATGATATAACATAATTATTTTCTCACAAATGTTGTGAAATATCTTGACATACATCATATATAGCATATGATATATCCTAATAAAATTGATATTTGTCTCTAATAATTATATCTTATATTATTTATGAATGTCTTGGTAAGGTAGAATAACACATGAACTCCAAGTAAAAATGAATCATGTTGGAAGGAAAAGGTTGTGGGGAAACCTTCTGACAATAAAAAATGCGAGGAATATGAAACATCATTTCACACAATCCTCTAATCTATAGGATGGATTGAGTCAAAGGGGAGTTTTTTATTTTATCCAAATTGGATAATGTGAGTAATACTGGGAACTTGGGTATGTGAGTCTATTCAATTCTAAAAAATTATGTTGGAGAGATATACACCTATCTTTTTTAATGTGTAGAAGAATAGTATGAAACATAATGCATGTCCCCATGTTTAGGGATATAATCTAGTCTATTATTTGGTGATGACATGTTTGGAAGATTTGAAATATTATTTGATTCACTTTTAAGTGATTAAGATATTGATTAATATCTAAAAATTGGGTTATATAATATGTATTATTCCTATGGAAGGAAAAAACACACAGGTGGTTAACTATCTTTGGCAGGACATGATAATCCTTTGTTGTGCTAAGAACTTGTGATATGATATACACTCTTTAACTAAATGACCACATACGTTTTGAAAATTATAATATGTTTCATACTCTTGGGTGAGTGGGTGTGGTACCACATTATACATATGTGGATAATATTAATGAGGTATACATAGAACCTAGAAAACTATCACTATTGAAGCATATAATGTTAGACTATGGATTTTTGGTTCTAATTTAGATATCTTTGGGAAAATATACATTCATGTTGTGGGTGACCATAAAATATATGGAAGGGAAAAATAGGAACTTATATTTATTATATATTCAACCTTTGTGTGGGCCATAGTAGTGTGGCTAACATATTTAGTTGAAGCGATCTTGAAAAATTGAAATCTATAGTGAAACCAATATGGTCCATTTATGGATATATCCTGAAGCATGCTCCAAAGAGGCTTATAAGTAATAATAATGGTATGTTTTGTATATTTTTGGATACACTCCACCTTATAATTTTAGAAATTGACTAAAGGATAAATAATATTATTTAAAGTAGAAATAAAGATATATCAAATGATATGACTGAAATTAATGCTAGAAGAGGATGTGGATTTCTCATAGGAGTTTTAGAGATAAGAAGGATAAAAAATGAATTTCAAATGATTATAATGATAATATATAGATAAGTAGGGTTATCAAGGGTATAAATATCACCATATTCCAAAATAGTAAGAATAATATTAACTTCAACCAATGTATCAGTATAGGATGAACTTGAAGTAAGATTCTTAGGGATAACCATAAAAGTAATAAAGTCATTAGCATTTAACTCTTTAAGATTTTTTTTTATAGATAAGGGTTAGGGGGTTATAATATATTGATAAAATAGATTAATAAAAAATTTCTAAAGGATTTTAATTAAATTAATTCAAATAACACAACATACTAAATCTAAAAAATTACAGAATCTAGAAGGTAAAATGTCTATTGATATTATAATAATTGAAACAAAAAGAAGAGATGATATTATTTTATTTATATATATGTAGGAATATTTGATATTCAAAATTTCAATAACATGAATATTTATTATTGATATGCCATCATTAGATTCTACAAATATTATTTATAGAGGCATGGACATTACGATCGACATGTGGACATTACGATTGATGCTTTTGTCTGTGGCTCAATGCTTATATCCTATATAGAATATTTGTTGTGTTCAAAAGTGACTATCTTTACCTATTAATATTTTATATCTCCATTTTATTGATATATCTAGATTGTGTGCATAGTCTTTATATGACTATTTATAGTTCAAACCCTAATTTATTTAACTTAGGTCAAGCCACATTACCTAAAATGGGTTAGTAATCTCATAAAGTTGAGATAACCTCAAGGCCCTTTCTTAATGAGCATTACATACATACTCACTACTATGAAAAGGGAATAAAACATATGTATATCTCCTTTAAGTGTTGGCATGTGTGTGGAAAAGGGGGAAATATTATATATGAAATATAATGCAATGATCCAGCTTGTAACTTAATAAATAATGCTCATGGGATATTTTTCCAATGCATAAGAAATGTAATTTGGCTACTCTTATGATTGATATAAAAATAGGGAAGAATAAATAAGTATAAATTATTGATTCCTAAAACTCTCACTTTAGGTTTAGATAACATCTATGAGAATATTTATAGATGTGGGACTATATGTGGTATATAGAGCAACATCCAAGATTTTAGAAGCTGGCTCTTCTTCTAATTTAGGGGGTGAAAAGGGATATAATAACATAAATGAATAACATGAAAAAATAAATCTGATCTAAGGCAATGCATCGAGACATTTAAAACATTTATGTAAATTTGCATAAAATAACATAAATACTTAATGCTATCGATCATAAAGGATCTTAAAGAATGAATTAAGATCCACAACGTAAGGAAAGATATACACTATAGAAGAAAAAGAATAGAAATAACACACATAGATGACTTTCTACTCCAAGTTAACATTGAACATCACATCATCTTCATTGATATATGGGGAATAGAATATGGAAGGCCATAAAAATCACATACAAATCACTCACTAACATATATGAGGTGCATCTACTAAGGTTGTAGAATATAAAAAAAAGTTAACTACTACTATCTTAATCTATTACAATTATTGTTCATAGAAATGAGAATATGAAAAAAACAAAATGATCACCAAACCCTTACAAAAGAAAAAAATCTCTCAATAAATAGGTAAGGTGAATGTAAAAAGAAGAGACACCTAGAGATTACCTCTATGTGACCATGATGATGCCATTGCAAATAAAAGGAGGTCTTGAGATTGTGAGTGTAATCAGCCTCCCAATCCTAGATATGATGTAATTACATCATTCTATTAAGACCACTACACTTGGGAGAAGAGAGTCGGCACCATGCATACACTTATAAGGACATCACACCCATTCTACACTCAACAAACTTGGTTACCCTAAATAATAAATGGATTACACTTTATGTTAATATTAAAGTGTTTTAAAATCTCTTCTCAACATGGGGACCCACATCATCATCTAATGGCACTTATTCAAATATTTAAAAATAAACACAGTCCTTTGGTTAGCGTCAAGATTACACGTGTCATGTGAGTACTTATTCAAAGTAGTTGGGAACTTCTTTGATGATTTCAAATGCATAAATGTCATATGTCATAGGTGGATAAAGGCTAGGACTTGGAAAAAGTTATGAAAGGGGATTTGAAGAAAGAAGAACCAAAAAGGGGGATCCATCAAAAGGTGCCAAGGAACCATATAGATGTTGAGCAAGATCGAAGAAAGAAATGAACTACTCCAAAAGTGAAAAATGTGGATTTACAATCCATATTTCTTAGTGACTCATAAGGACACCCACCTATGGGTAGGAGAACTCAAAAACTTTGGTGCTTAGGACAATAAAAAAAATTATAAAAGAGAGGTAGGTGTAGAAAATTACAACCTCTAAAGGGATGCTTGTAAGGATGCCCATTGTTCCTCCTTTGGATGGATCTTTTTGTTGAGAGATTCAAAGGCTCTATCTAGATCTATCATCTCCTTGAAGAAGATGTTTCTAAAGCCTTCAACCATCACCAGTGTCTAGAAATCTAACTGGGTGAGTGGGTGCAAAACCTTTTCTACCTCAAAGGCATTAGGTGATTGACCGAGAGCCACAAAGATGGTTTAGTTATCCAGCTTCTTCTCAAGTAGTATCCTAATCTGATTATTAGGGAGTATATTGTTATTTTTTGATAAAGGGGAGGGGAGTCCCAACTAGACCAATTATTCTATACTTCCCCACCTCTCTTGGAGCATTTGTTCTAAGGCATTAAGCAATGCCTTGCACTTATTTTCTACCTTTATATGGCTCAAAAACTCATTTACCTTCCCTACTGACTACCTCTAATGAGTTACCCTAGCTACGACTAATGTTTTAGGAGAAGTTCTATATAGATTTTGAATAAGGCTCTACAACTCTAGGACCTTTAGGGAGATGTAAGAAATTACCTAGTTAATGGATGTGTTTACATAAGAGGATATATTTTATGCATTCATGATGAAGGTTAGTGCTATATTTAGGTTTTCCATTGTGGTATTGATCCATTCCCAATAGGATCTATATAGTTGTTGGACTACAGGAAAGATCTTGGTGGCTTGAGGGAAAGTGGTGAGGTTATTTTTTAGCCTTTTAATCTCTTGGTCCTTGATCAAGGAGTCCTATTGTGCCTAGTTCTAAACAAGTTAATATGACCAATTTGCATCATGGAGCTTCTTGTGAACCTCATCTATCTTCATCTCTTGTTCTCACAACTTGGCCTCAATGGCTATATATGCATTAAATTTTACTTGGAAGGTTTTATTTGAGATAATACCTTGAGATAAAGATGTACCTTGTTGAGGTTAGTATCTTTATCCTTAGCCTCAATGTTGAGGTAGTCAACTGTATCCTTTAATTTTGAGAGTTCTAGCTTAGTCTTCTCAAGCTGATGGGACACCTTAACATAGTATGTTTTCATAGACTTTTTCATCTCTTCCATAATCTCAACCCTATCAGTGGGCTATACTTGATTAAGGTTAATGTTGATAGCTTAGATTATGTAGTCTCCTAATTGTATTTATTCAAGGGGTTTGACTACTTTGGGAATCAAGTGAAAAAACATAAGAGACTACTACATTGGGTCATTAAATGACTACATGTGAGTATGGCCATAATCCTTGGTTTTTTTCCCCCTTTTCTTTTTCACTTAGACGTTTTGAGTTACCCTTACTACATCTACCTTCTACTAGAATTGGTCTAGTACTTAAATGATCTCTCCCACAAAGGGGATCCCTTATGAAAGCATGAATGGGATATCCAATTTTTGTTTTGAAGTAGTAGACCATACACTTGCAAAGGGCAATAAATGGAAAGGAATAATTTCAAGGGAGAAAGATATGAGTCTATAGGGTGGGTCAATGGGGATTGCATCATGAAGAAGGATTAGGTAGATGATGAAGGTGAGGAAGTGAAGAAAGGGATGTTGGAGGAGATGGGTATAGCAAAAGATAAGGGGTTAGGCTTGATGATAGGTTGAGTTGATGAGGAGAAGATTAGTGCCAAAGTGATACCAAGTTGAGAAACATAAGGTGTTACAACCTATAGTGGGGATATAAAGGTAGATGATGAAGTGATAAGGGGATTTTAAATGTTTGGATACATAGTAAATGATGACAAAACCTGTAGTAGAGCTATAAAGAGAGATGGTATAGTGGAGAAAGATGCATAAGTAGAAAGTAAGGGATCCATGAAATGGATCTTCTTCTAGGAGAAGTTGGTAGAGGGATGAAAGTGGGTGCCTTGGTGCATTTGAGATGGGATGACCTAGATAAATGGTCTAGAGGGACCAAAATATTATTTTTGGGTCTTGGGATAGAAAATTGTGAGGAGCAGCCATATTAAAGGCTCCTAAATACATCCTCTACATTTTCTTTTAGGGGCATGTTTTATTCTTATTTATCTCCTCTCATCTCAAACTTAGGATAAAATTCCTCCTTTTACCTAACCTCTTCTTGATGAAACTCATCCCAAAGCTTCTTCAACTTCTCATCTTGGTCATCCTCATATAATCCATTAGATGGCTTATTAGTTTCAAACTTGTATTTGATGAAGGAAACTTTCTTCTCTACACTCCAAGTCAATTAGGATAGTTGGCCCTTTATTCTTTTTGATAATTTTTGGGTTAGGTCATATTTTTGGACCTTGGCATAAAAAGACTCCCATGGTTTAAGGGTGTCTTTTGACATCTAAACTAAGTCAACATAATTCTAGGGGATGTCCTCTATGGGCAACATCTTTTACTCCAAATAAGGCCAAACTTGATGTTTGGGAATGCTGGTAGTATTCAAATCAACTATGTATTCTATCAAATCATATTCCCATTGATCATCTATCAAATCAAGGCTAAGTATTAATAGTTTGGCCATAAGGAGGTGCTTGTGATGTCATTTTTGCAATATGATGCCATTCCTTGAGAAGGGGAGGTAATATACACCCTTTTTCTTCTTCTTGGCACCATAGGCAAGGTCTACTACATCACATTGATGAGCCAACTCAAGGGTTAAAGTTATGTTTGTCAATGTGTTGGGAAGCTAGAAGGTCTCTCCTTTGAAACCATGCACTTGTATGAAAGAGAAGTGGGATCTTTAGAACTAGTTAGCTAGGACTTTGTTGGTTTAGAGCTAAGCTTGTTGATAATTCACCGTCTTAAAAGTGTTGATCATTTGTCTAAGATCCACAAGAGATAAATCCATGAACTACTCTAAGATCTCATAATAGTCCCTAGTTTTTGATAGGATGCTAGTCCATACTGTGATGGGGGCCACTACATGGGGAAAACCCTTAGTATCAAAAGT
Organism: Torreya grandis; assembly: GCA_037957365.1. Lineage (NCBI taxonomy): Eukaryota > Viridiplantae > Streptophyta > Pinopsida > Cupressales > Taxaceae > Torreya > Torreya grandis. Next base: position 1,236,866 of record JARHVA010002852.1, read on the forward strand.
GTTAAGTTAAAGATACTTAGAAAAGAAATGGGAATTCTAGTGTAAAGTTAGGTGCATGAGGAAGGATGATTAATAAAATGTAATCATTAATGATACATTATCCAATTTATTCCTCATGGTAAAATCAATGGCATTAATAAAGTCCATTTTGAATTATTTCCCCTTTTCTTTTGATTTCAATAGGAAGAGAGCTCTTAGCTGGAAGTCATAGACATTGAAATCACTATCTATGTCTAGGATGAAAACTAACATAGATAGAGTATATTTTAGATCATGCATGGTGAAGGTCAACTAGGGAATGGGTAGAGGAGGTATCTTGATGACCTCTCATTTGAGGAGAGTCCTAAGGAAATGTACCTTATCCTTAACCTAGGAATACTAGACAACCTAGAGACTCTTAATGTTATAGATGGTGGATTTGGGGTTGTAAGGAAGCTGGAGCATCTCTCTAATATCATCTACACTAATTTTCTCTCTTAAGTGTGTATTACCAGTAATCACTCTAGTATCCATGTTGTATCTTCATAGGTAAAGGGAAATAGTCTCAGGGAATGGGTGTACTTGGGGCACCATATATTGTGGTAATATGTTTTCCCATAATTTACATCCAAAAGTAGCATAATAATTCCTACTTACCCTATTAAGAATTTGAGTGTGATCACCCTCTCTCAAATTCTTGGGGTTTTGGTCCAACTTTAGGTTAAATATATTATCCATGAAATTAGTCACCAAAGATCAATCTTGGTAGGGTCCCTTGGTTGCCAATTTGGTATATGTTACCTTATCTTTCTCTTGAATAGGGGATGAAGCATAGGCTATGGATATTATTTACTTAAAGTGAGAGTATCCTTTGCTACTTGAGCTATGGGTTATCAGCTTCAAGAGATGTTTTACACTGCTAAATGAGGACATATAGGCTTTGATATTTGTATTTACTTAAACAAACCTTCCCTGATTTCTCTTTTGTAAGACTAGATTCATGGTTACTACCTTATTCATCTTACAAACTCTCTTCCTTCCCTTCTCTATTTTTATATGCTTGCTTCAAAATAAAAAAGTATCAAGTTTTTGTCTTGAAAGGAGAGAAGGGATATTCATATGATATCAACATTTTTAGGTGTGTCCATAATGGGAAATTTTGGAAAAGTGCACCATCATAAATAATGGGGGTGGTATACATGCCTACAAATCCATGCACTAGAGATTTATGGTCATCATTATGGGAGTTTACACATAATGGAGCATGTGATATTAATGTTAAGTAAGGTGGCCAGATAACCATATTTTAGAGAATGTTTTTGGGGATTCAAGAGAAATGGGGGGGGAGGACACATGATGACTAGGTCTACCACTTGTGCTAACAACACTTATTTGAAAAAGAAAAAAAACAAGTAAAGGGAAACACATAATAGAAAGGGAAACTAACTAATAATATATAGGAGGAAGATGGGAAAGTTAGTTAAAATGTTTAAAATCAATCCCATTGATGGGGATATTTAATGTATTTCCCTATTCGTACTCTAATTTAAAATCATTCCCTATCTATTACTGATAATGCAAAATAGTACTCTCTAAAGGGAGTAGAAATTTGCATGTTATCCTAGTTTTGTGGCTTGTTGGTCATATTTGAGAACCAAGTCTCCTAGTTTAAACCTAGGTTTCGATGAGTTCTTATTAAACCATAATTTTAATGCTTATTGATGAATGTTCTTTGTATCACCTACCTAATATTTTATTTCCTTGATCTTGAGCAATTTGGCAAGCCAAACTTCCATTGCCCCATTATTTTTGATCTCAACCTCCTTTAGGTGTTGTCACACAAGGATTTTTTGATGATATTGGTATAAAAACTTCCTTACCATATACCAGTTCATATGGAGAAGTTTTTAAGATTTGTTTTGGAGTGATGCAATCAGTCTATAGGGTCATTCTTATGTGCAAGTGTCACTCCCTTTGCCTATCATTGCTCATCCTTTTGATCAACTGGATCAGATTTTTGTTTGAAGATTCTACCAACCCATTCCCTTGTAGATAATAATTGGATAAAATCTTCAAGAATACACCATTTTTGAGTGAAAAATAAAAGATCTTAGATCTAAAGAAGGCCTTATCATTATTAGAGATGACCATTTTAGACAAGCCAAACCTCACGATGAGTTCTTTTAAGAATTTGAGGATCATATTTTTGGTCACTCCTTTAGTGACATACCTTTAGTCTATTGGGTGAAGTAGTTAGTGGCTATCAATATCCATTTATGCCTTACACTAGAGGCTAGGTTAATCATCTCAATAAAATCTAAGCCCCATTCTATAAAGGGCTCATCAATTACAATCAAATTGAGGGGCATGACCAAATTCTTCCTCTTCCTAGTGAAGAATTAACACTTTTTACACTTCTTGACTGCTTGGTGCTAGTTTGTAAACATGGGTAGCTAGTAATACCCTACATGCATGATCTTCATTATGATGGTTTAGGTTAAGAAATGACCATTAGGGGGAGAAAATTACATATCTTATAGAATTATCTCCACTTTAGGCTTGTCTACACATCAAAGGAGATCTCTATCAAAGTTTCATTTGAATATGACCCCTTAGATTAACATATAACTAGATCTTTGTTGTTTATAAAAATGTATTTTATGTGTGTGAAGGTAATTGAGATACCTATCAAACTACATGAATCATAATTTATTGGTCACCAACAATCTATCTCTTTTAAATTGGTTCATTAGGACTACTTCAGGTACATCTTGATTCTCTATCAGGGTGTTTATGCACTTAGCTAGGTATTCATAGATTCTTTGTCCTTTGATTACCTTTGTTGGCCTAATCTCTAAATCATATTATAATATCTTGGTGATATATTTAACCCTCTTCTATATTATCTCTCCTTCCATGATGTACTCATGGACACTAGAGTGTGCCATGTACACCATTATCTTACTACCAACCATTAGGTGCCTAAACTTCTTAAGGCCTTTTATGATGGTGAAGGCTTATCTTTATATGAAGTTGTATTTAGTTTCATACATGTATAGCATTCTATAGTATAATTATATTGGGTGATATTTTCTTACATCCTCTTCATTTTGAGTTAGCATGACCATGAGGTTATGCTCAGTCCCATAGACGTACATAATGAAATTCTTGGAAAAAATAGGTTTAACAAGTATAGGCATGGTGGATATCATGATTTTGATTTTTTCAAATGTTTTTCTCCATTTGAGAGTCTACTTTAAATTATGGTCCTTCTTCAACATCAAGGTGATTGACCTAACCAATCTAGTAAAGTCTGATATGAATGCACTAATGAAATTGATCTTTTCAAGGAAAGATTGTACCACTTTCTAGTTTACTGGTAAATCCAAGTCTGTTATGGAGTTTATCTTTTTTAGATCAATAGTGATACCATATTTAGCTACCACATACCTTAGCAACTTCTCCTGGGTAACTATGAAGACACACTTCTTAGGGTTTAAAGACACCCTGAGCTCTTAACACCTATGGAAGACTTTTTCCAAGTGATTGAAGTGGTCTTATTTATTTTTAGAAAACATAGTGAGATCATTAGGTATATGAGGATTATATCATTAATTACCCCTTTGAATACTACATCCATTACTCATTGAAAATTCAACCTAGCATTAGAAAGTCCAAAAATCATCTTCACATATTTGAAGGTTCCCCACTTTGTAGTGAAAGTGGTTTTGTGTTGATCATCTTCCTTCACCTATACCTGGTTGTACCTAGAGAAACCATCTAGTAATGAAAACATCTATGCCCCTACTACCATTTGGAGGATTTTATCCATGGATGTGAGAGTGTAATGGTATTTTAGGGATGCCTTGTTTAGGTCCCAAAAATCCACACATAATCATATTTCTCTATTCTTCTTCTGCCCAAGAACCAAATTAGAAACCCAAGTCAAATGCTTGATTGGGTATATGATCTTTAAATCAATTAGTTTTCTTAGCTCTTGTGTCATTAAGGATTCAATATTTAGGTTAACCAGCCTTTATTTTTGTCTAACTATATTATATCCTTTCATCAAATATATGGTGTGTTGAATGACCTCTCAGTTATATCCTTTCAGGTTGTCATAAGTTCATGTGATGACACCCTCGTATTTATCATAAAATGACACCAACCACTCCTTGTATCTTTGAGGAACCTCTTTTTTGAACTTTAATTTTCTCACTCTCTTAACATCTAACTCAAGATAATCACCTCTATCTATAATGAACCTGTGTTTGTCATTCCTTGCATCATCAAAATTAAAGATATTTTCTTAGGTGATGAGACCCTTTAAGAGCTTGTTTGTTTTCAACTATATAATTTAGTCTCCATAGGCTTCCTCAATTTTTGACTATAGTTTCTCCATGAAATTACATGATTATTGGAGGAACATCAAAATTTGAGCATCATTTTAGAAAACTTGCTAGCTCTTGTCATTGTCTAGGATAAGGGGTTTGATGATTACCCATACTTATTCATTTGTGAATAATTCTATTACCAGGTCAAATTGGGAGCCCATTGTTACCATCCTATCAACCTCTATATTTTTAGTTCTTGGGATGATATAAATATTTAAGGCTTAAAAATATTTAATTAAGTCCCATACATGGTGGTGGTAAGACCTCATGTGTACATTCTTCATGGAAATTATCTATCTTACCTATCTTACTAATAATTCATAATCACTAAATAATTTTAGATGCTTGATGTCTATTCACTTAGTGAGGCCAAGGACATGTACCAAGGCCTCATATTTAGTCTCATTTTTCATAAAACCAAATTGGAAATGGAATGCCCAAAGGGTTTCTTTCTTGGAAAGGGATGTCAGTCATATGCCAACTTCAGAGCCAATCTTGCATTTCATACCATCCAAATGCAAAGTCTATAATTTAGACTTGTCTTCAAGTCTTCTACTTCTTTCTCCTTATTATTTTTAACCTTGGGATGATTTGGTCTTCATCATGGATAATATAAGTTCTAAGACTAGTGGTGTCAAATTTTTTAAATGGGTCATTTTTGATTAATTCATTGATTAGGGCCTCTTCTTTAGGGCTTCTATTATTGATTATCATTTCTTCTTTGAGAATTTCCATGTAGTGCATCTCTATCTTTGAGAATGAGGTATGCATTACTTTTAAGTTTGTCATTACTTACTCTATTATATGATCTAAGTGAAGAGGTTTAGATAACACCTTCATATTTAACCCATATTTGGTCCTTAAAATCAAGTGAGACCAATCTAATGATAGGTAACTACCAATCTTAGTGGTAAAAACCCTTAATAGGTATAGTTCAAACACATGTGGGATTTCTATCACCATAATATCTTGAGGTACAGTGATGTTGGGACAAGAATACAATGTGAGGGGAGGGGGGCTTGGATGACTCCAAGGGTTTGAACCTTTGGTTATCTATTTGGGTATCATTGTGGTGTTCATGCCAGAGTCAATCATGGAATTATATAGTAACTTATTTCCCACAATAAAAGTAAAATATAATAGTGTGGGTTTTGTCTTACTTACCCCTTCCTTGGTGTTGATTAATATGGAGTGAATTTGGGGTTACATGCTCACACTTACTTCTTTTCCCTTTCCCTTTGTAGGTTCTATGGTTAGTCTTGTTTGCATAGGGTTCTCCTTCTCCTCTAAATATTATTTTATTAAAGTCTTCTATTTAGGGAGGGATAGGAAATCTCAAAGGGAGATGTTAGATGACACTTTCTTCAGCTTCTCAACCACATCATATGACTTCAAATGTGTGACCTTGGGGCCTTTTGTTTTATTTTTCACTACTTCACTCCATCTTAGGTAGACTTCAAGTGGGGGTTATGGTACTAGAGTATTTTTTAAGGTTACTTTGGCCCTCATAAAAGCCTTGATAATTTTAGCCAATATTTTCTAAGAGCATGCATAGTAGTCTGATTAAACCTATGGAGCTCTATACAATGACACTTCATTAGTGAAGGCCATGTGATCACCCTCCATCCAAGATAGAAATTCATGATTTTAGGCTAATTATTCATCTTTTTCTAAGTACATACCCTACATTTGTGCCATCATCATGGCATCTTTAACTCCCAAAGATTGGTATGTGTAAGCTAAGTCTAGTACACTCCCTTATCATCTCTACTTAGAGACCTTCTATTGTAATTTACCCCTTAGATAATTTCAAGGTCCATGGGGTTCATTATAGGGGAAGCACCATGAGTTATAATCATTTGCCAAGTTATTTTAGCTGGCCACTAGCTCTTTGTTCACACTTGGTGAACTATGTGCAAGGGGTCTGGGACCACAACCATTTGATTCATAGGCAACATATGATGGTTTGGTGCTTTGTGATTTAGAGCTTGGTGATTTGGTTTTTTCCTTTCTTATTATTGATTCTACTAGTAAGGTGGTCTTCTTTCTTGGTAGTTATTATAAGAGGACCTAAGAGGCATAACCTACTACTTCTTGAGATTAATTATCTCATTTGATAAATTCTTAAAAATTCTCTTCATATCATTCATCTTGGCTACCAATGATGATGAAGTATAAACACTCACCTAAGTAGGTACATATACATACATGGAAGAGGGAGGGGTTCCTAAGTTATTCAAGGTCTCTTTTGGTAGAGGTATAGATATCTCAAGAAAAACTAGTATTGATGGTTGAGGAGGGAGTCTTCCTATATCTATCAGGTTGTTCTCAGCCTTTACTATGATTTCATACACATCTAATAGTGTTTGGATTCTAAACAATTAGATCATGATCATAATATCCAAATTAAGGGATTTGAGATAGAACACAATCATCATGTTCATGAGTGGTCTAACTTCCAATGGGATCCTTTATCAATAATTTTTTAATGTAGTCTTAATATCAACCATAACCTCTTGTAGGGATCTCTTAATGGTTATCAATTATTATAGGAGGGATGATCAATCTACATTCTCATTGAAATTCTTGAAGAACTTATTGCCAAGGTCATCATAGGTCTTGAATGAGTATGTTGGTAAAGATAGGTACTAATCAAGATCATACCCTTTGAAGGAGGATACTAGTAGCCTTAGGGATACATTATGTTTGTTGATGTAGTGCATGATACACACATTAGCCACATATTGGAGGTGTCTTGTCACCATTTTAAAGTCCTACTTGAAAACATGGGAAGGGCCTTGAAATAATTGGTGGGGATTGGATCCCATATAGGTGGGGGTATTCGAGGGATAAGTGGGCTACCAGTATCCCATGACACAAAGTTCCTTGGTGGGACTGAATGTGCCATTTGATATTATTGTTGATGTAGAATGAAAGACCTTAAGGCCCTTTGTCAAGAAAGGCATCCCAAAGGTATAATTAGTATATTTGGATTATTTGTATTCTATGATCATGTTATGGGCTTGTGGCTCATAAAATCAATATTCTAATTAATTATACTAGCATATAGGGTCCCATTGAGTGTGCCAAAAAAGAGAACTATTGATGCCTACAACTCTCACTTCAGGTTTAGATAGCCTCTATGGGAAGCTTTATAGACTTGGAACTAAGTGTAGTCTATAGAACAACCTTCAATATTTTAGAATCTGGCTCTTTTTCTAATTTAGGGGGTTAAAAGGGATAGAATAAAAAAAATGAATAGCATGGAAAAAAATCTAGTCTAAGGTGATGCACTAATAAATTTGAAACATTTACCTTTATTTTCATATAATAACATAAATTCTCAATGCTATAGATCATAAAGGATCATGAAGCATGAATTAAGATCCATAGTGTAAGGAAAGATCTACACTATATAAGCAAAAGTATAGAAATAACACACAAAGAAGACTTTCTACTCTGAGTTAACACAAAACATCACATCCTCTTCATTGATAGATGGGGAAAAGACTATGAAAGGCCATAAAAGGCACATAAAAAGTGTCCACTAACATCTATGAGGTGCACCTACTAAGGTTACAAAATAGAAAAAAAATTAACTACTAATATCTTAATCTATTAAAATGGATGTTCGTAAAAATGAGAATAAAAAAAAATGATCGCTAGCCCCTCACAAAAGAATATATCTCTCAATAAATAGGTAAGGCAAACACTAAAATAAGAGACACCTAAATATTCCCTCTGTGTGACCATAATGATGCCATTGCAACTAAAAAGAGGTCTTGATCTCATGAGTACAATTAGCCTCCCAATCTTGGATATGATGTAACTTCATCACTATGTTAATACCACTACACTTGAGAGAAGCATAGTGGTGCCACACATACATTCTTAGGGACATCCTACCCTTGTTGTGCTCAACAACCTTAGTTCATTTGAATAATAAATAAATTACACTTTACACTAAGATTAAAGTGTCTCAAAATCTCTACTCGATAGGGGGACCCACATCATCATCTAATGGTGCTTATTATAATATTGAAAAATAAACATAGTCCCTAGGTGAGTTTGAAGATGACACGTGTTGCATGGTTACTTATTTTTTGTATTTGGGGACTTCTTTAATGAGATCAAGTGTGGAAATTCCATGTGTCATACGCAAATGAAGGATGGGACTTTAGTAAAGTTAAGAAAGTGGGTTAAAAGAAAGAAGAACTAAAAAGGGGGATCCTTCATAAGGTGCCAAGGAATCATGTAGCTACCGAGTGAGCCCAAAGAAAGAAAAGAACTGATCCAAAAGTGAAAAACATGGATTTACAATCCAAAGAACTTAGTCATGTAATTGAATAAATGATCTTGAATAGGTGCTTATTTGGTATTTACTAGATTGATAATGAGTAGGCATTGATAGTATCTAAACCATAAATTTTGAAAATATCTCAGGAAAGTGTTAGATAATACAAATAATCCAACCTTTATTTTTAAAAATGTTTGAGTTTTGGATAAATTTTGATATACATAAAATAGATAAGGAAATTAAACACTAGCATTGATGTTAGTATCCCTATATGGATGATAGTGTTTAGAAAGAAAGAAAATTATTGAAGGTCTATAACTTATATTGAAGGATATAAATCATATTTTAATATTGTTTTAGTGTATAGGTGATATGGGTCATGATAAAGATACGTTTGGACCATAATATAATTAGTTAGGCATAATGAGATGGAGAATGTGAGCCTTTCATCAAAATGAAGGTCTAGAACTGAAGGGTAGAGCCTTGATTGGTATTTTTCAAGTATACAAGACTAAGATGCTATATATAATTATATTTTATTATCTAGATTTTCACCCCATTTAATATAGTAATACATAAGGATGAAATTACTAGGTTAAAGGAAAGAAATGCACACCTAGGTGTATATAACACACCTTGCCTTTGATATATCCCAAGTGAAGTTGATGTTAGTGTATGGATTGCAATAAAGATCATGTTATAGTATAAATCAGTGCATTCAATCTATTTTTTTTAAATTGATATGATTGAAAGGTAGAGAGAGAAAAGAAGTACACTTATGTGTCAATGCAACCATGTTTCCCCTTGGTAATTTTATTTAGTAAATATGCTCCATTATCAAGCATTGGAGCTTAGAAAGTTTTATAAATAAACCATGGATATTTAAAGAGGAAACTTGGATGGTAATTATTCCCCTAATTTAGTGCAAGGGTGAGTGATGACACATACATTGAGATCACTAAATATTAATCACACAACTCAAATGAATGTATAATAAATCCAAGTTAATTGGTACAACAAACTCAACCTGAAAATGGGACTAGTTGAAAGATATTGAGGGACTTTAATCCCAATCACACTACTCAAAGGATCAAACTTATATATAAAATAAAGACATGAAATGGTTCTTCTTGGTACAAATAGTGTTTCTTGGTAAAATGTTTTGAATATGTATTTGAAATTTTTGATGCACTTACATGGAGCATACACTTATAATGTGTCTCAAGCTAAATTATATGTTAAATGTAACCTATATTGTATAGTTTCATATAATATCTATCACAAATATAAAAAGATATGTCCCAAACCTATAACAAATATTAGTGTAAAGTATAAGATTGTAATCCAAGTGTATATCTGAATCATGTAAACTATTTAAAATTATGCCAATTATGTATGCATTAAGTCATGCCTCTATGATATTACCCCACTTATATTTATCCCTCCCCCATTTTAGGTGATGGGAATGAAATATGGTAGTCACCTTACCTTAAAATGATAAGATAACTATATTTTTTTGTATGAATAATGTAACATAGAAGAGTAGCATGTCTAAGTATATAATCATAGTATGTGATCAAAAAAATCCCTAAGATGAATGATATGGAAAATGTAAATTTATAGAAATTTATTAATACAAGACCAAAAAATAATTAGTCACATAGACAAGGGAACTTAATGTCACACAAAAGAGAGTCTAAGAAGACTAAAAACAAAGGGCATGTTTAAATTCTACACACTTGAAGGGAGGACATATTCAAATTCCCACACATAAAAAAATAGAATCCAATGACACATGGTTATAAGAAAGGAATATATTTGAATGTTTTTTTAATAAAAAGGAAAACAATATTTACAGTCAAGGATATGACAATGTGAATGAATGAAGTATAATCAATCAACATAAGCTTATCATACTAGTCCCTGCATATATGTGTTATCAAAAACTTCCATGTAACATATGAAGTAAAAAATGTAATATGTAAGCATAAGTATAGAAGTGTTAAAATTTTAATATATTAGTTGAACATGATAATGTAAAAGTGATCATAAAATAAAATAACTTATATCAATCATTATCAAATAGAATCAAGATGCCCCCAACATAGTGTGTCATGTGGGAAGAGAAAATATCCCACATTGGCATGTTCATGTATCATAGATCTAATGTATTATTGTATCATACTAAAGTATGAATGAAACATTTGCATGTATATAAAACAAACTATATACTATCTAGTAACACAAAACAAACAACATAGATACCAAGGAGCTAGTAATCATATTTATGCTAAATAAGTATTGTATTTTTGATTTATTTGAATATATTCAAATATTTATTTTTTTACAATTTTTGATTTTTGTAAATTTATGTTATATTTATAAGTAAAATTCTTGCCTATGATTCCATCTAAAATATGCTTATAGGATGCTCTAAACTTAGAATATAGTACATCAGAATATAGAATTATGTGATTTGTGGTATTATACATATGTATCAAAGGAATATTTGGTTTTAAAGAGGTAATAGAAGTATTAATGTTTATTGGAACCCATTTATTAGTGATTTATTTTATATTTGGGGTATTTGTAATTGGAACATGTTTATTTTCTCTTAGAAACTAAGTAAATCATGTAGGTGTAGATGAGGAATCGATGGGGTCCATGTTATATATCTAGTGTAGTTGTATCAAAAGTATTAGCTACCTATAAAATGGTATTTCCTATTTCTTACCATTTCACACATGATTAAACTTAGTAGTTTTTATAATTATTTGTCTTGGAATAAACTTCCCTTATTCAAATGGATGTTCATATGGAATTATTAAAACTATAATTACCTTATTAGTATGACTGTGTTTAAGAAATCCATGCACTGTAGAAGTTACTACATGGATTTTATGTATCCAAGGTCATCCCAGTAACATATAAAAGACACTAATGTGTGGTATAAAATAAAAGGTAGTGATCATATGTATCAGAATAACTTGTAAATGTAAATCAATATCCAAAATAACCTATTGTGATGTCCCATCAAATGCTCAAACTAATTTAGTCAAAGGGTATAAATTGTCATGTGAATATCCAAAATATGTGAGTAATGTCAAGGTACATAAATTCTCACTAGAAAAATTTTCAACAATAATACCATATATAAGTTGACGATCAAGGTATTATCTAATAAACAATGAGCAAATATCTAAATCATCATCCATTATGTCACTATCATCGAATGTAATAGAATATATTTGAACCATAGGACGTATAGTAAATGTAAGTGTGTTAATAATCACATATAATGGGTTTAAATAATAAAATGGTGGAATATGTGTATTATATGACCATTACACTTCTGCATTTTTATTAGAATGATCTTGTAATGAATTTTAAAAAATATTTTGGTTTTGATGTTCACTAGGTTGTGACCCTTGATTCTTTGGAGGATCATAAAAGGTAAGTTGTTGATTATTAAAAAGTATTTGATCTTATTTTTAAGGTAAAAAATATGTTTTTAGAATGATTGGCACCTTGGTGATAATCATAATATACATTAACATCATATCCTTTGCATAGATGTAAACTAATATAAACCTATTTAGTAGGAGGAAGATATATGATATGACACTCCACAAGGTTCTTAAGTAATGACATTTGAGAATTAGTTAATTATGTAAATTATCTCTTATGTGAATTTCATAAGATAAACTTATTAGGTTTTTTTGATACTACATTAACTATTGTGGTTGATTATTTTTTATGTTCTATAGGCTTAACCTTGTATCTTGGTTTGATATGAAACTTGGTAGTATATGTAGTTGGTGTGTTTGATAAATTTACTTAATATTTTTAATGAAATAAGTTTTATTTCATGCTCTCAGACAATATGTCATAAACCATTAAAATATTTAAAATTCTTGAAGCTATTTGACTCATGTAATGGTGGAAGCAAAATTTTATTAAATATGTATAGAAGCTCTTCATCTAACATTGGGTTTTTAATTTTGGCTATTTTTTAAACCTCAAAACATATTTTTTAATAGGTTAATTAGTTACTTATTTGATATTATCAATTTGTGGATATGACATATTTTTAATGGTGTTGACAAGGAAATTTGATAGAAACTAATCTAAAAGAGGTTTGAATGCTATCAATAATTATATTTATAGATAATAAAAAAATATTGAAGAATATCCTTTTAGGCTATTTGGAAATAATTTATTCAACATTTTATCATTCAAAGCATATTCATGGCGCTATATAGAAATATCAAAGATGCTATTCAAGATCACCATTTCCATTGTAAAATTTAAACTTGGGTGCAATAAAACCAATAAAAAAGGGTGTATAGATATATTAGGTGCTATAGGATTATGTAATACTACTCTATATATATTGACCACATAACACTACTCTAAATAGGTCCTTAGATATTAGTAGTTCTCCCCTAAATGTGGCTTGTGTGTGCACTATGGTGAAATATGCTATATGTAAGAGCATGCAATGATCTATCTTGTAACTTGACAAATATTTATCATGGTTTTTTATTTAAATGATTTAGAGATGTAATATGATTGCCATAGAAATATGGAAGGATAAGGTAGTAGTACTCAATTATGAATTCTTTTTTAATGAGCTTGAATAAGTGCTTGTTTGGTATTTTATAGATGGATAACGAGTAAGATTTGATTAATATCTATACCACACCTTTTGAAAATATCTCATGTAAGGGTAAATAATAAATATATTTTGACTAATATGTTCCTAAATATTTTCAATTTGGATGAATTTTGAGGTATGGGCACTAGATAAGGAAGCTAACCACTATAATCAATGATAGTTTCTATAAATGGATGGTAATGTTTAGTAAGATAGAAAATTTATAAAAGTATATAAATAAAAATGAAGGATATAAATTATATTTTAATATAATTATAGTTTAAAAGTGATTTGGGTTATCAGAATGATAGGATCAAACCATAAGATAAGCAATTAGGAATAGTGAGATGACAAATGTGAGCCTTTTAGTAAAAATAAGGTATATTTCCAAAGGGTATAGACCCAATTGGTATTTTTAATGTTTAAAATAATAATATACTACATATAATTATATTTTAGTATCTATATTTAGTCATCTTATTATGAGAACAAGGTCACAAGGAGAAAGAAAATTGATCAATGCTGTTTTATGGGAGATATGATGCTCTTATCTTTAGACTGATCTCATCAAGCTCATAAACATTGGAATATAATAGGTTAGGTGGGATATTTCCCACAATTTCATGATGACCACTATAACTTCTATTCAAATCTATGAAAAAATTAAAGTGTTGATTTTTGTAGAGAGGAATGTTATACGAGGGTTAAAGGGTTGGTATTTTAAAGACACCATACTCCTAGAATTATTAAATATTTTAAGGATTGATATCACCTATATTATTGTATATAACACCCTTGTAAGGAATTTTTATGTATTAACATGAAAAATATGCCACTACCCTAATACAATGAGACTAGGGTGACTAATCAAAATGTTGTATGATAAAAGAAAATTGAATATCATAACCTTAACTGTAATCATGATAGAAAATACCATTATAATAATCCAAACACATATTAGTAGAGGAATGGTTATATTTTCAAATCCTTGAAACATTATTTGGGTAGAATTAACATTACATTCTGAGTATCTTAAAGTTTTGATGAATTTTATGGAGGGAATGTAGGTGTCAAACCCTTCATCTATCAATGGTCACTTGACTTGAATATAACCAACTTAGAGGATATTATATCATGTGGAAGATCATTTATGATTACACTAATGAAAAATGGAGGATATTACACACAAATTAAGATTTATTTGGGGATCATAGAGGTTATAATAAATATTATTGAAAAAGAGGAATTCATAATTTGGTCAAATTGGATGGACATTTAATCACATTATTATAAAATACATTCCTTGCACCTAGGCAATGTATATTCTTGTCTAATAGGCGGTGGACAAGGAATGTTCATGTTGAATAAGATTTTCATAAGTATATTTATATTATGTGGGGAATCCCTCATGATCTCAAGGAATGGAATTTAATATGGGAAATTAAAATTTTCTTATATGATGTCATATTCATCAAATCTAATATGAGCTAGGAAATAAATCATATATAGAAGAAGTAGATCAAAACAGATTCTAATTAGGAATGAATGCATATTATCTTGATACTATCGATATAGTTGAGGTAAGCCAAGCCAATGATACAAGACTATCCAATGTGTTTAGATATATAAAGACATCAAAATCATACTTTATCAACCTAGTTAATACAATAAAATAAGATTTAAGGGCTAAACAAATACACTAGAAATAAAAGTGGTTAACAAATGATATTATGTTAGGTTGGATGATATTTTTGTACTATTTTATGAAGGAAACATTATACCAGGTTGGACATTATAGTTTGTATATAGTTTGATGAATAAATATACTATACTAGGATAGTTGATGCAATTCTAAATGTAGGAAACTGTACCACATTATATAGTGCATTTGTGAATGAATAAAAAATTATTAGGTTGGTTAGTGTGGTTGGACTATCTAAAAGTATGAAAGTGATGATTTATTGAGATTTGATGTCCACAAAATGGTGTGGAATGTTATATTAAATTGATATTTTAATTGAGACAATGAATATGAGCCTTAAAAGTATAAGGATAAATATAATACACTAAATGCTTCATGTGGTTCATGTTTACCAATTTTTATACATCATTATAATAATTAGGATTAATTATGGTTTCAAAAACATTGGTGGATGGTGGCTTGTTTTGATTGTTAGGCTATTAGTTTTTTTTGTGGTTTGGAAGTGGATTTGACTAAATAGTAAGGTAAGTGTTATTTGGATGAAGTAAAACATGCTTGAATTTACAGTGATGATATTTAAGTGCCTTATCATAATCTTAGTATCCTTCTTTGATAATGGCTTCATGATCAAAATTTAGACCATCTAATAATTTAAAACAAAAAATTTTATGTTGTTTTCAATTCTCATGGGAGTTTCAAAATTTTGTGTGGTTTTTTTTAAAGGATTTTATAAATGAGAAATAGGATGATATGTTTTGAATGCTCTAGGTGAGTGTTTAGGAAGGTGTTTCCTAATCTCATCAAGGAAAATAGGTTGGTGAATTAATTTTTTTTGGCTTGTGAAAGAGGAGGAATATGTTGGAATTTACTTCCATAGATAGGTGGGAAAAGAGTCACTTCATAAAATATCCCTACTATATTACCATTTTTTGTTATATTTAAGTCATAAGTGATCAAAATTTTATTCATACATGATCTAACTCATTTGGTAAAATAATCAAATTTTAAATATGAGTAATCTATAAAATGATAATAACTATAAATTTATAGTTTATATTGTATAGGATAAAACAACATATGATTTGTATCAAAAGTAATTTTTTATTGTATTTTTTAGTTCCTCTTGAAAAATTAGATAAGTTAAAAATAAACAACATGTCATTTTAAGGTTTCATGTAAACATTATGTCGTTTAGAATATGGTAAAATTTATTTCTAGTTTGTCTCAAGAGCTATGAGTGATGAACTTTAGATCTATGAATGAATATGTCTAAATCCTAATTGGTCATCTATAAAAACCAACTATTGACCTCTAGAGAAACATGTGGAATGGATTTTTATGTTTTTAATTATTTTTGGTAGGTTAGTTGAGTTATTGGAATTTTCTAAGGTTAGGAAGAATAAATACACATCCTAATAAGGTAGAGACAATTAGGAGAGAGACATAAGATAATATCAAAAAAGATATCCATCCAATAAGGTGGACTAAACAAATGAGATAATTGAATTTAATAGTTAGAGACTACATTGTTGAGTTTGATGAGTACATTAATTGAAGACTACACAATTGGGACATTTTAATTTAGTAGATTTTGCTTTCTTGAGAGGACAATCTTCCACTAAATATTGTAGAGATAATCATGAGTGTACGGTGTTTTTTTTCATTATAATTCTAACTAAATCCTAGGCCCCACCCCATTTAGATATGGTCACAATAATCTCAATACACAACCATCAATTTACACTTAAGTAATCAAACATATACAAAAAAAACCACTATCTCATAAAATTTCAATCAATAACATAGGTACCATCACTTATTCAATCTCCTATAATGGATCCACTAATCTTGATTTACAATTTAAATCATTTTTAAACATATATAAATATTAGATTAATCTTAATACCTTTATTTATACAAGTATAATAACCAAACACTTTTGAATTTATGCCATATAATTATACAACCAACTCAAATCTAAATAAAACTCTAGTTTTCAATACTTATTTAATGCACTGATTCAAGAGTTTCAATGTAATGACCTACCTTAAAATATCTTGATTCACTTCATTAATTACAAGAAATAAACAATTTATATTACCCAAGCCTTTATCAAATGTTGTAAATCCTTATAAAATAAATATAAGTATATCATGTCAAATTATAACTTGTTTTATGTATTTAAGAACACCCTTAATATAAAGCTACAATATATCATGCAAACTCACTCTCCAAAATCATTCAAAGAAGCCCATTACCAAGATAAATATGAAAATTTTGATATAAGACAATTTAAGCCTACCCAACCCAAGCATGTAACTCAAAATCTTATGAATTATTAACAAAATTCTAGTAATGATGGTTTCTTTGACACTAACTCATATATAAACACAAACCCTTTCAAGTTAAGGTGTTTCCCTTTAGTTTTATCCCATATAAAAACACATTAAATTTTGTTTGAATGGGTATTATATCTCTTATTACTATCATCTACATCATAAAAAATAATATCAAACCCTTCACATATAATATAAACATTATAGATACATTATATATAATAATTCAAAATTTAAACATGCTACTACTCCATATATGACTACAATTAAAATTATTATAGAGAGGTCCAATGCCAAATGTGAAGTTATTTGGTATTAAGGATTGAGTCTTGAGATATCTTAAATGTGTGTATTATCCTAATTTCAAGGAATTTAAACATGAAATTAAAAGCAACCACAAATAGAGATAACACAATACATACCCTAGAGAAACTTCTACAATAAGAGTGAAGTCATGCTTCCTCATCGCCACTATGCTATACAATTTACAAACATTTACCTCTAGAGATTATAAGTAAAACAACCTAATACACTTGTAATGATCTCTAAAATATTTTTTAGAATACTTACCTCTCAACAAATAAAAACTAATAAACTTAGTTGTCTTAGATATGTAGTCTTCAACTCTAAACTCTAATATCTTAGTTATGTAGTCTCCAACTAATTAACTCAACTATATCAATTATGTAGTCCTCCTTATTGGATGGATATGTTTTTTGATCTTATATTATGTATCTTTATTTTTTATCATTTCCTTGCCAAGATATGTATTTATCCTTTCCTAGTCTTAAGGATTGCAAATAACTCAACTAGCCTACTAAAATGAAGTGGAAATATAAAAAACTGTTATAATACACATGGCTCTGAAATCCAATAATCTAGATCCAGAGATGAACAATTGGGATTTAGAGTTCATCAGTCACAATTCTGGAGGTCATCAGTTATAGTTCGCAAAACCAACTATAAATAAACACTATCAACTTCCAAAGGGCATAAAATTTTCATATAACCTCAAATTGACATGTTATTTTTTTGAAATTATCTAATTTTTCAAGAATAAATATAATATATAATAAATATTTACTTTTTATATAAAATATGTGTTGTTTTATCCCATACAATAGAAACTATCATTTTCTAGGTCTCAACATTCTATAGGTTACTAATATTTGATAGTTGATTATTTTACCAAGTGAGTTTGATGATATATATGATCAAATTTATTAACACACACCCAAAATTTAAATATTTTGCATACCACAAAATATATAAAACTAATATTTACCTTCTATCACCCAAGTCATAAACCCATCTAATCATCCTCATGGACAATACCAATTTATGATTCCAATATGATTATATTATTTATAATACCTTGATCAAGTTCAAATATAATCATCATTTAGATAGTGCCTTGTTAAATTTCCAATTTGATTATTTCTTAGGTAATAAGTTTTTTAGGTTCTAATATGATCATATTTTGGATAATACCTTTCTCATTTTCTAATTTGACCAACTATTGTACAATACCTTATTCAGGTACCAATCTGATAAATTATTGGATAATACCTTTTCATGTTTCAATATGATCATATTTGTATAGTACCTTGATCATGTCCCAATTTGACCAATTCTTGGATTCTACATTGTTAAGGTTCTAATTTGATAAACTCTCAAATTTATGGCTTTAAGTTATATAATTTTAAAAGCTCAAGTGGTGAGGAAAACCCTTACCCCACTTCTTATTATTATTTCATTTGGAAATTATTTATCTCCCCCTACTTATAATATTTCCTTGATCTATAAAAACATATTTTTCCCAATCTTCTTCACCAATAGAGTCAAGGATTTAAAATTAGAAGTACAAAATACATTCTTTCTTCCACATGGAAGGCTCAAAGAAACATTAGTTTTCAAATGAAAAGGATTTATACCCAAGTAAACTTATTCTTTCTTAAAATTAGTAGTGTTACCTTTATCATTTTTATTTTCTCAATTAAAGCCATAACTTTTAATCACAAGTAAACAGTGCTAAAATCCATGTTGAACATGTTTTATTCTACACTTTGCAACTCTCTTAGCCTTTCTTTATTTTGGAAGATTAAATTTTCTAAGCATAATTCTCAACCTTTTTCATTTCCATTGGATGATTTGTCCATTAAAGACTTTGAAAAAATACCATCACATCATAAAATCCCATAATGTCTTGCATTGAAAAAAATAGTAGTGAAATTTGAATCCATGGGGTTGCCAATGAATCAAGATATAATTTTCACTAGCACTTGTTATCTAAGTAATGGGAAACATCTTCACAATGGTCTCCCCAACAACCACCAAAATATAATGCAAAAAAACTAACATTTATGGAAATATTTTAGAAAAACATTATGTAAAAATGGATAGATAACCTAATGTGATTCTAATATTATCCCTAAATCATGTGGATATTTGACAATAAGTTTGACTAAAACATATAATTTTTAAGAGAAGGTGTTTCTCTCAAGTTATATGCCATAGAGCAACACCTATACTGTTGTTTTAAGATTTATTCTAGATATAATTACTATCATATAAAACACAAAATAATTTAAAACCATTCACATGAAATTATCACATTCTACATACCTTTAATACAATATTTCACACTCTAAACATGTTACTAGTCCATACATGACTACAAGTAAAATGATTACATAGAGGTGCAATAATAAATGTAAAGTTATTTAACCTTAAAGGATGAGTGTTGATATCTCTTAAATGTTTCTACATTATCGTAGTTGTAAGGAATGTAAACATGTAAGTAAAGGAAACAAACACATCAACCACAAAGAGAGATAACATAAGACATACCATGAAAAAAGACAACGTGATAAAATTTTAGGAAGATTGAAGACATGTTTCCTTATCTCTAATATGTTATGATGTTTATAATAATTTTACTCAGTTAGGATTATAATGAAAAAAATGCCATACACTCATGATTATCTCCACAATATTTGGTGGAAGATTGTCCTCTCAAGAAAGTAAAATCTACTAAATTCAAATGTCCCAATTGCATAGTCTTCAATGAATGTACTCATCAATCTTATCAATGTAGTCTTTGACTACTAAATTCAGTTATCTAATTTGTTTAGTCCACCTTATTGGATGGATATATTTTCTAATCTTCTCTTATGTCTCTCTCCTAATTATCTCTACCTTATCAGGATGTGTATTTATTCTTCCTAATGTTAGAAACTTTCAAGAACTCAACTAACCTACCAAAAATAATTAGAAACATAAAAATCCATTCCACATGTTTCTCTAAGAGGTCAATAGTTAGTTTTTATAGATGAACACTTAGGATTTAGACATATTCATTCGTAGATCTAAAGTTCATCACTCGTAGCTCTTGAGACAAACTAGAAATAAATTTTACCATATTATAAAGGCCATAATGTTTACATGAAACCTCAAAATGACATGTTGTTTATTTCTAACTTGTCTAATTTTTCAAGAGGAACTAAAATATATAATAAAAAATTACTTTTGATACAAATCATATGTTATTTTATCCTGTATAATATAAACTATAAATTTATAGTTATTAGCATTTTATAGATTACTCATATTTAACAATTGATTGTTTTAACAAATGAGTTAGATCATGTATGAATAAAATTTTGATCACTTATGACTTAAATATTATAAAAATGGTAATATATTAGGGATATTTTATGAAGTGACTCTTTTACCACCTATCTATGGAAGTAAATTCCAACATATTCCTCCTCTTTTACAAGCCAAAAAAATTTAATTCGCCAACCTATTTTCCTTGATGAGATTAGGAAACACCTTCCTAAACACTCACCTAGAGCATTCAAAACTTCTCATCCTATTTCTCATTTGTAAAATCCTTTAAAAAAATCCACACAAAATTTTGAAACTCCCATGAGAATTGAAAATAACATAAAACTATTTGTTTTAAATTATTATTTTGTCTAAATTTTGATCAGGAAGCCATGATCAGAGAATGATACCAAAATTATGATAAGGCACTTAAATATCATCACTATAAATTCAAGCATGCTTTACTTCATTCAAATAACACTTACCTTATTATTTAGTCAAATCCACTTCTGAACCATAGAAAAAACTAATAGCCTAACAATAAAAAAAAATCCACCATCCACCAATGTTTTTGAAACCATAATTAATCCTAATTATTATAATGATGTACAAAAATTGGTAAACATGAACCACATGAAGCATTTAGTGTCTTATATTTATCCTTATACTTTTAAGGCTCATATTCATTATCTCAATTAAAATAAAAATTTAATATAACATTCCACACCATTTTGTGGACATCAAATATCAATAAATCATCACTTTCATACTTTGTATGTGAAAGTATTATTTCAAATGTCTACAAGTGGAAATCAGTGAAAAATGTACAAATGTTATGATTTCAAATGTCTACAAGTGGAAATCAGTAAAAAATGTAACCATCCATGTTCAAGATTAAGAACAAATTCCAAAAATATATTTGGATAAGTTTAGTGAAAGTAAATAGCATAGGTAGTTAGTTGTTTATATTAACTATGACATTAACAATGACATTAACCAACCTAATAAATTTTTATTGATTCACAAATGCACTAGATAATATGGTATAACTTCTTACATTTAGAACTGCATCAACCATCCTAGTGTAGTCTATTTATTCATTAATCTGTCTACAAACTTTAATGTCCAACATAGTATAATGTTTCCTTCCTAAATTAGTACAAAAATATCATCCAACCTAACACAATATCATTCATTAACCACTTTTATTTCTAGTGTATTTGTTTGGCCCTTAAATCTTATTTTATTGTATTAACTAGGTTGATAAAGTATGATTTTGATGACTTTATATATCTAAATTCATTGGATAGGTTGGTATCATTGGCTTGGCTTACCTCAACCATATGGATAATACCAAGACAATATGCATTCATTCCTAATTAGAATCAATTTTGATCCACTTATTCTATATATGATTTATTTCCTAGCTCATATTAGATTTGATGAATGTGACATCATATAAGAAAATTTTAATTTCCCATATTAAATTCCATTCCTTGAGATCATGAGGGATTCCAAACATAATATAAATATACTTATGAAACTCTTATTCAACATGAACATTCCTTGTCCACCACCTATTAGAAAAGAATATACCTTGCCTAGGTCCAAGGAAAGTATTTTAAAATAATGTAATTAAATGTCCATCCAATTTAACCAAATTATGAATTCCTCTCTTTCAATAAAATTTCCTATAACCTCTGTGATCCCCAAATAAATATTAATTTATGTGTAATATCCTCCATTTTTCATTAGTTTCATGATAAATGATCTTCTACATGATATAATATCCTCTAAGTTGGTTATATTCAACTCAAATGACCATTGATATATGAAGGATTTGGCACCTACATTCCCTCCATAGAATTCATCAAAACTTTAAGATACTCAGAATGTAATGTTAATTCTACCCAAATAATGTGCCAAGGATATGAAAATATAACCATGCCTCTACTAATATGTGTTTGGAGTCTTATAATGGTATTTACTATCATGAATAGAGTTAAGTTTATGATCTTCAAGTTTCTTTTATTATACAACATTTTGATTAGTCCCCCTAGTCTCATCGTATTAGGGTAGTGGCATATTTTTCATGTTAATACATCAAAATTCCTTACAAGGGTGTTATCTATAATACTAAAGGTGATATCAATCCTTAAAAATTTTAATAATTTGAGGAGTATGGTGTCTTTAAAATACCAACCCTTATTTTAAATAATTTTGAGTAATTGAAGTTATTGGGATTATTTTACATTTTTAAAAACTAATTTTGTAGTTGAATAATCTAGGTATTTTTACTAGATTGAAATTTATCCATTTCAATAATTGTTTAAAAAATAATTTAATTAGGATAAATAACATTTTTATTAGAGGTGTAACCTTGAGTAACTTGTTGGGATGTTTTAGAGGTGGTATTAATTTTAGTGTTAACATGGGAATTTGTATTATGAAAACTAAAGGAAAACCCCATCATGTTAGTATTAATACAAGGAATGTTACATGCATATGGGAATGAGGAAGTCACATTTGACTCTCCACAAGTCTATTAGAAACATTACCAATAGGGGAATGATGACTTTCTAGTTATGGTTCCATCATGAGGTGATAAGTAACCATAAGGTCATTAACCATGTCTTTAGGATGCTCATGTAGATAAATGATCATTTCTTAAATATAATAGATATAAAATTCATCATATAATTCACTACATATGGTTGGGTAATATCATTTAGATATCTTACTGTTGTTATGTATTCATAGCTTTTAGATGTAGTTGAAGGCACATAAAATTTTCTTATATTTTTGCCTCAAGCCATGGAAAATAAATATGGCATGCAATTATTTGATCAAAATCTATGGGTATTGGTTAGTTTCATGTATTGATGTTTGGGTTTCTCTTATATTTATTCAAAAATGTATTATCTCAGGGAATATATAATATTAAATGTTTTAGTCTAGCCAATCCAGTTATTACACAAGAATTATAACAATATATTGTATCTACCTAAATGCTACAATTAGGAATTGAAAGTGAAAAAAAAAGGGCTATATGAGGTTGGCTAGTATATTATGCTAACATAAAGTAACTATATTATGTTAGCTGATACAATTAGTAGAAATATGTCAAGAGTAGACTCCATCCAATTAGTTGACATAATCAAGGGGAACATAGAATTGTATCATACTTACTAATGTAGTTGAAAAAATACAAATAAATATATAGGGTGGGATGTTGTAATTTAAACACAATACATAATAGTATTGATATAACTAATATAGTATTTAAGACAAGTAAGATTAAATTCAAATAAATATTTTCAAAAATAGAGATAGGGAGGTAAACTAATAAAGGGTTTGTTAAAATTATATGTTCCAATATATATTGATACTAGTAATGAGTATTGAATAAGTTCATGAAGTCACTAATGAAAGATTATTCCACCATTCATATTTCCACACTATCCTATCACTAAGGTAAGTTTATAATAAATTATTGGGCATAATAAATTATTGGTGCATTATAAAATTAAAGGGTTGGAAGGATTCATAAAGGATGAAAATATGAATCATAGGTGTTTGAGGTATACCATGAGGTATGTGTAGACTAAATTCCATGAATAGTGTTTTATAATGACTTGAGTATTGAGGCAATAATCCTCACACAATTATGCATGTAAATTTGACAATTTATTAGCTTATAATGATAGCTCCTATGAGTTTTTAAACATTCAAAACACAATTTATAGTTATATAAATAAAAAATAAAGATAAAAAAGTGATATATGTCAAAATCTAAAATTTTATCATATAATGAATTAAAAAAATTAACAAAATGGTATCAAGATAGATAATACTATCAAAAAAAAATGATCAAACAAAACTATATCAATCTATTTGATAGAGTTTTAAGCACACATATATCTATATTAGGATAGGTCTAATATAGTTGAAAAACATATAACCATACCACAATTATCGATATTGTTCATAGACACATATGTAAAGGTATTAGTTTCTCCAATACAACAAGACATGAAAATGTATGATGGTTTTTAATATTTTGATAATAAGCTATAAGAATAAACATTAAATTAATGCAACCAAATAAGGGATAAGATTCATGAGTTCACCATAAAGGATGGATGAGATAGGATGACCTACAACTATCATCTTTCTCTCAATAAAATAGGACTCAAATGAGGTCAATCAAATATACCCTATGTTTACTTGGATAATTGGGTAAGGACCAATGACATTTGTATATCTGGTAGAGGGTAACATATAACTAAAATATCAAGAGGAAAGGGTTCTAAATCCTATGATAATGACATAAGGATGTAACTCTCAGTATACCTCAACAAAGTTAAATATTTGTAACTATGGTTTTAATTATGTAAATAAAGTAAATGGTTAAAAATTGATACAAACAAAAGTAAAATACGAGTTAGATAATTGTAAATGGACAAGGTGAAATGGTCAACTAAATGGGGGTCTATGAAACCAAAAGTGATTAATGGAAAGTCTAAGAAACCATATGTCTAAACTCATTTGTTTGGTATAAAGAAGATCTAAAACAAGGAAACACACATACATACAAAATGTAATTTAAAAAAAATGTCAAATATACTATATAAATAAATGAAATCATTAGGATATAAATATTTACCTTGGGTTGGACCTGTTGATGATTCAATCTTCCCTTTGGCTCAAGTGGATATTTGTAACATAATGTTGTAGGTTGAATAAATTAAATGGTTTGATGAAGACATAGATATCATTAGTTAATATTCCAAATGACTTCTCCTATTGAACTCCAATGACACCATAATACAAGATTTAGAAGATAAGGTTATAAACCATCAAATCTCATAAATAATTCATTAGATTATAAATGTAAGTGAAAAAAACTATAAAAAATGTGATATGATAAGACATGAATGAAATTTGACCCCTATATATATGGTTCCAATGCCTAAAACTAACCATAAACTCTAAGATGATGGTATCAAATAGGGTGATATAATTTGAAGATGTTAGTTGGCACAATATGGTATCATCAAGGATGACATAGTATAAATGTCTAAATACACACTTGTAACTATTTTGGGATGGTTGATACAATATAATAAGGATAATGATATAAAACATATGGTATTGGCCAAGCCAATACCATATGATATAAGGAAGCTATAAAATCTTGATAGGATATATCTATAAGGTAAATATGAATAGAGACATAGAGGAGGACTAATAGGATATTATGTAAAAATTCCCATCCCATTCTAAGTACACCCTTTAAAACATGCACACAAGGAGACTGACATGTTGATAATCCATTACAAGATAAATCATGAGTAAATGATAAAATAAAATAAATATTTTTATTCAACGTAGATCCTCCTAATAATATCAATCTAGGAAAATAAGGTATCTCTACTCAATTATGTCCCTTTGTTCATCTATTCACTCGATGGAGATAATCATCCACCATATGAAGTAGTAAAAGATTATGTACATGGTGAACCTCTCATAAATACATATAGAACAAAAAATAATAGGGCCTATAATCTAATGGTTCTAATTAAATAAGCCAAAAAAATAATATACTAGTTACACCCATATGGAAATTCTCATATAATACATTGTGACATACTCTAGCTTAAAATGATATATGGAAATAATGTACACACTGCTCCATTAGACTTATGTCACAACACATAGACCATCATAGGTTTAGAAATGGATTTTCATCTATATAAAATTTCTAAGATGTAAACCTAGAAAATCCATACAATGATCTTGCACTTATACTATTTATTTTATCATTTAAAACATTGTGATAACTCTCTCATCTTATTAAAATTGTGTGGTGTGACACATACCATATGAGTGAATATAATAAACAAACCCAATATGGCATATATGTATTCAAATGTGATTCAAAACTCAATCCTATTCCCCTCCACCTCCCACACAAAGGTGTTTGTCATCCTATCCCATCACCCAAAAACATGGTGATGAGGTCCATGAATAGAGATATGTGAACATCTCCATAATCCAACTTGATCACATTTTACCCAACACACCTGTTCAAAAAAATTCAAATGAGGACCAGTTGAGTAGAAACATTCATGTTTATGACTAAATTGACGTAAAATACCTTAAAATTTGAAGCTACAAGCTTCTCTATCAATTGGTTGTTTTATCAATTTCATACCATGACCTTTAGTTTAAATACCTAAATGAGAATTATTTTTTAAATTATTATTTTAAATCTATTTGGTTAGTTTTAGTGTATTTAGGTTTTAATTTCATTAACTACCAAAACTAACTATAATTTGTTCAAAGTTATTTTGTCCTTTTTATGTCATGTTAAATTTGAAAATTCACATTGTTCTTATCTAATGTCTCTTTTTTACCTAAAATTTTATGGAATCAAAGAGTGGAGATGCATTTTAAATGTTTAATTGGATGAAAAAATGAAGTCATGCCACATATGTTCATCTCATCTACTTTCTCTACCTAATATAAAAGACAAAGTATTTTTCTATCTATAAACACCTGGGTCCATGATATTATAACAATTAAATTGATCATAATTATCAAATTAGTTATCCTTAGTGATCACCTAAAAAATTGACAACCATTCACTTTTCATCATATCAGGTACTTGCTTATACCAACATCAAAAAAAAAGTTCTGAACCATCTCAAGTATATAAGGTCATGAGATCTTACCAAGTGCCACCATCCCACTCATTTGTAGCTATAATGTAATTATTTGAATACAAAAACATAGTAGGCATCTAGATAAGTGATATCACTCCATGTGTTTTTATCCCACATATCCATGGCCTAAGCAACAAATATTCATTATGAAATAATCTAAATAAGCAAATAATCAAGGATTGTCCATATGTCATAATCCTAAGAAGTCATGATCTACCTAGATTTGGGACACAATAAAATACTAAAGACTATATAGAAGAGTGATATCCTTCCATGTGGTAGTATCACATTCACTAACAATATTTAGACATAAAAATATAGTTCATAAGCTTGAATGAATGGACTAATGTGATTGATCCATGTGGTAACATCAAAGAGACTCATATCCTGCATATATAGAAAAATTTATTATAGATGCCTTGACTACTTAGATAATTAATATCATTCCATGTGTTGGAATCTCATTGAACTATGAACAAATGCTAAAACTAAAAAAGACTAATTTTGACATCAATCAACTAAGAAATTACAAGCCATGTGTTACACTTTAGGTGAAATTATACAAACAAAAATAAGTCAACCTTAATTACATGATAAATCAATATATGGCAGAGTAAATAACTCAATAATATGACTATGTAGATAGAATAAGCAATAATTCACCATGTGGCAAATAGTCCCATAAAAGTCTACTTCATGAAATCAAATTCAAAAAATGGGATTTAAAAGGAGACCAATTTTTTTATATAATTAATTATCATGTAGGGATGATCCAATGCATTGAAGTCTCAAGCTTGATTAAATCCATGACATATTTATCACCAAAATAAAAATTAAAGCTAGATCATCTACAAGCTAGTTAAATTTTTTTATATATAAGTTCTACTTAAACTAAAAATCCATAACATTTCAAAGTTTACTAAAAATATATGTATAGCTATGATGTCATCATCATCCAAAGAACTAGATCCATCTAAATTCCATCCGATTGTAAGGATCAAGTACATAGATATAGTCTTTGATTTATTAGTGATGTAAAATAAGTTATATCATTATATAGTAGTTTAGTTCAAGGTTGATGGATTTTAAACATACGGTATAAACAACCAATTTATCTCATTCACCAAAATCTAAATAGATGAACCACTAGAAATAATGTTAGTCTATCTCAATAATTCCATCACTAAAGCTAAGTTATTTTCATGAATTGAATTCTTATTCAATTTATTTATTTATAGGCAATTCATGGGAAACATCCTTCACATGTTATGAAATTCAACTCCCATAGCCTATGTATCATAAAATACCTTTAAAAAATACTATAGACTCAATGATCCTAATATAACCTACAACGAAACCATAACCAATTCTTGGTTAGCTAATAATAACATCAAAGAAGCACTAAAGAGTTAGGAATTAGACCCAAACACTATCATGTTAAGAGGCTAGATGAGTAGCATTCCAGTTGTAATGTTCAATCCTAGAGTGCAGATAGAAATAGTTTTAATTGTTAGAATTAAAATAACTGAGAGAGGGGAGGGTGTGAATTAGTGAGCCCAAATAATACAACATAAATTTAAATCACTTTTAAATTATTAATCAATTATTATAAACATTCATGAAGTATACACATCATTCATAACAATGAACAAGAGAGAGAATGTAAGATCAATCACATAACACATGACATATGTGGGAAACCCTCTTGGGGGTTAAAATCCACTAAAACATGAAATTTTAATATTATACTATAATAAAAATAGCCAATTTAGACTACCTAAAACTAATCAAGGAACTACCATCCCTTATTTTAGTGTGAGATTTAAATCTCATAAGGAGATTCTACACCTGTCTAGCTGAGTTTCCACAACTAGAACTTTATCAAATTTCACCTTGAAATGAAGTTGTAACCCCCTAGATGTTGAGATTCCATAAAAACACCTAAAATCACATCCAAATTTTTACTGATGTCAACAACACTTGATGATGGACCTTTATTTATCACTCTTCACCTTTTCTCATACTCAAACTGAAAGAACACTATTCTACTAATAGAATATTTACCTATAGGTCATACAAATGGTTCTCAATATGTTATTCTCTTAAAACCATCCATAGGGAACCAACCCTTTCCTTAGATTTAAAATATAATGCTCTCAAATGAAAATTCCACACATAAGTCTCTTTAAAAGTCTTACACAAGTCTAGAAATCATCATCTTTGATTTCACTATATATATATATATGTGTGTGTGTGTGTATATATATCATTCATTATTATCACCATATTGGTCAGCTAAAAGGCATTCCTTAAACCTTAAGTCATCTATCTCATAAATACAAATCTGAATACCATCCACATAGGTTGTCCATAGCACCCACGGGTCACCCTTAAGTAGTTACACCTATCAAATAGGCCCTTGTAGCCCTTATAGGTCTCATGGAGACCTATTCACCCATTTACCACTTAATCAATAAAAATAAGAAAATAAGACCACTTTTAATTACATGGGTCCACTCTTTATGTCCCCTTTGACATCTTAAAATGATCACATTCAAATTTTCTCACCTCTATGTATTCTCAAATAACTCAAACACTAATTTGGTACACAGGAACATCATGAACAAATACACAACCAACTTATTAAGCTTTGTTAATACTATATGCAAATGGTAAAACCTTTTTAAATCACATATATGATACTAATGTAGTTTTAAAAAAATTTCAATATCTAATTCATCATGAGATATCAAAAGAACATCAAAATAAGATCAAATACCCTTCTCAGGTTACTTGCATAACATAGTCAAACATAGTCATATTTTAACCTTCATAACTTTGAATATACATAATTTTATATCTTAAAATATATATTTTTATATTCACCTTGGAGTCCTCTATAAGTTTTATTTTTACACCATGAGAAAATTCTACATAGATAGAAAGATATGGCCAAAAAATAGATCAATGGATTTTACTTTGGTAAATTCAAATATTCAAATGCAAACGGACACAATTAAACTTTAAACACTATGATCACATATCATGTCCTCAATAATTATATAAACCATGAACCATATATATTATTTTAAATAACTCAACCTTTACCTTTTAACACTCATCATTGGATCTTCATATTGACTATTTGACTTAATGCACTCTATCGATCTCTTATACATAGCTCCATCTTTATCTCTGCTTGATGTTAAACATCGAACACTTGTCCTCATCTCACTTATTATATAAATATTGGAATTAACATTATTAATTTATATTTTTCTAATTAATTCAATATTGACTTAGTTTAATAATCAAAAAAATTTACCCATTTGACTTACTACACATTGTATATCTAGATGTATGAACTCCCATGAACCGTTGATCCTTGGGAGAAGATCGATCTATATCTATGCTAAAAATTAAGAATAAAACACTTGGAACCATCTTGTTTCATCCTAACATCTTAGAGTAACATTATCTATCTATGTTTCTTCAACTTAAACTTATGCAAATTTGACTAAGTATGGGAATTTTTCTTATCTACATGGAGGGCCAACTCTGCATAGTCATATCTTTTTCTTCACTCACTCCCATGTTATCAAATTTGAAACATATGATCTCCTCACATATGATAATCCAAATATGTGTGAAAATTATCCTATAAATATCACACATGTGATATATATTGAAATTAAAATTCTCACTCATATTTTTATACCACATAGCCAACTATGTCAAAAACTTATTTGGAAGGCCAACTTTGAACATGCATATCTTTTGTCAAAATTCAATGCTTAACCTAAAATGTAGCACAAATAAAATAATAAAAAACTAATAAACCCATAATATCAAATTCTCATGAAACATCCACATGTGTGAGCTATAACTTCATCAATATGCTTACTCGACTCTTCTTGTCATATCCTAAATTTGGCTAGGTATGGGAAAACACTATCAAAATGCCTAAGAGCCCAACTTTGCACTTTCATATATTTTTAATCACTTTGATGCGTGATCTAAAATTTAGTGTATAATATTTAGGCACAAATTTTATCACAATCATATGACCAACTCCCCTTGACTCATCCACACATAGCAATGGTGACATCATCAAATTGCCTACTCAGATTTTCTACCATTAGACCCAAAATGTCTAGATGACAAACAATGATCAACTAGATGAAATTTTTACATGCACACAAGAAATAAAAGCATATAAAAACATCTTATGGACTTATTTCACATCCTTAAATCAACATAAACATCCTTGAATATATTTAATCCTACTAAAACTAAAGATTAACCAAGCATATTTCAAACATACTAGGACAAACACATTGCACATTTTGTCAATATTAATTATAATATCAAGGCACTTAATACACTTATTTGGACCCTTCAATGAAATCACCATGACATCAATGAAAATAATTAAAAAATATCCCCCTTTCTCATTGATGTCAGTAACCATCATATAACAAAATACAACTTACCTTCCTTCTCTCGTTTCAAGCACTCTCACAATAGGAACTTTCTACCCCTTTGACACAATGATAAAGTGGGAACAATATGATCTTTATGACCTAAAAATACCAAAAATATAAGGTTACCATCTTATAAGTATGATAAAAAAATCCCCCTTACCTTGACCCTACCTCTTCTTTCCTTGACAACATCTTTCTTGCTCCATGCCAACACTCTCTTCAACCAAGCACTGAAACAAATGAATAAAGAAAACAAAAAACAATTAAATATGATGAAGATAACTAATAAAAATTTTAGAGGGACTCCCCCTAATATTTTTGAGAAATTTCACCTTATTAGCATCTTTATATCTCCACATACCATGAAGAACCACCAAACATGCTTACTAGCCTTCTCTCTCAAGCTACCACAAGGACCACCAATAGAAATTCATGCCACTTACCAAATAGGAAACACACACTAAACCAAATTAATAAATCACCTTGAAATACTCATGCCTTTCTATTTTGGATAATTTGATCAAAAGGCACTCTTCTTCATATTAGGCATGTCTAGCCTCTTTGTAACCCTAACTGGAACTTACAGAGCACAAAATTTTTAGTAGAAACAAATTCAAGACCTAAAAATTTATATATTGAGCACACTCATATTCCCATTCAATCACACCAATGTATATCACCATCTCATACTCTGCAACATACTTCCTTCACAAACCAATTTGTTAATTTAGCCTTCATCTAGACAAAAACATGAATAACTTAAAATCCACAAATCTTAAGATCTCTATGAATCTTTATTTGACAACCCATTTGTCCTGTTAAACCTATTAATAAGCATTAGACATTAAATCATAAGGCAAACTACTTTTCTAACATATCCCAAAACCCTAGAATCTTAAAATAAACTAAGTCAACAAACCTCCTTTTGGTCAAATTCCACCTCTAAAACTTCTTACACACCTAGATAAAACCATCACATACATCTGGACCAAAAATTGAGCCTACATACCTATAAAAATAATGAATTCATATAACCAATTTTAGGTCTACTTTCCCTTAAGCCAAAAACTACAAAAACTAAGAGCACTCAAAAATATTCAATTTATCTTAAATACACCTTGAGACCACAAAACCACCTAGATAACATTACAAATAAGTGCATATACCTTTATTAGCACCAAATTATACTTGAAATTGCATCAAACTCATTATGCCATTAAGAAACACATATTCTGACCCTGCAAAATAACTCCTTCAACAATCTCTGGAACAAGCTCATGATCTTGTTTCTCCCCTCAACCAAAGACCTTCTCTGAATGAAATTATCATATTGAGCACACATACTTGCTTCTCCACAAGAAAATATGTCTCCTAAGAAGCATAGGTAGAGACACCTTACTTCCCAATGTCTCCTAAGAAGCATAGGTAGAGACACCTTAGAACTATCCTCAACTCGTATCTTGGTCTTTTCCTTGAGCTTGATCTCTTCATTCTCAACATGAGTAGATAATGAGACCTCTTAACACTCTTCAACTTTTGTAGCTTTCTCCATCATAGAAAATAGATTACTTAAACCTGTAGACTCATCATAACTCACACTTATCACCTTTGGATTCCATGTGTTAACTTTCCTTCTTCCTTGCACTCTAGGATCCTGATTGAACTCGTTTTGAATTTCATATTACCTTCAATGAGTCTCAACTTATCAAGATTGAATTTTGAATCTCCTTCATAAATGATCTAAATTTTGTACCATATCTCTTTAAAAGAATTAAAATGGAATACCATGGTGAACTCAGTCTCTGTAAGACCAAAAATGATGGCATTCATTGCCTTAGAGTTATTCTCAAATAGTTTTTTATCTGTAGCACTAGAGAGAGAAGTAGTAGGAGTAACATAACCATCTAGAATAGATTGCGACACATAAAACCCTAGGGATATAATGTATTTCCTCATCCTTGTACTCTAAAAATTATAATTGGATCCATTGAACATTGGTGTTTTCTTAGTAGATAAACCCCCTTGATGACTACCCATATTGTACCTTAGATCACCTTTAAGCTATCAAGCCTTTACCAAAGGACCTACTCTAATACCAAATGTTATAGGTATAATCACTTAGAAGGTGGGGGGTAAATTAGTGAGCCTAAATAATCCAAATTCAATTTCAATCACTTTCAAGTTTTTAATAAATTACCATAAGCATTCATGAATCATACACATCATTCATAGTAATGAGTAAGAGATACAATACAAGACCAATCACATAACACATGACATATGTGGGAAACATTTTTAGGGGAGAAAACCCACTGGAACCTAAAATTAAAATACTATCTTATAATAATAAGAACTAATTTAGACTAGCTACAACTGATCAAGGAACTACCATCCCTTATTTCAGTGAGTTTATAATCCCATAAGGAGCTTCTACATTTGTCTAGTTGAGTTGCCACAATAACTATACCTTTAGAAAGCTTCATCTTGAAAGTAAGATGCAACCCCATATATGTTGATCTACCATAAAAACACCTAAAAACACATCCACCTTTTGACTGATGTCTACAACACCTGATGATGGACCTCTGTTTATCACTCTTTACCTTCATTCATACTCAAACTACAAGAGCACTATTCTACCAATAGTATATTGAGCTACAGGTCATACAAACAATCCTCAATCTATTATTCTCTTAAAATCATCTACAAGTCACCCACCCTTTCCTTCACTTAAAAACACTATTCTCTCAAATTCAAATTCCACACACAAGTCTCTCTAAAAGTCTCACACAAGTCTATAAATCATCATCTTTGATTTCACTACATAGAGAGCATTCATGATTATAACCATTTTAGTTGGCCAAAATTCATGCCTTAATGATTAATGAATCTATATCATTGATACATATCTAAATTCCATCTACATATATTGGTGATATCACCCATAGGTCACCCTTAAGTAGCTACACCTATCAAATAGGTCCTTATAGCCCTTATAGGTCTCATGGAGACCTATTCACCCATTTATCACTTCATCAAGAAAAAAATTAACATAAAAGAACTTTTAACTACATGGGTCTAATAATTATGTCATATTAAATATATTAACATAATCATAGTAATCTCTACTCACATTTGTGTATACTCAAACAACTCAAACATTGACCTGGTGTAGAGGAACATCATGAACTAATACACAATCACTTATTAAGTTTTTTTTCATACTCTATAAAAATTTCAAACCTTATTAATTCACATGGATTATACTAATGTATTTAAAAACATTATCCAATAGCTAATTCATCATGAGATATCGAAACATCAAAATAACCTCAAATACCCTTCTCGGGTTACTTTTTGAACATAGTCAAACACATAGTCAACATTGAACCTTCATAACTTTGACTGTAAACACTTTTAGATCTTAAAATTTATATTTTCATTTTTGAATTGTATTCCTATACAATTTATCTATTTACACCATGAGAAAATTATTCATATATCGAAAGATATGGCCAAAAAACAAAGCATTAGATTTTCCTTTGTTAAATTCAAATATTCAAATACAAACAATCATAGTTAAACTCAAAACACTATGCTCATATCTCATGTCCTCACTGATTAGATTAATCATGCACCATAGATATTATTATAAGTAACTTAACCTTTACCTTTCAACTCTCATCATTATATCTTCATCTTGACTATTTGACTTAATGCACTCCATCGATCTCTTGTACATAGCTCAGTCTTTATCTTTGCTTGATACTAAACATAAAACACTTTTCCTCATATCACTACTTGTAGAAATATTAGAATTAACACACTCCATTTATAATTTTTTAAGTAACTTGATCTTCACTTAGTTTAATCATCAAACACTTTGACCCATTTGACTTACTTCACATCTTAGATCTAGATGTACAAATTCTCATGAACCATTGATCCTTAGAAGAAGCTCGATATATATCTTTGATTAAAATTAATAATATAAAAATTAACACCATATATCAACATCCTAACATCATATATTAAAAATTATCCATATATATTTCTCAAAATTTACTTTATGCAAATTTGGCTAGGTATACGAGCCTTGCTATCTACCTAGAAGGCCAATTTTGCACAATCATATCTTTTGATTTGCTCACTTGCATGTTCTCAAATTTGGACCATATGATATCCTTAGATAGGATAATCCAAACATGTGTAAAAATTTTCCTATAACCATCACACATATTAAACATAGTAAAATTAATATGCACACTCATGTTTTTTTGCCATAGGGCCAACTATATCAAAAACTTGTTTGGAAGCCCAACTTTGAACATGCATATATTTTATTGTTCTTTAATGCTTCACCTAATAATTAGAAAAAATTAACTAGGAAAAAAATTTAAAAAAATAATAATATCACATTAAAATAAAAAATACACACATTTGAGATATAAATTCATCTATGTGCTTACTCGGCTCTTCTTGCCACATTGTAAATTTGGTGAGTCTAGGAAAACACTGTCAAAATGCCTAAGATCCCAATTTACACTTGTATATATTTTGAAAATTTTTGGTATATTATATTAAATATAGTAAATAATATATATTCATTAATGTGATCAAAAAAAGATTAACAACTCCCCTTGACTCATCCACATGTGAAAATGGTGATGTCATCAAACTACCTACTTAGATTTTCTGCCACTAGACCCAAAATGTCTAGATGACAACAATGATTAAGTAGATGAAATAAAAACATACACATAAGTAATAAAAGTATATAAAAACATATTAGGGACCTATTTTACACCATAAAATCACCACACTCATCCCTTGACATCTGTAATCATGCTAAAATTGAAGATCAACTAAGCATACTTCAAGCATACTAAGACAAGCACATTGCACACTTTGTCATTGTTACTTAGACTATCAAGGAACTTCATCCACTTACTTGGAAAATTAAATTACATTAACATGACATAATTTGAAATTTTCCAACATTAATGAATAGATTATATGGTTTCCTAGACATCACCTATATCATATATTTGGGTGCCTTTACTAGACATCATTTTAATATAAAACAAGTTCGATCACTAGGAGAAATAATTATCTTCAATTTAAATTTTTAGATGAGAAAGGCAAAAAATATACATAATGGTAAATTAAATATGATTTTTTATCTATTATATTCTATAACTTCCACCATGACATCTCCTCAAAAATAATGTATTGAGTATTTTCATTGATGCCAAAGGTGCATCTTGCATGAGGTTGATGCCATTGAAAGAGTGTACCTAGTTGGTAGTGTTTTGATATGATAAGGGGAATTGATAGAGTGTTGTAATTTAAATATTTTGGAATGAAATATAATTTTTAGGAAAAATAGAGAATTTTAAGGCAGCTAATGCTTTATGGTTACATGAAGGTATGGGTCATTGATGTCAAGTTGCATAAGAAGCCTAATCATGAGTCTAATCATGGTATGGTATAGGTATGAGATATTGGCATGATGAGGTGAGTGATAAAAGGAATGTGATAGGTTCTTAAGGATATTTGATCATGTATGTGAGGTATTGGATGACTCATTATAATATTAGGGTAATCTTACAAGGGTAGGACCCTCATATCAAGTCTACATCTAGACTTCTCTTAGACCCTACCTTGCCTAATGAGGTATCATGATATTTGTCAAGGAAAGTGAAGGATGTATGGATATTTTTAATCATGAGAAATGTTTTATGGCATGAGAGTGAAATTTTGAGTATGATAGTGAGCTTTTGAGAGCATAGAAATAGTTATGAAGGTTAGTTCAAGGCCTAATAAGGTATGAAAACTATGGTTTATAAAGAGAGAGTATAGCCTAATGAGGGGTCATGATTATATTTCAAGGTGTTTGAGATAATTTAATAATTATTATTGGTTAAGTATTTTTTTTTCAAGTTTTTTGATGTAGTTTAAGGTCATAGTTTGAAGCACAAGGTATGAAAAGGTGTTTGGAGGTTTTGTGAGTTCTCAGAATGAAGGTTTCTCAACCTGAGAAGGTTTTTATTATGCTTATTATCTCATAAAAATTTTTCATGGAGACATAATAAGTTAATGATATATGGGGAAGGGTCCTAGATCAAAATTATAGGTATTAGTTTTTGATTGAGGGGTTATTCTTTATGAACAACCATTAAGAGTTGAAATTGGTTTAAACCCTCTTAGAACCCTATTAAATAGATGATGTTGAATATGTTTCTCAAAAGTTCTTAGGATGGATTTAATTTATTATGTAATATATTTTATATTGTATTTTACTCTCCTAGGTATTGAAGGTGGTATTAGTTAGAGAGAGGAGAGAGAAAATGTTGAGTTACATGATTATTTATGAAATTACTATAGAAGTCAAAAGTCACATTAGACATAGTAAGAAAATATATGGAGGAATAAGGTAAATAATATTTTTTTATGTCCATTAATGTTTATATATAGTTTATATCCTTCAAGTGTGATAAAATGGTCATCCATGTTAGTTAGTTGTTAACATGCCTAATTGTGCAAATAGTGAAAAACCCAAGCAATAATGAGAAGATGAATTGGAATGTGTTTTCATGATAGAATGATGAAACCAAACGAATAATTTTTTTTAGGAATTTTAATATATGTTCATGTTTGGTATAATTTTTGGAGGATGTGTGTGGTGAAAAATTTGTTCACAAGTTGACCTATCTCATTCAGATAGGATAGTGAGATATAAGGTCATGAGATTGATTTATAACACCAATATTTGCAATTTGAACATATGATATTTATATCTAATAATGGTATTATTATATCATAGGATCATATAAATTAATTATAAGTAATTTAAAATGTATATACAGGTTTTGAAGGTCTAATTCACCATGACTATGTTTTGAGGTAATCTAGCAGTTTTGAGTGAGCGAGTTACAGAGGTGTTCTTAAAGACTTATCTTCTGATTAGAAGTATCTAATTAATATTTTTATATTTTTTATTTTATTTAGGTTATGTATAAGTTATTTATTATCATTATTTTTTGGCTAAATTATGTTTTATATTCAATTGTTTAAGACAAAATTTTCTATGTGTTCAAAGGTCTAATGTGAACATTGCTAATAAAATGTTGCAAGTGGTGTTTGGACCCAAAATGTGTCATAATGATCAAAGGATGTTGAATAAGGTATATTTTATTTTTTTATGAAAAATTTATGCTTTTCATATATTTTTAGAGTGTTTCAAGGGGTCATATGGTAACATGTCCTAAAGTAGGCCTAATGGAATTAGGTTTCCATGAGAACTAAAGAAGGATTTAGTCTATTTGAGTTATGGATAACCTAATTTAAATATAAATTATTAATTGTAACATGTAATAATTAATATATTTTATCCAATATAAGTGGTAAATTATGGGTGGCCAACTAATAGATGTATGAGCAAGAGGCTTGTATTAGAAAAACGTTTTTAAGGTCTAATTGACTAGTTAGTGATTTGATTTGAGGAGCGAATGAGATAAAAGATATTTGAGTGGAAGGAGATATTATAGAAAATTATAATAGATCATAAGTATAGTCATGAATATATGACATAATGTCTAAGTATGAATATCAAGGTCATATGACCTAATCAGTCTTGAAGAGACCTAGTTGAGAGAAGTGGCATAGAAGATAGTTTGAGAGGGATAAGAGTGTGAAGAGATAAATAATGTGATCATAATATAATATGTAAGTAACATATTTTTATTAAATTTATCAAATTAATTGATTCATTGAGTTTATGATGATTCATCTAGGGGGTTGGTGCATCCTTTCGAGTGGGTGCTTGCTAAATCCTAGTCAAATGGGTGCTTGACTAGTTGGGGTTAGTGCTCCATGTGAAGTTGGTACTTCAATAAATTTGGTTTTTATATTATAATAATATTATATATATATATATATATATATATATATATATATATATATATATATATATATATATATATATTCATCCCCTTAAGGTTTTCCCACTTATATGATGTGTTCTTGTATTTCATCTTCATATATATGGTTTATTATGCTTTGATTGATCTATATGTTTATATGAATGGCACATGAATATTAAGTTGAACTAAATGAATGTTTTGAATATTGATTTACCACACCTCTCAATAATTTTAATTCCAAAAATTTGTATCAGATCATGGTCCTTTAAAGTAGGCCTAATAATTTTAAGGTGATCCTAAAAAGCATAATATATCTAATGATCAAGAAGACAACATGTATGATGAATAAGTCTACTAGGAAAATGAAGAAGGAGAAGCTGAATTATTACCTTGAATCTGAGCTCATAAGTTCCCTAGATGATTTGGAGCATTAAAATAAGAGGAAACATAAGTTGATATCTATGGTCAAGGATCTTAAGGAATATATTTTTACTTTGAAGAGTGATTGGGTCAAAGAAGCCAACAGGGATGATAAGATGATCAAGGATCTCAATAATTAGTTATAAAGTGTCAATACAAAGTTTAAATCAAAATAATTTGAGTATGATCAGTTGAATAAAGAGCTAGATTCTTTGAAGGTTGAGCATGAGTAGATTATATATAAGATTAACAAGTTTGAGAAAGAATGTGAGAAGCCAAAACAAGTTAAGAACACTAGCATGAAAATTAACATGAATAAACAAATTAGGAAGTCCAATGTAATGAGTTATTAAAATTATTTCAATTGTTTTTATGTTTTTGTCATATCTTTCATCATAGAGTAAATTATTATAGAATGGTCTCAAAGGATGAGTTATCATGGGAATATCGGAGAAGGAGTGATCAATTAAAAGGACTTAAAAAGGTATATTAAGATTTTAGAGTGTGTGAGAAGGGTCAAACATTGGCTTAGAATCCAAATAAAGTTAGGACTAATCATATTGAGCCCAAGAGTAAAGATGAATTATTTTATAAGGAGAAACAAAAGACTAAAGAAGAATCTATCCTATATTAGACTACCTTTCACATTCAAGATGAAGGGATGAAATGGTATATATATATATAATGGTTTTTCAACCCAGAGGATAGGAGATAAAAAAAATTTCATCTCATTGAATAATAATACTATAAGAAAAATGATATTTAAAGATAACACAACTACCAATATAGTTATCAAGGGTATCTTGAGTTTGGATAATAGGAAGATGAAGACAAAAAATGTGTTGTATGTGGAGGGTTTGAAATATAATTTTATTAGTGTAATTAAATTTTTCAGGCAACGACACACATTAAACATTCATGATAGAGGATGTGAGATAAGGAGAGCCAAATCAGGGAGGATAATTTCTAATGCTAAGAGGACTAAGAATAATCTATATGTCTTGAATGAGATAAAGAAGGAAAGATGTTTTATGAGAAACATGTATGAAAGTTGGATATGGTAAAGAGGGTTACATCACCTAAAATTTGATAATTTGTTTAATATAATCACTAAGAAGTTTGTGGAGAACATGCCTAAGATCACTAAACCTACAAACATACTTTTCAAGGAATGTCAACATGGTAATTGGATTAGAAAAAGGTTCAAGTATAAGGAGTAATCTATTACAAGACCCTTAGAGTTAATGCACATTCATCTCTATGGGCCTATAATAATCCAAAGTACTCAAGATAGATACTTCATGTTACTCAAATATGACTACAAAATAATGACTTAGGTAGTATTTTTAAAGAAAAGTCAAAATTTGTTGATAAGTTCAAGGTGTTCAATGCCCTTATTGAGAATGAGAAGAATAAGAAGATCAAGTTCATAATATATAATAGAGGAGGAGAGTTTTGGTATAATGATTTTGATGACTTCTATGAGGTCTAATGGATAAGGAGATAGTTCTCACCAATCAAGACACCTCAATAGAATGAGGTAGTAGAAATAAAGAATAGGATATTCAAAGAGATGGAAATAACTATGCTAAATGAGTATAGACTATCTAATGGGTACTAGATAGACCCAGTGAGTATTATATTATACATCTTGAATAGAGGATAGATAAGGATAAATGTAAACAAGACACCTTATGAAATGTGGAAAGTCATACCTATTAATATGGAACACTTTAGAACGTTTACAAGTTAATGTTTCAACAAAATAGATGAGGATGACTTAGGTAAGTTTGATTCTAGGTCTAATAAATGTATATTGTTGGGGTATTCATCAGTAAGCTCAGCCTATAGATGTTATAACAAGAGGTTAAAGAAGATAGTGAAAATCACTAATTCAAAGATTGATGAAACAAACAAATCACACTCACAGTCAAAGGATATATCAAAGAATATATAATTTGAGAATGAAGAGGAAACAATAGAGGTTGATGAAGAAGAATAAGAAGTTTAGGAGAGAAAATACTCAAAGTCTCTTTAAGACAGATTCAAAGAGATCATCTTGAATCTCAAATCATTCCCAACAAGGATGCAAGTATGCAAGTAAGGATAAAATTGATAAGTAACCTAAATTAAGAAAATGTTTCTATATTGTATAATATTGAACCTAAGAAACTTATAGAAGTAAACAAAGACAAATTTTGGATAGGTGTTATGAATGAGGAGTTAAACCAAATTGGTAAGAATGAGAAGTGGGAACTTGTTGCTAGGCCTAAAGATAAGAATGTCAATATCACAAAATTGGTGTTTAGAAACAAGTTGAATGAGGATGGAGAAGTCACTAGGAAAAGTGATAGATTGGAATTCAAGGGATATACACAAGTTGAATGGGTAAATTTGATAATACC
Source organism: Torreya grandis (assembly GCA_037957365.1). Lineage (NCBI taxonomy): Eukaryota > Viridiplantae > Streptophyta > Pinopsida > Cupressales > Taxaceae > Torreya > Torreya grandis. The sequence goes on from JARHVA010002852.1 coordinate 1,279,802, forward strand.
TATGCACCTATATTAAGATTGCAAGCCATCAGATTGTTTATAACATATGCAAGATTTAAAGGGTTTAAGGTATACTAGATGGATGTAAAATATACCTTTTTGAATTGTAATTTGGAAGTGGAGGTGTACATAGAGCAACTTGAGGTGTTCTCACTATAAAGTGATAAAGACTATGTTTGTAGATTGAAAAATGATATTTATGGTTTAAAACAATCTCCTAGAATTTGGTATGCCTATATTGATAGGTATCTATTAGATCAATGATTTAAAAGAGGAGTTAAAAATAGTAATATGTACATAAAAATACAATATGACCATCAGTTGATAGTATTTGTCTATGTGGATGACATCATCTTTGGTGGAAACAATGAGAACATGACCAATATATTTACACAGGTGATGAAGAAAGAGTTTTATATGTCCATGCTAGGAGAACTATCATTATTTATTGGTTTAAAAATCACTTAATTTGAAAAAGGTATAGTCATTCCACAAGACAAGTACATAAGAGAGATGTTTAAGAAGTTTGAGATAGAAGATTTTAATGTATTTAGTATAACTATGATCACAAAGTGTAAGTTGAGTAAGGAGGATGAGTCTCCAAAGGTCAATCAAACATCATATATGTCAATGATTAAGATTTTTCTATACACCACTGATTTTAAAACTAACATCATGTAAGAAATAAATATTATGGGAAGGTTTTAGGAATATCTAAAGGAAAATAATTTTCAGTTAGTAAAATGGATACTTAGGTATCTCAAAGAGACTATGGAGTTTAGCTTATGGTATCCAAGGAGCAATGAGTTCAATTTGACATCTTATATAGATGCATATTATATAAGAAGTCTAGATGATAGGAAGAGTAAAAATGGAGTTTCCTAATTTCATGGATAGTTAAAAATCAACTATTAGTAACATTATCCACTGTGAAGTTGAGTACATTGTAGCAGTTTCATGTTAAAATCTGGTCCCATGGATGAGATAGACCTTAAAAGACAAAAAATTGGAGTATGATGGTCCTAGCCCTATATATTATGACAATATAAGTGTTATAAGTGTCTCAAATAACTCTATCATGCAATCAATAACTAAGAACATTCCCATCAAGTATAATTTATAAGAGAATAGGTAAGTTACCAAAGTGTCAAACTTGAATATGTTTCTACATAAGATCAAATTGTAGACATTTTAACCAAACCACTTCCAAAGGAAAATTTTGAACACCTAAGATATGAATGGGGTGTAATTCCTACCCTTAGTAGTCATTGAGGAAGCCAAGTACTTAGGGGGAGCTAATTAGGTGGTTCATTATCTCTAAGAGAAGATGAGTAGTTTTAGTAAGGTATGTATGGAGATAGGGGACCATGTTTATATTATGACTCGTAAACTCATAGTCTTATGTGTTGAGTGTTTTAAATGTAAGGAATGTGATCCAAGAAGTTACAAACATCACTTTGTCATTTATGTCAAAGGGGGAGAAATTTAAGAATAAAGGAGAAGTTACTTGTTGTAAGAAGTTTTTGAGAGTGGTTTCCATCAATGAAAAAGGGGAAATTATTGAGTAATATCATTAATGTCAAAGGTGCATCTTGCATGAGGTTGATGTCATTAAAAGAGTGTCCCTAGTTATAAGTGTGTTGAGATGATAAGGGTCATTGATGGATTTTTTTCATTTAAATATGTTGCGATAAAATATAATCTGAAGGAAAAAGATAGAGTCTTAAGAAAACTAATTCTTTATGGTTATATGAAGCTACAAATCATTGATGTCAAGTTACATAAGAATCCTAGTCATGAGTATAGTCATGGCATGGTAAAGGTATATTCTATTGACATGATGAGGTGAGTGATCTCAGGCATGTCAAAGGTTTTGAATTATATTTGATCATATATGTGAGGCATTAGAGCACTCATTATCATCTTAAGGTAATTCTACAAGGGTAGGACCTTTAGACCAAGTCTACATCTAGACCTCTCTTATATCTTGCTTGGCCTAATGAGGTATCATGATCTATTTTCAAGTCATGTAAAGGATGGATGGTAGTGTTTAATAATGAGAGAGTTTTTATGGAATGATAGTGAAATTTTGAGAATGATAATGAGGTGTTAAGAGAATGGAAAGAGGCATGAAGGTTAGTTCAAGGCCTAGTAAGGTATGAAGACTATGGTGTATAAAAAGAGAGTGTATCATAATGAGGGGTCATGATAAGATTTCAAGGTGTTTGAGATTATGTAAGAATTTTTAGAGGTGAGGTATGTTTTTTCAAGTTTTTAAATGTATTTTGAGGTCATAGTTTGAAGGACAAGGTATGAAAAGGTTTTTGGATGTTTCTAGAGTTCTCATAATGAATGGTTTTAAACCCAATAAGTATTTTATTATGATCATAAGCTCATTAAAACTTTTAATGTGAACATAATTAATTCATGGTAGATTGGGAAGGGTCCTAGATCAAAATTATAGGAATTTGGTTTTGAATTGAGGGGTTATGCTTTATGAATGATTGTTAAGAGTGGGAACTCATTTAAACCCTCTTAAAACCCTATTAAAGACCAAATGTTGAATATTTTACTAAAAAATGATTAGGATGGATTGAATTTATTAGGTAAGGTATTTTATATTGTACTGCACTCTACCAGGTACCTCTAGGTGGTATTGGTTAGAGAAAGGAGAGAGAAAAAATGTTTGGTTACAGGTTTGTTTCTAAATAAGTTTCTATAGAAGTCAAAAATTGTAATGAACATAGTAATAAAATGGATGGATTAATAAGGTAAATACTCATGTTTCATTTCCATGAATGTTTATAGATATTTTATATCCCTCAAGTGTCCTAAACTAGTCATCCAAGTTAGCTAGTCACTAACAGGCCTAATTGTGCAAACACTAAAAAACCCAAGAAATAGTGAGGAGAAATTTGGAATGTGTTTTCATGATAAAATGATGAAAAAAAGTGAATAAATATTTTTTTAATTACTTTAAATATATTTTAATGTTTGGTATAATTTTTGGAGGTCATGTGTGTGGTGAAGAAGTTTCTCGCAAGTTGATCTGTCTAGTTCAAATAAGATGATGAGATATAAGGTCATGAGATTGGTATGCAAGACCAATATTTGTAATATGACCATATGATATTTATATATAATAATGGTATAATTATCTCATATTATCATCCAAATGAATCATAAATCATTTAAAATGTCTATGCAGGTGTTGGAGGTCTAAGTTACCATGGCTATGTTTTGAGGTAATCTGGTAGTTTTAAGTGAGTGAGTTGTAGAGGTGTTATTGAAGATTTATATTATAAGTGTTAGTGTATAATTAATATGGTGATATTTTTTAGGTAATTTAGGTTATATATAAGCTATTTATTTCCATGTTTTTATGGCTAAATGATGTATTATATTTAATTATTCAAGGCAAAATTTTTGTGTGTTCAAAGTCTTAATGTGAATAGTGCTAATGGAGTGTTTCAAGTGGTGGTTGGACCCAAAAGGTGTCATGATGATCAGAGGAAGTTGGATACTTGATATTTAATTTTTTTATGAAAATTTTGTGCCATGTATATAGGTTTAGATTGTTCTAATGGGTCATAGTGTAATGCGTCATAAAGTAGGCCTAATGGAATTAGGTCTCAATGAGACCTAAAGATGGATTTGGTCTATTTTGGTTATGGAAAACCTAATTTAATTATTTATTATTAATTTTAACATGTCCTAATGCATATTTTTAAACCAATATAAGTGTGTAAGTGTGTGTCCCTGACTAATAGATGTGTGAGTAAGAGGGTTGTATAAGATCAAGGATTTTTAGGCTTAATTAGCTAGTTAGTGATTTGATTTGAAGAGTGAATGAGATATAAGATATGTTAGTGTAAATAGGTCTTATATACAATTTTAATGTATTATAACTATATTTATTTCTATATAATATAAGGTATTAATATGAAGATCAAGGTCATATGACCTAATCAGTCTTGAAGAGACCTAGTTGAGCGAAGAGGTCTAGAAGGCATTTTAAGAGGGATAAGAGTGTGAAGATATAAATAAGGTGATAATCATATATTATGTGATAAACATAGTGTTATGAAGTTTATCAAAGCAATAAAGTGTCTGAGTTGGTGTTGAGTTATCTAGAGGGTTGGTGCCTCCTTTCAAGTATGTGCTTGCCAAAGCCTAGTCATGTGGGTGTTTGGATAGATGGGGTTGATGTTACATGTGAAGTTGGTGCTTTACTAAAAAAAATTATTATATGATTTTATTCCATTTTTATATAATATTGGTTTTTATTCCCCTTGAGGGTTTGCCATATATGTGATGTGTTCTTGTATTTCATGTTCATATATATGGCTGCTTATGCCTTTATTAATCTATATGTTTATATGAATGGATCATGAATGTTAAGTGTAATTTAATAAATTTTTTAAATACTAATTCACCCCCCTCTCAATCATTGTGATTCCAACTTGGTACTTATCTATATAATATCCAAATAATATGATATGTGATGATTTATCTATCTTACATATTTATAGGTTTATAGGTTAAATACAAAGGATTGTAAATGAATTTTACCCAATAATATATTAGGTGAGTAAATGGAAAAGGATGCCAAATATATTTGACCAAATCAAAATGTCAATTAGTAAAATGGGTGATTATTGGTTTTACCCAAACCATATAGTAATTAGAATTGATGGAAACTATGAGGCTCCATTAAATCTACCATGCCATGTTACAAAGTGAGTGGTAGATCAAGAGACTGATTTAAAATTATCTAAGTACATGAAACCAAAATTTAAGACATATAAACAAGGGGTTATACATAAACTTCCCCTTAACATTATTTACCAATATTATACATATTGGGACCACTTATATCAAAAAAGAAGGTATAGAGTTAATTATGGATTTATCAAATAATAATTCATATTTTGGAATCCCATAAATGTCATTTATGAAGTCACTAAGAAATATGGAAACAAGGTCAGGATCTAATATGCACATGAATCTTATGGTCATGATTCCATATTCATTTATATTGAGGATGACACTAAAGTAATGATAAATATGCATAGATACTCAATTTATATTAGGGTTACATAGAGATTACAATATGACAGTTATTTCTCATGAAGATGCTAAGGACATAGATAATGAATAAGTAATTCCAACCTAAGAAATCATTCCTCTAGTGCATGAGTTATAAGAGACTATAGCTAAGATTGAAAAATAGATAAGGGAGAACATATTAATGGGTATATAAAATCCATAAATTACTTATACTTATCTCTTTCAATGAATCAATTAACATATTTGACTCCTATGAAACCTACTCATCCAGTTGCACCTACTACTTCAATTCATACAGTAGAAATTCCACAAGTTTTTATCCTACCATACAATAGGTAATTACTATTCTATACTTTACACCAATATCTATTTATTATGAGTCTATGTCGGTACATGCTTCTTTAAAATATCCACTTGTAAATTTTAATAATCCTTCCCTACCAATATTTGTTACAACTATTGTTCCTCCTCTTATAACCATTTATAATAGGAAAGGAATAACTCTTTCATATTCTATACAAGTTTATACAGTTATTAGAAAATAATTAAGGAATGCAAAATATATAATTTATACATTAGGCCATTTATATAATAAGGTTGAGGAAGATCTTTAAAGGGAAGATTAAATATAAGGGGAAATGTGATTGGATAATCTTGGGTTAAGATGTGGTGTAATAACAAACCAAGGATAATCATCATAGTACATAATTCTTACTTTAAACACTTAATAACCACAAGTAATGAAAGTCACAAGAAAAAATCCTTTCACTACTTTAGATATTATGAGGAATATAGTTCAAAAAATGCCCTTAATTCTATAATGGAGGCTATAATGATTGACACTAGTCCTATGTGTGATCCTAGTAGAGGACCTTCTACATTTGTAGAGCTAATTTTCATTCAAATTTTAGATGATTTCACTGTAATGGATCAAGGGTAAAATATTACAATTGATAATATTCTTACCAAGTAAAGTTTTTTTGTCCATTATTTGGATTATTTTACTACTAGTTCCCCATATTATTTTGCATCACATTTATCCACCCAAGATGCAATAATTCATCCATGGAATTTCACCACTAATTAGCCAGCCACAAGCACAAATATACCTTTTAAAATTTGATATTTAAATATATTTTTACCACCGAGTCAATATAAATAAGGCCATCTACACTTTCCTATAACTTAGGCCACTAAAAATAAGTCTTTAGTGGTCCAATTTTACAAGACCCTAGACAAAACCAAATACACTATTAAGACTATCCCAAAAATAAAAATCACATGTTTGAAAAAAGAATTACCTATACCCACCACATTGTCCTCCATGGATACCCCTCCATCTTCAATGATGAAAGCCCCAAGTAACCATCCACATTCTCACTCCTCATCTCAAACCTAATACAATAATCAAACTCTGATGGTAATCCATACTTATATACAACAATTAGAGGAAGAAGAAGCTAAAATACATGACCTAGTCCACACTAAGAAACCTAAAGTTGTTATGCAGTTTGACCAAGTCACAAACACATTGAAATGGGTGAGAAAAAGGGTAGTGATGGTGGATGGCATACCTTTTGAGCTTGAGAAGAAATATTAATTTTTTACATTAACTAAGATGAAAAAAAAGCTTAGAGACTTATATGAATTCTAAGAATATTCCCTCATAGTGGTTAATGCTACTAAAGGATTTTTAAAATAAATGTATAGAGGAATACAAAAGTCTAAAAATAGACTAAAATAAAAAAGTGTGATTGAGGCTCCTAAAGACAATTGAAAATGTGAAAATCTCTACCAAGAATTTTTACCACATATTTATCACAATCAAGACAAAAAGTGTTAAATATCAACCACTAGGGGGATATGTTTTCAAGTTCCATGATATAATGAAATAATCAGATGCCAAAATGAAATTCATTAGAAAATAAATTAGACATAAAGAATACCATCACCTCAATCTAATTCTCACAATAGATGTAACCTTGTCACAAAAGCATGTCAATTCTAAATTGATGAAGAAAAGAAGGCCATTCATGTTATACACCTTAGGGAGGAATAGTCTCTAACCCTTTTTCTAGAAAATTACTATAAATTACAATGGATAACTTTAAGGTTGAGGAGGAGAGCACCACCTAAAAAAATCATAAAATATTATAGTTCATCACATTTTCTAGGGACAAAGTGGCTCAAATGGATACCCCCCATGAAACATTTGAATCTTCCATAGCCATTCACAAAAAGTTAATGGATAAAATTCCAATTTTTTTCAAAAGATCTATTAATGTTTTTGATACTATAGAGATAGAATTTTTAGTGATCATGGAATAAAATAAATTTATAAAATTACAAGAAGTGTGTCTAATTTAGTGGGAGAATCTAAAATTTAGGTTTGATCTTTGACTCCTCCACCTATGATCCCTAGATATACTACAATGCCTACTCCTCATAGATTAGTGATCATCACTTTTCTAGATATAATGTCTCTAATATCACTACATATAACTAGTATAGCTTTAGTCTAAATTCTACTATCTCCTATGACCCCAACTACCACTTTAGTTCCAACTATAGTTTTAGTCACTATACATGGAGATGCCACATTAGCATTATAGTTTTTCAAGTCAATTTGAACTAGAAGTTACAACTAAGGATTGGTTTTAATTTTTATTTGTTCTCATTATTATTATCTTAAAAAAATTTATTAAATTAATTTTGTGTCTAAATTAAGATTTGTATTTATTCATATTGTAAAACATGTATACATTTCATGCTTTTTGACATACATTCCTAATTTAGACATTGTAAAATTAAAATGAGATTACCTAATGAGGTGTGCCCATTGAAATATATAATTATATGTTTTTACCTCATTCCAAATGGAGGATAATTTCCTAATTAAAACAAGCAATAAATTTATTGGATTTTTCTATAAGTTTATGTTGAATTGTTGTCTCTTTCAAAAATTTTATCTTACTAAGAATTCCCATTAAGTTCATATAATATATAATAGGTTATGTGACTATTTGATTTAAAATATTCCTATTGAACAAATAATTATTTTGAATGCTCATTGATTATCAATCATACTTATTAATGTGTAGAGTGAGGGATGTGATATGTAGTCTAGTTTTAAAATTTTATTTTATGATGATTATTGAGTTTATTTAAATTCTTTCCTCTAGATATTAACTTGGCATGTTTTTCAACCATGTTAATGAATTTTTTTATCAGGTGCTAGTTCTTGAACATTTTCCTAGCCTAGGAGAAAGTAAGTTAGATTGGAAGGGTTTATTCCTTAGTTATGTCATAGAGCCTTATTTTTTGCCCACCTTCCCTTATTTTTGAATTTTTTGACCAAGTCCACCTTAGGTTATATCCACTCATTCACCTAAAGTATAATATATAATGAAATTGTTACCAAATCATCTAAGGTAATAACCACTCCACACGCCACCATTCCACCATGTTGTTATTTACAAAACTGGTACCTTATAACTCATGCCTTAGAGTGAATCTTTTAAATGATGCTAAAATGTTAGAGATCTCCTCGTAAGATTCACTTAGTTTGAATAAAATCCACATAAATAGGAATTTATATGGTGATATAAGGAGGTATAATAATATTTGATTAATTAAAATTCACTTAAGTTGTGTACTCTAGATCCCTTAGTAAGGTTGATAAGCACACATTTTTGTTATAGTCAATTATGACTAGCACCATCACATGTTCATCAAAGCCAAATAAAATAGACAAATCCTAGGAGAGATGCTACCTAGACAAATTCACCAACCCAAGGGAACCAGCTTAACATTCTACTATGGCCTAGTTAACTAGTTCAATCATCACCATAAATGGTACCATCCATGATCTACTTAGGATCTTGGAGAAATATATTCCTATGTTCTTTCCCTCTAGGGGAAAAACTACAAAGAACATATTAAATAATTAAAAATCTATCTAGGGTTTATAAACATAGTTAAAAAATACATTTCATGTAGGCTATTCCCATTCACACTACACGATGTTGCATATGAATGGTTCATCAACCTTCTTGAAAGCTCAATTACAATATGGGATCAATGTCATGACACTTTTATGGAATAATATGGGTAAGTTACTAGTCATAATGCCATATAAAAACATTTTTATAGTAGGATAACGGAACCTAATGAACCAATTAGGGAATTTAATATAAGATTTCAAAACATATGTAGCTATGTGGCTGATGCATACATACCTATTACTACCTTAATAATAAAAATGTATAAAAATTCCATATATTTATGACTAAAATAATCCTCCCTAGGGATATAAACATTAATAACTTATAAAATACCTATGCTAAGGCTATTAACATTGATAGGTTGTTAAATCCTCAATTGCATACCATAACCAATATTGATCCAAACTTCCTAGTCTTGAATCCTATCCTAAATGTGAACATAAATGCCATATAAAATAATCATAACTAGGTTATCAAACAATTATCTCTGACTCATACTACACTAAATCAAAACCTAAGCTTTTTGAAACATCATACACATGTCAAACGAACACAATAAAAATTAATATTTAGTCCTAATTAACACCTCTACCACACAAGGGACAACCTATGATTCCATTAAAATTGAGTTGAATGTTATCCAACCCATGGTGAATAAAAATAAAAATGATTTTCTCATCATGTAGAAATTCCAAGGGAATATTTTAGGAGTGGAAAACAATAATTTTTTTTTAGAGAAACAATATATATTTTAATATATTAGGTAACAACTCATATCCTCAACCCAATATACTTCTTGAGATGAATGCTTATGAGGCAACTTTACCAAACTGGTGTAGGGTCCATAACACTTCACATTATAATGAACAAAGTTGTATATAATTCTATATTTATTTTGAAATATTTTAAGAGGAGATGGAAATATATGAGGTAATTCCAAATAAACCTGATTCACATATATATTATTCCTTTAATACTTCAAGTATTGACATGGTATTTGATATCTATGATTTTTCATTCCCTCTAGAGGATGAAAATGAATCAGAAGATAACATAAAGAAATTCATTACTTTCAACAATTTAAGATGAATTATTATACTATTAGAAACATGAAACAATAACCTACCAAAAATTACACACCTCCAAATAATAACATAGCCACTCACTCTGATCCAAATCCTAATAACAATCAACCTCATCCTAAAGGAATTATCAAGAAACTAAATATCATCAACAAAAAAAGAGTGGATATGATATAGTTGAGGATATGAAGAAAATAAATGCTAATATTACTCTTCATGAGCTAGATTAGATCATAGAATAGAGGGAGATTTTGATCAAGGATTTGACTAGTAAACCATATACTAAAAATTTAAAAATTGTATATAAAATATGGTTATGTATAAATACAAGCATGAGGTCCCACCCTTTCTTTTGACTATCAATTTTTTTGTAAAAAATGTGTAAAATTTCCTAGTTGACTCAAGTGCCTTAGTTAACGTGATGCTAATAGGGATATGTAAAATACAAGGGATGGCCCTAGATAAATCCAAAAGAATAGCACTTTAATTAAACAAATATTTAGTCCTAATTGTAAGATACTTTATAAATTTTCACATGTAATTGACCTCTGAACCATGTCTAATATTATACTGAAATATTAGTAGTTGACATTCTTGAGGCTTATGGTTTAACCCTAAGACATGACTAAATGTTGAATTAATACATGGCTTAAGATTTATTTCACATGTGTCTATCCTAAAAAGGAGTATCGAATCAGATCATGGTTGATAGAGAACTAAAAATGAAGCATATGATCACATAGTATAATTCTAAAAATGAGATAATTAACTTTTCTTTATCACATATATGGGTCTACACCTTCATAATGAATATCAAAAGACACAAATGAGACTTTGAATTTCTTTCATAGTTTTGAACCTTGTAATTTGATAGTGTTGTGTCCAACATGCCACATTTTATTTGAAATGGGGGACGCCTCTAAACATTTCACAAACTAGAGCTTTAGTGTTCTTTCTTTTGTTATTGTTAGCAACACCTATTGAAATCTTTAGAATATACACCACCTTTATTTATTAAAGTAGTGATAGGCCTTTTTTAATTTCTATAAAAACTAAGTAGTGTTTATTTTAATTTAATAAATCATGGTAATAATATTGTAGGTTGATTTTCACTTGGATATCCTAAAGTCTAGTTCCCTTCATAGATCAAAAAAATTGTTATCCTCCATGGAAAATTGAGTTCTCCATATCTGATAGGTAATATTTAATGTATCATATTATTTTTTTATATTTTACTTAGTCATTTTATGAATTTTGTAGATATCAACCAAATGGAAAGGCACCATGTCATCTAGAGTCAAAAAGGCTAGTCCACTAAACCTATTAGAGATGTCTAAGCTTGAGAGAGCCTGACCAAATAGGAAGTCAACACATTGTCTAGAGTCATAATGGATAGTCACCAAGACCTATCAAATATGTCAAATCTTGGGGTAGCTTGGTTAAATGGAAAGTCACCATATCATCTAAATTTAGAGTGGATAGTCCCCTAGACCTATTAAATATGTCAAAGCCTAAGAGATCCTTATCAACTGAGAAGTTGTCATGTCATTAGGAGTCAAAGTGGATACTCCCTTAGACCTGTTAGAGATATCAAAACATAAGAGATCCAAAATGAATGGAAAGTTTCCACATCATATGGAGTCAAAGAAACCATTCCCTTGGACCTATTAGAGCCCAATAAATCTTGTATGAATGGGAAGTTTCCATGTCATTTTGAGTTATCATGACTAGTCCTCTATACATTCCAAAGATGTCATAGCCTATGAGAACCTAATTGAATGAGAAGTTTCCATATCATTTGGATTCAAAGTGGCCAGTCCCCTAGACCTCTCAAAGATTTTATATTTTAAGAGAACTTGATTCAAATGGAAGTTACCGTATTGTTAAGATTAAGAAAGGCCAGTCCCATGGAATTGTCAAAGATGCCAGAGCTTGGGATATCTTGATGAAATGCAAAATTACCATGTTCAGTAGAATCAAAGCAACTAGTCCCCCAGACCTATCAAATATTTTAGAGCCTAGGAGATCCTAATCAAATGGTAAGTTACCATGTCAATAGGATGTAGAGTAGATCCCAAAACATGATAGAGATTTTAGAGCCTGGGAGAGCCTAACTGAATGGGAAGAAGACACATTACCTAGTATGTAGATAAACTAGTCTTCACCGATGACCCCATGAAGCTTATAATAAAGTAGAGATCAGACACTAACACCAATAAAGGTGTGTCACATAGGTAACACATCACCTAACTTAGGGAATGACATGGAGTAAGAAACCATGACTAGATGTTAATAGTTAATGGGAGGACTTGTTGGCTAAATTTATCCTACATATAGAGATTAAGATTATAGTAAAGCTTCTATGGGTCTTGGTGTGGAGTAAGAAGTTGAATAGAGTAATAGATGGAATTAATGGTCCATAGATTTCATGTAGCCTACAAAACTTTCTAAACAATTTAACTTAAATTAAAGTGTAGTTTGTCTTTATTCAAGAAAGAAAGTGTCCATGGTGGTCAAAACATTTAAGAGCATGAATCATGTTTTTCACAAGCCTCAAGATTTAATTTGAGACTTAGAGATTTAGGAAAAAGAGCAAGTGCAAGTATAAATGAACCAGACCATCATCAAGACATCACATAAAAATGGAGTAGACGAGTTCACTTATGTATTTTATAAATCCTCCTAGAAAGCCTCACAAGCCAAAAAATTGCAATGCCATGGAGCTCTTCATGATAAGAACATGCTATACAATTTCATGCCAATGAAAGTTCTCTATCCTAAGTTATGGGGCTTCAAAGTGGGATTTGTAGTATAAGACATTCATGCAAGCATCAAGTTTGAGCTCTGTAAAGTAACCATTTGGGTTTAAAATTGATTAATATGTAATGGTTTGCATGAGCTCACATACTAATATATAGATCTAACAATTCACATTATGGTCAAAAAAGTCAAAATGTCTCTATGTTAAAGAACTACAAGTTGTACAAGATCTAATGGTTCATGTTCACTAAAAAGAAGTTGGATGTAATCTAGATTAATGATCAATGTTCATTCATACCAATGATCTAATAGGGAATAAGAAATGAAAAGAAAATGGGCTTGGGTATATCAAAGGCTCATGTTACTTCATACATCTTGATATAATGGTGCAAGTGAAAGTCAACATGTCAAAGGATCTACATGGTAGGAAACCAATGGATTACATTCATTCGTACCAAGGAGATAAAGGATGCATAAGAGGTCAAAAGTTCAAAATTTGATAGAAAGGATGTGCAAAGCCAATGGGAGTAAAGATAGGTTGGATCAATTTGATTGGCCCTAACAATATTTGATGGATAAGGCTAGACCAAAGGACTGGTTTTTGACCAATACAAAAAAGTATTAAAAATATCATGCCACCACCATTAAATATCATTTTAATGTAATTAAAGGGCCATAACGATGGGGTCAAGGTAATCAACAATAAAAAGGCACCATTGAAGCCAAATATAGATCTTTGGTTCGAAGATTCATGGCATATAGGGTTCATTCTATAACTGTGTTTACAATTATTTAAAGGAGACCTATATATGATGAATTTATCATTTTATATAGATAATCAAAGGAAAAAATAGGTCTTATAAGTCTAATAGATATCAAGAGAAAAGCTATGTAGTTTACAGGTGTGCATTGATATATGTGGCTATAATAAAATCAATAAAGGAGATCAGTTTGCCATCAATAGAAAATATTTGGTCCATATTTAATCAAGGATAGATGTATTTGGTTATTAAAGAGGCTCGTCATCCTTTAGCATGACCAAATTTTTTATATGAAGCCACCTAAGTAAGAAAATCCATGATTCTATAAAATCCATGAGTATGAAAGTTTTATATTTAGTGACAGATGGCATGAAGTATCAAAGAAAAGGATCTAGTGGTTTGAACTTGTAATTAAGAGCATTCAATGCATCCTTGAAGCCTATGGGGACTTTTCCACTTGGTAAGCCATGAGAAATGTACTAATTGATTAAGAGGGTGGTATAGTGTTCAAGAAAAAGGTGGAAACTCAAGATCAATTAATGATTTGGGATGGTGTGTTCCTCTTTTGATAGCATTCTATGACATTCTTTCTCTCTCTCCCTTCTCCTATATATCCTAGTCTCATTACCATTAAGGGGGTTATCATCTCTTAGAATTTTAATTATTCTCTAGGACAAGGATACTTATTGAGACTCTTAAAAAAGTTTGTTCATTTGATATCACTAAACCCTATCAAAATATTTTAAGAACTACCTTTTGAAGTAATACGATGAACTCTTTTCCTACCTTTTAATTTTGATTAGTGCTTAGTATGATTGTGTATGATGAATTTGCGAAGGAAGATCTTCCTAATCCATTGTCCTTCTACTTGTCTCTTTAAAGGTGTTTTAAAGTTATTTACAAGTCTATATTAGTGTTCTATTTAAAACTCTTTTATGAAATATTTGTGAAATTAGTGATATTGTGAGGTTGTGTGAGCTATAACTATCTTATGCTAATTTGGTGTGGGTTAAAACTTGTATAAGTATCCATTTTAACTTTGGTGCATCACTTTTTAGATTTATTAGGAGCCCTTAATCCCTTTCTAACCCTTTTCTCAATGATTTTCATAACTTTGGGTGAGCATCAAGAGGAATCCAAATTTCTATGGAGGTCTAACCCCACTTTAGGTGACACATATCCTAGGGTTATTACCATTATGTAGATAAATTGGAAAGAGCCTGAAGAACCCTCTCTAAGGATGTAGATTAAGCCTAAAATATTTTTTGGCATGCCCAATGGGACTATATTTCAAGGAAGATTGATTAATGTTGATGCTAATTTGATCAAATTTATAGCAGTTAAGCTCCCAAGCAATGAAATATGGCAACTCCAAAAGGAAGATTCAAAATTCTAGTAAAAGATTAATGACTTAATCCCATGCCAAATGTGATAACAAGGTTATATTCAAGAGTTATTCACTTTAAATTTATTTAACTACCTTTAAACTCAGCAAAAAGATTAAGGTTTGCATATACACATCCATATCTTTGAACCTTTGCTCCTAGGTCAATTTCAAGGCCTACCCCTACAATAAGACCTTTGTTAAACACTTTTATTGCCATGGTATCCCCTAGACCTTTTGCCTTTATGTCCTTTAATGGCCAAATCCCTCTAGACCTAGCTCAATATGATCCTATCCTAATTTAAGCTCTAGAAAGTGTCCCCCATTATACTAGAAACCATACTACAACAGCTTCTGAGAAAATCATGGACATAGCCATTTTTTTCAACATCCATAATGTCACTAAATAGAATATAGCCATTAGGTTATAAATACTTCTTTCAATGGAAAGGCCCTATATTAGTATAGAGGCCTTACGGCTAATTCCATTCAAACATGGGACTAATTAGGTGATGAATTGTACAGAAGGTTTGAGGATAAAAGTGACCATTTTTCACTTATAGAGCAACTAACTATCATTAAGAGAGTTCTTCATGAAGTCATGCAAGACTTCAACACAAGGTTCTAAAAAACTTGGGATAGAATCCCAATCTCAATTAGACAAACCCCTAACTTTGCCTTCCTTTACTATTTAAAGGATTTAAATAGTGATATAAAAATAATGATCCAATTGATGGGAGGAAATATACTTCCAGATGATTATGAGATGGCCATCAAAGAAGAAAATTTCCTAGTTCAAGATGGCAAGCTTACACCTAGATTACCAATGCCCTTATTTCCTAAAATCAAACCACCTCCTATTGCTATCCCTCCACTTGATGTCATTTCTCCTATGCCAAAAATTTCTAAAATACCTGTACCAAAAAAAGAGAAAACCTCCACTAGTTGATCTAGTGACTCCTAAGAGAGAAATTTTTCTTTTCAAGAGCTCAAGAGCATGTTAAAATGCTTCAAGAATGATCTAGTGAATGCCAAAAGGTAGTAGGATTTAAATAAGACTTATCAAGGTTCATATCAACCTCAATAACAAGTTTTACAACCAAATAGGCCACCATATAAAGGGAACTACCAAGGCTAAGGCCAAGGTCAAAACTAAGGACAAGGTCAACATGACTACAATAGGCAAAATAACTATAATCCTATTGTTTCAAAAACTTCAAACACTTTTATCCTAGTTAAAAATAATGTGGCTCAAGAAAATAAAGGTACGATGACTTGAAATTAGTCTTTTGGGAAATCCATTATCCCAACCACTGATTCTACACAATATTTCAATGATCAATGGTAACAAGATGTTAATTTTAGGTACAACCAAGCTCTTATGGCCAAAAAAATATAAGTACCTATGATGACCAATATATAAGAGCCTCAACAAGGTCAAATCACTAATCAAGGATCAAGCCAATTGGGTGCCACAGTGGTGAATTATGAGCAAGAAGAGTGTTATACAATCAATCAATAGGCTATCACCAGCTAGTGATACATTCTTATAGTTACAAATACCAAATTCAAAATAAGGAACATGGATGGTAACCAATAACCAAATAAGGAGCCTCATACCATTACTTCATCAATATCAAAGCCAATTAGACTTTCTATTATTCTATAAGTCCTAATAGCCACAATGAATCAAAATTAAGGGAATGTCTTGGTCCCTCCAAACTCATAAGCTTAAGGTAAATTGATGGCCCCTAAAGAAAAAACAAAGGTTGGTGTTCCAGCCATCAACATTGTGGAATAAATTAAAAGGTCCAATGTGAGTGTGCTAATCTGGGACATGTTCTCCATACCTAGGCATGTAGACATATTTCAAGAAGGACTATTAAAGATCAATGTTTTAAAAAAACCACCAAGAAAGAATAATGTGGTCATTACCAATGAAACCTAAGGACCAAATGAAGGTAAATTAGGTAAAGTGGTCAAGCCTCCTCACTTCTATATTTGAGTGATCATTGGTAATTATTTGGTGCATAATTGCTTAGTGCATAGTTGGGATAGTACCTTGGTAATACCAAAGTCTATAGCTAATCAACTTGGTCTAAAATATGATCCCCAATTCAAATGAGTGATAAAACTTTATGGTTCTTCTACGAAGTCATTAGGCATAATAAAATACCTAAATATGACCCTACACACTTGTCCTAGTGTCTTAGTAGCTAAATATGTATTGACCCTTGATGTACCTCCTCACTTTGCACTATGCTTATCCAAAGAGTTCATAGTAAAGATATGAGGTTATATTGTAGCAAATGACTCATACATGAAATTAAAAATAAGATATGGGGCCAAAGTATCAATCAAATATAGTCCCATTGCACAATTCCAAGTAGACCCCCATGGGCTAGATAACATAAACATCAATTGCACCATCATTGATGACGATTAATTCATAATTAATAAAAATTTAAACACTCATATAGAGGAGATACCAAACATGTTATTAGATTAGATATGGAATGACATCTAGTTAGTGGACCCCTTAAAAGGTGTTTAGGAAAGGGACTTGGGTGTATACTACTTACATGAAGAGAACAAGTCCATGCCATCCTTCAAGAGGCCTCAAGAAGATCCTAGTGGTCCATGGAAGTTATTATTTGATGGTCCAAGGAGCAAGCATGGACTGGGTGTAGGTGTTATGCTATTTTCCCCTTCAAATGATAAATATTTATCTCCATATAAGTTTTAATTCAACTTATCTTGTAATGAAATATAATATGAAGGTCTCATCCATGGCCTTCAATGGGATAGTAAGAGAAGGATCAAGCAATTTCAAGTCTATTGGGACAATGAATTTATTGTTCACCAAGTTAGAGGCTAGAATGTCACTAAGAACCCCTTAATGAAGTCCTAAAAACATAGAGTGTGGGACCTAATTAAGGACCTTGAGGCCTTCAACATCTAATCAATGTGAAGGGTCCAAAATTAGCATGTTGATAGACTAGTAGTTATGGGGGCTCATTTTGATATCCTTAATGAATTGAAAAGGACCAAGGTGTAACCATATGTCAAATTCGTAATAAGACCATCAGTATTAGATAATGAAGCTCATTGGTAGGTCTTTCAAAGTGATAAATAGATTGCATGTTTCTTACATAAAGAAAAAAATTTATCCTCCATAAACCAAGGAAAGCTACAACAATAGTATGAGGAGCATATTGTTTAATTAAGTTCCAATAAGCTTCCTAAAGGGCTAGTCACCCTAGAATATCTCTTTCATGAAGGATACAATATGAGGAAAGATAAAGTAATGATACTAACAAATGAAAATAACTATGAGAGAGTTTTTATGATTGAAGATAAGCTCATCAAGTTTGGAAAGGTAAGAACTAAAGCCAAAATGTATGACTTCATAGAGCTTTATAAAGAATATGAAGACATATTTACTTAGAAATATAGTTACCAAAAGGGATTTGATTCTAAATTGGCCCAATACACTATATAAATATACGCTAATGTCAAGCCTATAAAGTAGAAGTAGAGGCCCGAAAAACCAAAGATTGAAGATCTCATGAGGAAAGAATTGACCAAGTTAATTAAATTCAATATCATCTTTCTAATTAAGCACTCCTCATGGGTAGCTAATTAAGTACATGTCAGGAAGAAGAATGGGGAAATTAGGTTATGTGTTGACTTTAGGGATATTAATAGAGTATCTTTGAAGGATCACTATCCTCTACCATCCATGGAGTAACTCCCTCAAGTAGTTATTAGTTTAGAATGATTCTCTCTCTTGGATGGGTATTTGGGTTATAACTAACTGCTAGTGAGAGAGGAAGATCAATATAAGATTGGCTTCACCACTAACTCAGGCACATTTACTTACCATAAGATGCCTTTTAGATTTTCCAATACTAGGGCAACATTTTAAAGAGCAATAGACATGGAATTTAAAGGATTGATGAATCAAATGGTATTGTTTTACTTGGATGACATCACAATCTTCTTTGAGAAAGGTAGTGAGTACATAGACCATCTGAGGCTGATATTTCTAGAGATGAAGAGAGTATGAGATCTCTTTAAATCCCAAGAATTGTGTGTTTTCCATGCATGAATCTAAATTCTTGGGTCATATTATTTTAAAAGAGGGACTATCCATTGACCTTGATAGAATTAGTGATATCTTAACCTTATCCTTATGAAAGCATAAGAAGAGGATCTAGAGCTTCCTTCCAAAGATAATATTTGTGAGAAGGTTAATGCCTAGTTTTACTAACCTTGTCAAACCCATCACTACCATGATAAAGATGAGCAAGTGTTCTCTTGGTTAGATAAAGGTAAGGAAACATTTGAGGCCATCAAGAAGGCCATTTCCCAAACACCCTCACTCATAAATCTTGACTTCTCTAAGGACTTCATATTATACACCTTTACCAATGTTGACAACATATCATCTATGTTGATACAAAATAATGGTGAAGGAATGGAGTAGCCAATTGATGTTTTTAGTCAAGGGATATAAGGATATGAGGTGAGGTATACTTTTATTAAAAAATAGGTTCTTATAGCCTTGAGGAGTCTCAATAATTTTAGAAAAATGATCTCCAACAACAAGATTCATCTTATGGTGTCTCATTCTATGGTTAAGGACTTTCTCCTTAACAAGGATTTGAGTGAAAAGAGAGTAGGATGGATTAACATGGTCATGGAATATGAAGTGGAGATCAAACTCACCAAAAGGGCTTGCATGAGCATATGGTATATGATCTCCAAGAAGGCAAGGAAGCTATTTTGGTGACCCAAGACAACTCACAGGTAGGTGCACCTCCACTTCAAAAAAGTTGGATTTAATACATGAATCACTTCTTGATAATATGATAATGCCCTCAAGGTTTGGATAGATCCAAAATAAGTTATTTTAGGCTTCAATCCATACCTTATGCATTAGTTTATGGTGTTATTTTTTGAAGGGACCACAATAGAGGTACTCCTTAGGTGCATAGATGATGACCATGTGACAAAGCTCTTGGAGTAGTTTCATGATGGACCTATAGGAGGCCATTTTGCTCTAAGAAAAATAGAAACAAAGGTAATGAGGGTTTGTTATTACTAGCCCAATATTTTCAAGGATGCCCATACATGGGTTAGAAAATGACATAAGTGTGATATTTTTATAGGAAATTATAAATTAGTAGCCCTTCTATTCAATCCAATTTAGGTTGAGCAAACCTTCATGAAATGGGGTTAGACTTCATAAATATGATCAATCCACCATCAATTATAGGACATAAATGGGTGCTTACTACAACTAACTACTTCATTAGGTGGGTGGAATAAATTGATTTGAATAAGGCTAATGAGGGTGAAGTTTTGGATTTGTATGACAACATAGTAACTAGGTTTGGTGTCCCAAACACTATAATTTTAGATAATGCATTGGCATTCCTCGATATGAAGATAAGTGAGTGGGATATTAAACTAGTTATCTACCTCAGCACCTCTTCCAACTACTATCCTCAAGGAAATGGATTGGAAAAGTCCAAAAATAAGAACCTATTAAGGATCATAAAGAGTACCATGGAATAGAATTAGAGAACATGGCACACAAAGCTAAAGATAGCCTTATGGGCTAATAGAGTGACTCCTAAAGCTAACATTGGTAATTCTCCATATGTCTTTATGTATGGAATGGAAGCCAAATTGCCTATCTCTCTTGAGATTCCTACATTAGAGTTATCCCATTAGCTTGAGTTGATGGAGGAAGAGCCCATGAATGTGAGGATGATAGAGCTCATGGAGCTAAAATAAACTAAGGAGCTTGTAATTAAGACTTTGGAGTCACATCAAGCTTAGGTCAAAAAATCCTTTGACAAGAGATTTACAATGAGGAATTTCAAGGAGGGGTACCTAGTCCTCAAATGGGACTCAAATAAGGCCAAGCCAAGTAACCATACCAAGTGTTATATCTTGTGAAGTGGTCCTTATTTGATTCATGGATGCAGAGAGCACAATGCTTTTCAACTTGCCTAAATGGATGGAGAGGTATTACCCATCCAAATAAATTTCATTCATTTGAAGTATTTTTATTAAAATCATTACATCCATTGTATTTTATTTTACATATTAGAGTAAATTTTTATGCTTTCCTTTAAGTTCCTTGTGCACTTTTCTTTTCTTTTTTATGTGTTTCCTTTTCAATAAGTGCCTTGGGCACTTTATTTTTCTCTTTTATTTTATTTTTCCTTCTTCAAAGCAAGTTTTAGATAAGGACATCCTTTTGTTATCCTCATGATCAATTGAGATAAAACTTGGGACTCCATATGCATAATAGACTAGTTTAAGGACACTATTCTTGTATCATAGGAAAGCAACCCCAAGATGTTGCCATAAATGTTGACCAATTTTAGCCTACATATAGATCTTGAAATTATAGTTAAGATCCTAGGAGTCTTGGTGTGGATCATGAGGTTGAACATAGTGCTATATGGAATGAATGTTTCATATATCTCATGCAGCCTGTAAACTTTTAAAAAACTTTAAGTTAACTTAAAGTGTAGTTTGTATAAATTCAAGAAAATAGGTCTCCATGGTGGTCATAACATTTAAGAGAATGAAGTAGGATTTTCATAAGCCTCAAGATTTCATCCAAGCCATGGATATTCATGTAAAATATCAAGCATAGGTCTAAATGAACTAGATCATCATCTATATGTCACTCAAAAATGGAGTAAACCATTTCACTTATATAATTTATAAATATACCCAAAAATCCTCATGATCCAAAAGATTATAGCACTATGGATATATTCATGATAGGAACATTATATGTAAATTTCATGCCCATATAAGCTCATTATCCTAAGTTAAGGAGCTTCAAAATGGAACCTACCTCATAAGAGGTTCATACAATCATAAAGTTTGAGCTCTGTAAAGTAATAATTTAGGTTCAAAATTCCTTACAAGGTTTAAAGTTGATCAAGATACAATGGTTCACATGAGCTCACATAATGATAGACAGATCTAATGGTTCAAAATAGGGTCAAACAAGTCAAAATGTCCCTCAGTTAAATACCTTTAAAGAGCTACAAGTTAGACAAGATCCAATTGTGTATGTTCATTGAGCAAAGATTCAATGGTTCATGTTCATTGAAAAGAAGGTGGGTACAATATAGATAAATGATAAACCTTTGTTCATACCAATGATATAATGGTACATAATAAATGGTAGGAAATTGGACCCAGGTAGATCAAAGGCTCATGTGGCTTCATACATCTTGATCCAATGGTGCGAGTGAAAGTCAACATGTCAAAGGACCTTCATGGCAAAAAATCAATGGACTGCATTCATTCATACTAAGGAGATCAATAATTCAAAGGAGGTAAAAAGGTAAAAATATAATAGTAAGGATATGCAAAGCCAATGGGAGTAAAGATATGTTGGAGAAATTTGATTAGCCCTAGCAATATTTGACATATAAGGTAGGACCAAATGAGTGGTTTTCAATTGATATAAAAAAGTCTTGCATAGATCATTTTATCACTATTAAAGCTCATTAAAATGACATTAAAGGTATATAATGATGTATTTAAAGTAATAAACGATAAAAGGGCACCATTTAAGCCAAATATAGATCTCTGATTTGAATATTTGTGGCATACATGGTTCATTATGTGACCGTGTTTGCCATTATTTAAAGGAGACATGTATATGATGAATTTATCATTATCTATAAATACTCAGAGGCAAAACCTAAGTCTTATAAATGTAATAAATATCGAGATCAAATCTATACATTATATAGGTTTGTATTGATATATGTGTCTATATGAAAACCAATAAAGGAGATTGGTTCTCTATTTATATAAAATATTTCGTCTAGATTTTATCAAGGGTAGATGTCTATGATTATTAAAGAGTCTCCTCATCCTTTAGTACGGCCATATTTTTGATAGTTATCCACCTATAGTAGGAAAATACATGGTCTGGATAGATCCATGAGCATGAAAGTTTTGTCTTCAATGGGAGATGGTGTGAAGGATCAAATAAAAGGATCTAGTGGTTGGGACTTGTATTTAAGAGCATTTAATGCATCCTTGGAGCTTATGAGGACTTTTTCACTTGGTAAGCCATGAATAGTGTCCTGATTGATGAAGAGGGTGATGGAGAATTCAAGAAAAAGGTGGCATCTCAAGCTTAATAAATTATCTAGGATAATGTGTTCCCTCTTTGATACCATGTTCCCACATTATTTCTCTCTCTCCCTTCTCCTATATATCCTAGTCTCATTCCCATTGAGGGGGTTCATAACTCTTATGATTTTTCATTATTTTTTGGGACAAGGATACTAATTGAGACTCTTGAAAAAGTGTTGTTGTTTTATATGGTTAAACCCAATCAAAATATTAGAAGAACTACCTTTTAAATTAATAGGATGAACTCTTTTCCTACCTCTTGCTTGTGATTAGTGCTTCATATGATTGTGTATGATGAATTTGTGAAGGAAGATATTCCTAATCCATTATCCTTATATTTTCCTCTTTATAGGTGTTTTTAATTTGTTTGAAAGTCTATATTGATGTTCTATTTGAACCTATTCTATGAAATATTTATGCAAATAGTGATATTGTGAGGTTGTGTGAGCTATAGTTGTCTTATGTTGATCCAATGTGGGTTCGAGCTTGTATGAATGCCCATTTTAAATTTGGATTATCACATTTTAGCCTTATTAGGAGCCCTTAAACCCTTTATAACCATTTTATTCATTATTTTCGTTAGTTTAGGTAAGCATCAAGATAAATATAGACTTCTTCGAAGGTTTAACCCCATTATAAGTGTCCCACATATTGGGGTTGTTCCCATTATGTAGTTCAATTGGAAAGGGTCTAAAGAACCCTCTCCAAGGGTGTAGATTGAACCTATAATAAGACCAATAAAAAAATGACATGTGTTAGAAATTAGGATTTAGTTGAGGGGCCTATAAGGGATGTGATTCCATGCCTACCACACACTTAACTGTAATAGAATGGGAAGTTGGACTGAATTATACAGTTTTAAACATCCCATCACAATTTTTATATTTTTTTGGTGAAAGGGGATTATGGTATCCAAATTTTATTCTATATTTAAAATAAAGTGAGAAAATTTGGCCACCAACTAATTTTTAGATTCATAGCAAGTGAGCCATCAAATGCCATTAATACAAGGGGATTCATGCATGTACTTATATAGCCTAAGAGAAGCCCATCATTGCTAACTTTGAAAAATATCTAACTCTTTGCTTGAAAAAACAATTCCATATATCCCTTACATCTCATGCCTCCTACACTTCAATCTCCCTAAATACCCCTTTCATCCTTATTTGATGGTTATTACATCCTCAAACTTGAAGTCTAAACTTGAGTACTGACAAGTATAGGCATTATAATAATATATTTGAGGTAATTGAGTAGATTTATAAGAATTTTTTCAATGCTAATGACTAACTAACTAAATATGAGGATGCCCTTAGGTCTTATAATAAGTGTAAACTTCATATATTCATGACCAAACTAGAGGCATTTACCTTTTCTAACCTACTCAGTGACATCCTCCACATGGCTATCCACATTTAAGATGCTTCCAATGATTAGGTATGTTCACCCACCTCTTGGCACTATATTTTTGATATATTCAACAATGCCTTCAAGGCATAGTACTCCCTTCCAAAATTATCTTCCTCATATGATATATTTGTAGTGTCATTATTGATGGATATGTACCAGATCTATGATATTTTTCCACTATTGTGATGAAAAACCTAACTCCAAGTGGGTTAACAAGGATAAGATCAATGTATTCATAGTTCACACCTTTCAAGAAGAGGTTTGAGTAGGTATTATCCTACTGAATTGTCTATTTAGGGACCCAAATTTCCATCACATCAATGATATGTGGGTTCCCCTTCTACTTATGATCCTGACTCACTTGGACATCTTGGACATAGGAGGCTTGATAAAATTCAAGTTGGTCTAGGCCATGGTATATTCTTGGGATGGAGGCAACTTATACATAATGAGCTACCTACTAAATTAAATCTACGTGATGCTCTTGTTCAATCCTTAGGCATTTCCTACATGGGTTCCTAGTGGCCCAACCATCCATATGGTCTTCTAAAAACTATATGGACACTAATTTTCCCATTATGTCTGGGATGTATATGAGCATTTATACCTAGTGGTTTACCAAGTGGTGAAAAAATATTTGATGCCCCAACTCTCAAAGGTAATCTTAGACTCTATCATATCCATCAAGGACTATTATATGTAAAAATATGACACAATGATTTGAGTCATAGGCTTCCTTATATATCCATACACTTTCCAAATTATGTCCCTAACCACTTAGAAAAATAGGAGATCACATATCAACTAGTGAATGGCATCTTTAGGTTTCATGTATAACATTAGCAAAATGCATGCTTGCAACTCTTAATTACCATTCAAAACCATGTCTACAGTAGCTTCCCCTTGATATAAATAATGGAAACTAGGCAACACTCCTTCACCCTAACAAAGTGAAATATTTAGAAATGGGACCCTAAAGGGGTGATTCATGCCCATTTAGCATAATACTCAGCTCTACTAAACATCAATTATGGCCATCAAGCTAAAGATGATGATGTAGTATATTTAAATGATGTTGATGATAAGGAGGTGTTATCTAGAATAATAAGAAAGAATAATAAGGCTTATGAAACCCAATTTACAACTCCTCTAGCTCTTACTTAGTTTGTGGAGGACCTAAATCCAATAAATCTATCTATTTACTAGATAATCTTATAAGGCATTCCACTACCTTTTCCTCCTTGAGATCCAACCCTAGCACTAGATCCACTTTTACCTATAGCTCTAGATACTCAAGCTCCAAATCCACCTCTACCTCCTCCAATTTTTCCTAATGTTCTACCTTGACCTTCTTCAATAACACTAGTGACCAAACCATGATAAAACTAACCCTAGACCAGACAACACCAAGCATCTCAAACATATCCTACTCAACCACCTTCCCCATAATCTCTAAGATTTGATCTAGTTGGTATCTTGAGAGTGATCCTAGAATAAGTCACCTAATAGGCACCCATATAGGTTACTCTTCTCACTCCGTCTCCTCTCATTTCAATTGCATCCCTTATTCTTATCACATTCTAACTCCTTATTCTAGTTACCACTAATTTTTCTCTACCCCCTCTATTTCCCATTGCTTCCCTTCCATATTTTCCCAAGTACCATTGGCCTCAGTCTTTATAAGCATATTCACTTCCTCATTCCCTTTTTATCCTCTAATTGCATATCCTTGAGTCTTCCTAGTGCCTCCCTTGGGAATGCCCTAAATAGAGGGCATGACTATAGCTTCTAAAATATTACCACTTATAGTAAGGACCATCTTAGTCCCCCTTAAAAAATTATAGCATTCCACTTTGCATCTCCAAGTCCTGAGCCATTGGCCTCTATGGCCCCTATCATCCTATTAGGACCATCCACTATAACACCCAAAGTTGATTTGAGAAAGTGGTTGAATAATTTTTTTTTTATCCATACTTTGGCTCTAACCCAAAAGCCTTCTACTCTAATTCTACCTCCTTCATAGGTCTTAATGACTCTTCTCACCTTAGTTGTTTAGATCATCTATTACTTACACATCCCCTTATATACCTTACCTAAGGCCCCATTGGCATCACCTTTAACCATCCCATCTCATCCCTCTTATTCCAAAAACTATTCTTGAGGATATTTTGACTCAATTAAACCTCACTTAGGAACAATGGCAAGCTCAAATGTTCTCATGGACCTCCGTTTTATTCTCCCTACTTTTTCTCCCATTAACCCTCTACCTATACTCATTTATTATTTCAATACTTCCACTTCCTCTATCTCCCCTCCACCTAGTCCTCTAGCCTTCACCACCATTTTAGCCACACTTCCTACACTCCCAATAACCCAAGGGAAGGTCCTAAGTCTACAAGAACCATATATGGATGTTCAAGGTGACCAAAATTTATAGTGGAGTTT
The DNA here is from genome assembly GCA_037957365.1 of Torreya grandis. Classification (NCBI taxonomy): domain Eukaryota; kingdom Viridiplantae; phylum Streptophyta; class Pinopsida; order Cupressales; family Taxaceae; genus Torreya; species Torreya grandis. Next base: position 1,306,908 of record JARHVA010002852.1, read on the forward strand.
TGATCATGCCTCCAAGAGTTTTAAAATTAATCTCTCATAGATATTTATCCAAGAGGTGAACATTGATATCATTTTATCATGTAATATCTTCCTTCACAAATTCATCATACACAATCATATGAAGCACTAATCAAAAGCAAGATGTAGGAAAAGAGTTCATCCTATTACTTTAAAAGGTAGTTCTTCTAATATTTTGATAATTTAATCTCTCATAGATATTTATCCAAGAGTAGAATCACTTGGTTCAATATTGATATCATTTTATACCTAGAGTATTATTTTATTTGCCTTACCATTCCCTCTCTTTTTTATTTGTTTAGTGTAATTTAAATATCCATTTACCATTATGTTTAGAAAGGATAAGCCCAACATTCAAGTATTCATAACTATCTTTAACTAGTGTGAAGTACAATGTATTAAACTTATGGTGGTAATAGTACATCTCTTTAAGACTACTCATGTAAACTCCATTTGTGAATTCCAATATATATATTCACGCCCTAGGTTGATCTCATATTATTCCTAAAATGAAGGATGAAAGTTTGTAGTTGTCCCCACCTTACCTTTTTCAAGGAATTCACAATTTCATGGGCATCTAATGATAAGTATTATATTGGAGCCAATAAAAAATAGCACTAGAAGGAGGGCCTCAAGTTAATTCTTGCTTGTTTTTATTTTAGTTCATTTTAGGAATATGTTGAGTTTGGTTTAATGGTAAAAATGTGCTAACTATTATTTGATTTTGAATCGTCCCAAAGACTAGTTCACCTATTACCAAGTCTAGGTCCCAATGAGTTAAATTAGTAATTTCCTCCTACTTTTCCATTAAAAAATTAGGTCTAATTAACCTAGACCTACCATGATTCCTACTAGTTCATCTCTACAACCTATACCTAACATGTAACCCAAAATGTCCTAGTTAGCTAGATTATCCATTAACTTCCTGGGAGTCATCCATGATCTACCTAGGAACCTTGAAAGATATCTTTCTCATTTAGAACCTTATGTGGGATGAACTATGAAGGAACACATAACCTCCTATATGACTACCCTGATACTACTAAATTTAGAATATGATTATGTGTCATACATGTTATTCCCTTTTACCTAAATTGACTCTACCTATGATTGGTTCTTAAACCTTTCTAAAGACTCTATACTGATTTGGGACCATTTTAGTTTTAGTTTCCTCACCTAATTTGGCCAATTAATAGATCCCAACATCATGTACTAGTAATTTTATTGTATCAAAAAAGAGTCTAATGATCCCATTAGAAATTTCAAAGTTAGGTTCCAAAATATGTATATCTGAGTAGTCATACTTTACCAACCCAACCCTAAACTATCACTTGAAATGTACAAGAATGTTCTATACCTTTGGATGACCATGTTATTAAGAAGGGATGTAACTATAACAAACATATCCTTATCATATGCAAGGGCCATAAAATTGAATAGTAAACTGAACCCCTAGGGATACACCATGAACCCCACTCCTATCATGTTACCAAAAATGTCTACATTGAACTTATTACATAGCATTAAATAGAATGCACCTATGCATTATCCGCTCACTACAAAAAATAAACTCCCACTAGTTCATCCCATTTCAAACCAATAATTGGGATTATTAAATATAAGGGGTAAAAAAATGATTCTTTAGATTCAACATCAAGTGACATTATCTATGGCTAAAAATGCCTAGACCACACCTCAAGATTCCATGAAAATTGAGTTATATGACATTTAGGGGATGGTACAAAACTCAACAATGACCTCATAGGGCTATAGATATAGATGAGAAACTCTAACATAGAAATATCTAACAAAAATTTCACATATTAAAGACCAAACAAGAGTTACAACTACCCTTACAACCCCTTAGAACCTTCACCTAATAGGCTCCCTGAGATAAATATCTTTGGGATAACATTACCCAAATAGTGTTGACTGCATAATGCAAAAACACATGGGGAGCTAGAATACATGGAGTTTGGTTCTTCTTTTGATATCTTTCAAAAGGAAATGGAATAATATGAGGTGGTTCCAATCATTTATAATCCTCTAACTTAGGTAAAGCCCCTAGTAGTGCTATGGTGTTAGAAACTATGGATTTTCGTAGCAAAGAATAAAATGAAATGGAAGACAATATTAGTGAGGTGCATACATTTTAGTAGTTTCAAAGGAATAAATACACCCTTAGGATTAGTCAAAAATAATAACACCTTACTACCTCAACACCCTTAAATAATGGTCTAACCCCACCAGACCAAAATTATAGGAATGATCCTCCACCTCAAAGACCTCAAGAGCCTAAGATATATATGGAAACCCCACCATTATAAATCAAATTAGTTTACAACATAGTTGAGGATATGACTGAAATCAAGGATAACATTAACCTTCATGATCTTTCCCAAATCATAGAGTAATAAGACCCCTTTTAATTTCTTTGAATCAAGTCTGACCACATAGGTTGAGACAAGCACAAACTAGTGTGCTTATTCATAGTAATAATATAAATATTCCCCATTAATTTTAAATATTTATTTATTTATAAAGAATCCACATAACTGCTTAGTATATTCCATATTCTCATCTAATGTTATGTTGGAAGGCATATGTGATAAACATGGTCTAGCCCCCATAAAATTAGATAAGTTAATGGTCTAGTTGGATAAGTCAGAGGTCAAAGTGATGGGTGAGTTTTTAAACATTAACATATAGTTGGAATCTGAGCTTAGAATTTAACACTTTATAGACATTCAAGTGGTTGACATCCTAAAAGGCTATGGTATGCTCATCAATAGAGATTGGTCCAAATCACTGAATAGGTATATGGACATAGATGTATTCAATATATGGCTATTGTGGGGAGTTTCTAACCAAATATGAGTGGATAAGAAACCATGCATGAAACACATGATCCCTAAATACAATGTTATTAGTAATAAGATAAACCTAGTTTCCATGGTCCTAAGCATCTACATGCTAAGCACCAAGCCTCTAAAATACCAAACTAGTCACATCCTAGGTCTCTTAGTCCTATGGCATCTTTATGTGGATGAAGCTCTCTCTAAACAAGGTAAAGGGGTTGGTGTTTTTTATAGATCCCTTAGGGAGGAAACATCTTGCATCTTATAATCTATAGTTCCATTTCATGAATAACCTAGATGAGTAATAAGCTCTAATATTGGAATTACAATTTGCATTGAGACACAAGGCAAATAAACTAAGAATATTCAATGACTCTATAATGGTGGTCAACTAGATCAAAAATAAGTCTCAATTCAAAGTATCATACCTTATAAGGTATAAATATAGATCTTGTGACATTATTGAAATGTTTAATGAATTTAATATAATTCCTATTCTCTTAGAGGAAAATAAAGTAGAAGACTTGTTAGCATTGGATATGGTGAACTTAACCCCTCTAGATAACACTGAGCTACAATATTTCTTAGTGGAACTCATCCCATGTCCTTCTATCCTAGATAATGTGACTAACTTATAGGTTTTTGAATATGACAAATAATGATCAAGTTCCTTAGTAACAAGCGGATATTTAATGCCTAAATCATTGACAAAAAGGATATAGACCACCCTTATTTTTAGTTGGATAAGGATGGGATCCTGAACATTCATGGGAATAGGATCTCAAATGGGATAATTTTGCTAAAAAGAGTGTTTGATGTCTTAGACCCAACCTCCCAAGCTAAGAGGCCTAATTTTAAAGACTAAAAGTGGTGACTCATTAATCTCAGTCCTATGGAGAATCCCTAAACAATTAGTGTGGGCTTGGATTAGATAAACCATGAATTAGAATAGTTACATAGATTTTTGCTAAGATATAAGGACGTAATTTCCTAGGCCTATGGAGATCTTAAGGTCATCAACTTGAGAGTGATTAATGACACCATCCCCTTAAAACCTAGCCAAAAAGGCTTTAGACAAAGATAGAGCCTATTAAACCTAATATTTGATCCCTTGATTCATAAGAAAGTTCATAAGTTACTCTCTACAAGGTTAATTTTCCTAGTCTGCCACTCTACCTGGGTAGCTAACTTGGTGTCAGTGTGAAAAAATAATGGTTAAATCCACATTTACATGGAATTTTTAGAAGTTGAACCAAGCCTGAAATAAATATAACTATCCATTACACTCATTATATGAGGTGATCCAAATGGTGAGTGGGTTCTAGATGATGTCCTTATTGGATGGATTCTTAAGCTATAACCAAGTCTTGGTCAACCCAATAGATAGAACTAAAACCAATTTCACCACAAAATGGGGTACATTCACTTATAAATGGATACCTTTTTGGATAATCAATGCTAATACAACCTTTTAGAGGGTAATGGACTTATCTTTTAAAGGCCTAATAAGGAAATGCATAATAAGAGATATTGATGTCCTAACTATGTTTTCTAAATATAAGTTAGATCATGTGCACTACTTGGAAAAGGTATTTTAAATATGTGTAAGGTATGACATCTCCTTGAACCCAAATAAGAGCATATTTAGTGTCATCAAAGGTAATATTCTCAATCACATTATCACAGAGGAAGGTATTATTATCAACCCTAAAAAGGTGGATGTAATTTATAAACTACCCTTACCTAATAGCAAGAAAGAACTAGAATATTTCTTTGGGAAAATAAACTTTGTGTACAATTTTATTTGTAGATTTGATGAAATAGTGAAGCCTTGGAATGCAATGTTGAAACGTGAAGCTAAAATGAAGGGGAAATAGGAATCAAGGAAATCTTTCCAAGATATCAAAGATGTTATCATGTAAGCCCCAATCCTTATCAACCTAAACCATACATAGGAATTTTATGTCTACCCTTACACTTCATATCACACCATTATTTCATGTCTCACCTAGAGGTTAGAAGAAAAAGAACACCCTATGGATTTTATGAGTACTAATCTTAAAGACACTAAACTCCGGTATTATATCCTAGACAATCATGCATATGCCCTGGTCAAGGAAATGAATAAATGTAAGCATTACATCCTCTAGAACATAGTGTATGCCATTGTCCTAGACCTAGCTATAGAGTAAATGTTGGGGTAGAATGAGCTAGGTGAGAGGATAGGTTGATGGATGACAAAATTATAAAAGTATGACATAAAAATCAAGTTATCCAAATTATTCAAGGGATAAGGCCTCACCCAACTAATCATAGAGATAGACCCAATAATCAAGATATACTAGGTCGACCAATAAAGGGTGTGACACTTAGATTGGTATGCCCCAGTCATGTATTTTATTATTTATATAAATGTGCTCCTATGATTCAACCATACATAGAGAAGATCCCTATGTTTTAAAGTCATGCATTATATGCTAAATAAAGGAGTTCTCTTTAGAAGAAACCACAAAGTAATCTACCTCTATTGTGTATCAAAAGAAGAGGCCAAAGACATAATTGAAAGTTTCCATAAAAAAACTTAGAGTCATCTATCCTACAATAAATGCCATGGATCATAAGGTTCCTTGAGAAGGTTACTATTAGCCCACACTATTTAGAGATGTTCATTCTCATGTTCATTTCTACCACTAATTTCAAACCTTTACTAAAATGGAAAAACATGCCTGAATGTTGATACAACATCTTTTAGAATCTATATCATTTGTGTAATAGGGACTGGATTTCATGGGGGTGTTTAACTCCAATTCATCAGAAAGCCATAAATTCATATTTATAGGCACATACTACTAAACTATATAGTTTGACGAAGTTACAATGAAAAATAGGATCACTATTGAAGTCATCAATTTCCTAGAGAATATCATAGGCACCCATTTTGTGGTCCTTATTTCTTTAGTATGTGATAATGGCCTCACCTTCTAATCCATAAAATTTACAGAGCAAGACTATGATAATGAGATCACATTGAATTTATCCTCAAATCACTACCGATAAGGGAATGAATTGGAAGAATTCACCAATAAAAACTTGTTCAATTCCATCAAGAAAATAGCTAGATAAAAACCATAAGATTACCATTTATTGATAAATTTTACCTTATGGGTATACTACACCATGTATAATCAATCCAACAAAATATATCCTTTATTTATCATCTACGAATTGGCTCCATTCATGCTAGTCACTCTCAAAATGCCTACTTATAATTTCATGTAGTGATTCATGGAACCAGATGACAAATTACATTCTAGACTCTTAGATTCGATTTAGTTAGAGGGAGCTCAGAATGAAGATCTGATGAGATTTAGAAAACATCAAGACACAGTCAAGAGGTGATTCGACAAGAGATCAAAGGTCAAGACCTTTAGAATCTTATACTAGGTCCTAATGTGGGATAAGGACCATAAAAAGAAAGGCTAGCACTCAAAATTTGATCCCCTCTAGATCAACCCATAATAGATAGCTAAAATACTGGGCCAAAATGCCTTTTATCTCATAGTCCCAAGGGAAATGAATTACTACTTCTAGTAAAAAGGTAGTTATTGAAGCACTATTTTTTGGTTGCCCACTCCAAAGTGGTTTTTGAGTAAACCAAGTAGGAGGTGGTAATGTATATATTAGATAGATTTGATTTAGTTGTGTGTCTACTTTCATTGTTTATTTGTTTACACTATGTGTTTTTATTTTATTTTGTGTTTTTCCCCTCTGGCCCGTGATTTATTATAAATTGTTCTTATAATGCCCAAACCTTGTTAGTAACTACTTCAAGTGGTGCTTGATGACCGAAAGAATTCCTAAGGAAAAAGAAAGACCAGATTGAAACCTTTGATCCAAGTAATTCTTAGATAGTAGTGGAAGCATTTGACATCCCATATCTAAGAGACAAATGATTATAAAATAAATAGGTGGATTTTATAATAGACTAGACCCTAATATATACATTAAGATCCACTTAAAATTATATTTCAATAAGTTACTAGATTATCCAAGTTGATCAAGGATTGACTGACTATTCAGAACTTCCACTTTATCGATACACCCTTGGTTTGGTCCCAAACCCTCAATGGATAAGACTAATAAATAATGTTCTCTTATCAAAGAAATTAAAAAATAATAAATAAATCATGCATAATATAAATTCTAAGTCTACCTTGAAGGGGCTATATAGGAAATTTCCATTGGAGGATTTTAAACCTAACTAGAAGTGGAGAAAGGCAATGAATGGGATTAGAAAAATATATATCAGGGCTATGGATGCATGTTTGGTAGTAGAGAAATACCTAGGCCACCCCCCTTAAGCCATCAAGACAATAATTCCCTAAAATAAGTTTGATAACTAGTCCAACCTTGATTACTCGAAAGAAATCCAAGAATAAATCAAAAATGAAAATCACTTCTCACACACACTAGTGGCCATCTATGGGTTGAAGCTCAGTATGATTCTCACTATTGAAAGACTTTATTGAATCTAATTTATATGGATAATAATGACCCCTATATAAACATTATGTTGAGAAAGGAAAGGAGAATAAATTAGTCAGGTTATAAGTTCTTCTTATCATGTTCCCTATAAAAGTCTCCATTTTTGTGGATAGCATGCCCCATTTTCTCCAAAATGGGGGACCCATCTAAAAATTTCATGAACTAGAGATTCAATGTTATTTATTTTGTTCTTTTCAATGAAGTATTCTCAAATTTTTAGAATATCCACTATCTTGATTTCTTCAAACAGTAACAGACCTCTTTTAATTTCTCTACAAAACTAAGTAGTGTTTGTTTTCTTTTAGTAAATTATGGAGCTAACATTTCATGTTGATTTTCACTTGGATATATTGAAGTCTAGTTCCTTTTTGGAGCAAAAAATTTGTTATCCTCCATGTAAAATTAATTTATCCATCTATGAAAGGTAATATTTAATGTATCATATTTGTTTAATCTTTCTTACATAGTAATTCTGTCAAATTCATAGAGCCATACTAAATGAGAAGGTGTCATGTCATCTAGATTTGGAAAGGTCAATCCCTTAGACCTGTCAAATATTTTAGAGCCTAAGAGATATCAACTAAATAGGAAGTCACTAGGTCATCTAGACTTGGAATGTCAAGTCTCCCAGACCTGTCAAAGATGTTAGAGCCTAGGAGAGCTTGACCAAATGGGAAGTCACCATGTCATCTGGAGTCAGAGTGGCTAGTCCTCTAGACATATCAAATATGTTAGAGCTTAATGCAACTTGATTTAATTGGAAGTTACCACATCATTATGAGTCATAGTGATCAGTTCCTTAAACTAATTATAGATGTCAGAGCTTAGGAGAGCTTGACCAAATGGGAAGTTACCACATCATCTAGACTCAAAGGGAGGTACCCAAGGCCTTTCAGATATGTTAGAGCCTAAGAAATCTTGATGGAATTGTAAGTTTCCACATAATTTATAGTTAGATCAAATAGTACCCTCAACCTATAAGAGATGTCAGAACCTAGGAGAGCCTAAATGAATGGGAAGTTGCCACATCATCTAGAGTTAGAGTGGTAGTCCTCAAGACTTGTTAAAGATGTCAGAGCCTAAGAGAGCCTAACCAAATTATAAATTTCCATGTCATCTAGAGTTAGAGTGTACAAAACCCAAATCTTGTCAAAGATGTTAGTGACTAAGAGATCCTAGATGAGTGGGAAGTTGACACATCATCATGAGTCAGAGTAGCTTATCCCTCAAACTTGTTAGATAGGTTATAACTTGAGATAGCCTAATTGAATGGTAAGGAGCCATGTCACCTACTACAAAAATAAATTAGTTTCCACATACAACCCCAATAATCTTAGAATGAAGTACATATCAGCTTTAAATACCGATGAAGGTGTGCCACATGTCCCAAGTGACATGTCACCTTCCTAGGGAATAACATAGAGTACACAACCATGCCTAGGTATCAAAAATTAATGGGAGGACCAATAAATGGATGACACATGATAGAAATTAGGATTTAGATGAGGGGAATCTAAGAGATGTGACTATATGCCTACCACACATTGGGCATTAATAGAATGGGAAGCTAGACCTGATTGGATAGTTTTAAAAACATCCCATTTCCATTGCTATATCTGAATGGTGGTGGGAGATCATGGGATTTTGATTTAATTTTGGATTTAGAAATAAAGGGAGAAAATATAGCCACTAAATCAAACTCAAATTCATATAAAGTGAGCTACCAAACACCATTAATGCAAGGGGATGTATGCATGAACCTATAAAACTAAAAAGAAGCCCATTAATAATTACCATTATTGATTATGAAACTATCTAACTCCTTGCTACCAAAAAACATTCCATAAAGCCTCTACATCTCATGCCTCTTACACTTAAATATCCCTAAATTTCACCTTCATGTTACTATAATGGTTGCTACATGCTCAAACATGAAGGCTAAACCCAAGTATTGGGACACCACTTTACTTACTAGTTTAATAAAATATAGGCATTATAGTGATATATTTAAGTTAATTGAGTTGGTCCCCAAGGATTTTCTTAATGTCTATGACTAGCTAGATAAATATGAGGATTTCTTTAGGTATTATAAGAAGTACATACTCCATAGAGATACAACTAAACTAGAAGAGTTTCCCTATGCTAACCTATTAGGTGACATCCTACACAAGGATATGTGCATGGAAGATGATGTCAATGACTGGGAATGTTAACTCACCTCTTGACACCAGATTGGAGATATATCTAGGGATGAATTCAAGGAATACTTCTCCCTCTTAGACTCTTTCTTGTATGATATAGTGGAAGCATCAGCCTAGATAGACACCTACTAGATCTATGATATCCTCCTCCATAAATGGGGATAACAACCCTAACTCTAAGTACCTTAAAAAAGAGAATATCAATACCTACATAGTTTGTTCCTTCCAAGAAGAGGTTTGAGCAGGCATGATCCTATTGAATATGTTATCTAGGGACCTACATTTCTAACATCTCAATGAACTATGGGTGCCACTTATGCATATGATTTTTTCTCACTCATAAATCCTTTACATAAGAGGCTTAATCAACTTCAAGTTGGTCCATGCCATTAAAGATGCCCAAGATGGAGGTAACTTCTTCATGATGATCTACATACTATATGAAATCTATGGATGATCTCATTAAATCCTTTAGCCTTTCCTACATGGGTTCATGGTGTCCCAACTATCCAAATTGTTTTATACAAGTATAGAAATCAGTACCACTAGCATGTTCAAGATTTTTGTGATCACTTATACCCAATAGTGTACTAGGAGGTAAATGAATCTCTAATGCCCCATCTCTCAAAAGAAATATAAGACTCTATCATAGCCATTCGGGACTACTAGTTATATAAAGACTACATAGTGATCTAAGTCATGGGATTCCTCTAAGACCCCTTATGCTTTCCATATTACTTACATAACTACTTAGGAAAAAAGGATATCACTTATCAACTAGTGAACAATGTATTTGGGTTATATGTATAACATCAACAAAAGGCATGCTCATAGCTCCTGATCAACATTTAGAGCCACATGTACATGAAGTTCCTATTGATATAAAATATCCCTAGTAAAGAGAAAGATTTAGAAATGGGACCCTAAAATGGTGATTTAATCCCATTCAAAATAATACTTAGCTTGGATCAACATTAATTATGACCATCAAAATGAAGATGATGATGATCTCTAGTGATTGATACTTATGACTAAGAAGTGCTATCCTAAATAGCAAGAAATAAGGAGAAGAAGGATTGGGTAGCCCTATATATAACTACTTTACCTCCTACTCAATTTATGGAGGACCTAATTTCAATAGCTCCAAACATCTCTTGGAGAATCTTATAGGGAATCCTACCACATTCTCCTCCTTAAGATCTAACCCTAACTCTATATCCACTTCCACCAATAGCTCTAGATCCTTAATAAATAACTTTACCTCTAGGTCATCTATTTTCTCCTTGCACTCTAACTCCACCTCCTTTGGTATCTCTAGTGACTAGGCCATGGTAAAGCTAACCTTAGAACACACAATGTTAGGAAGATCAAGTGTAACACATTGAGCCACTAACCCCATAACCTTTAAGATTTGATGTATCCAATAGTTTAAGAGTGAGCCTGGAATGAGGCACCTTGTAGGAACCCATCTAGTTTCTCCAAATAACTCCTTCATCTCCTCCTATTTCCCTTCTACCCCTTATTCCTACTATATTCTAATTATCTATTCTGGTGCCCACTATTTTAGGTCTATTCCATCCATTTACCATTGCTTCCCCTCCATATTTAACCTATGTACCCTTAGGCTCATTCCTTCTAATAAATCTCATTTCGTCATTCCCTTCCAATCTTCCCATATCATAGCCTAGATTCCTCCTAGTGCCTCCATTGGGCATACCCTAAAAAATAGTGTGACTTTAACATATGAAAGCTTTAACACTTCTAATAGGGACCCTCTCAATCCCCACTTTAGTTAGCCTGACATTCCACTATACATCTCCAATTCCTTATCCATTGACACTTATGGCCCCTGTCTTCCCATTGAGACCATCCACTATAACACCCATAACTAACCTAGGAAAGAGGTTGAAGAAGAAAAATATCATGACCCATATTATAGATCCAACCCAAAGGACTTATACTCAAATTACACCTCCTTAATATGTCTCAATAATTCCTTTAGCCTCAACAGTATTAGATCATCGATTATCTCTATAGCTCCATCTCTCCCTTACCTAAGGCCCCACTAGCCTCCCTTTTAACAAGCCCATATTATCCTTGTTATTCCATAAACCATTCTTGAGGGTAATTATACCTTAGGTAAACCTCACTCAGGAACAATGAAATGATCAAATGTTCTAATGGGCCTTGTTAGTGTATAAAATTTAACTTAATCAATTATGGCCTTGTCAAATATCAAATCCTAATTCATTAGCCCAATTACTATTTCAAAGTGTTCTTTTGAAAGGTCAAGTTCATGTTTAAGTAGCTAGGTGATTTAAATTGTTCTTTAATTAGTTTATTTACTTTAGGCACTTTACATTAAGTATTTCCTTGTGTTAATTTGGTTTATTCTTGGTACAAAGTCCTTAAAGTCTTTCAAAAAGGTGTTTGTATAAATTGTCTGAAGGCCATATTTTTTTGAGCTTTTTGACTACACAAAATACTCAAAGGGATATTTTCTTTGGGAATTATGTCTGAACAAAAATCCCAAAAGGCTATTTCCATTATTTTGGGTAAATTTTAAGGACTTATTTATTTCGTTTAAAGTGTTTACAAAAATTTTGAAGGATTATTTCTTCGGGCATTTTTTCCACACAAAAAGTCTAAAGGATTATTCATTTGGGTATTTTATCTACATAAAAATCTTTAGGCTAATTACTTTGGGTGTTTTGTCCACACAAAAATATTGAAGGGTCATTTTTCCCTTGAAATTTTTTTGAAGGACACTTGTAGAAGAGTCATTTTGCCTTTGTAAAAAATTTGAAGGGTCACTTCCTTTGTGTATTTTGACATTGAAATTTTTTCAAAGGGCACTTTTAGAAGGGTCATTTTACCTTTGAAAAATCCCTAAAGGGTCAATTATTTTTGGAAAATTTCCCTTGTAAAATTCCTGAAGGGCACCTTCAAAAATTCTAAATGGCACTTTCAAGAGATCTAAAGGACCATTCTAAAAGGCCAAAGGACAATTCAATAGGTCAAGTTCCCTTGACAAAACTTCAAAAGGGTATGTTAAAAATATTGAAGAGTAATTTAAAAAAAGATGCAATGTAACATAATTCCTATTTCCTCTAGGAATTTTACCCATGAAAAAAGTCTAAAAAAATTGCATTTCTTTGGGAAACGTGTAAAGTTTAAATTCTTCAATAAAAATTCAAAGTTCAATTTCTACAAGGAAATTGTTTCAAAAAAAATGTCTGAAACAATTGTCCCAATGAATACAAAAGAGCTAAGTCTAAATCCAATCATCAAAAGTACAAAAGAGCAATTAATTTAGGAAAATTGTTTCGGACAAAATGTCTAAAATAATTTTTCCAATGAAGGCAAAAATCCAAAGGATGATTTTTTTTGGCATCTTGCCCACGTAAAAGGTCTAATAAAGCTTAATTCTTGCAAAAAACTGTGAAGTAAAATCCTTTGTGGAAATTATCTAAAACATTTTGCTTAAGATAATTGTATTGATAAAATTCTAGAAATAATTATTGTGGGACAATTGTGCTAAAGAAAATTCCAATGTATAAGTTTTTAGGATAAAGAAAATCCAAACATAGAAAATATAAAGACAAAAGTACCAAAAAGCAAATAGGAATGTTGAAGATAAAGAGATTTTTTACCAAATTGACACAAATAAAGTCTGATTTTTTTTTGAATTACAAATATGGTAGTCTCATGGACATTTTTTGATAAGCATGTAAAATTTTAACTTTAATCCATGGCAAGTAGCCATTGGGATTCAAATGTTCTAAGATGGTCATATGAGCATAAATTTTAGACCCTATGACGTAGTATTTTTTTTCAAATAGAGGTAGAACTAATGACATGCATTTACATGTAGTAAGATGATCTGACTGTGTACAATCAAAACTGAAGAGTCAAAGGAACATAAGTTGTATATGGGGAAACTAGGTAGCACATCCTCATGACCAAGAATAGGTGACAACCAATAATGATCCACCCTTAGGATCATGATCTTATAGAGAATATTTGCTCATCCCAACTAGATCTAATGGTACATGTTTAATGTTGAAAATTTAAAGACCCTTTTAACAAATGTAGAAATGATATGTGGCATAGTTCAATGCCATAAATTAAAACATGAGCATTTCATGCAAGATCTACACCTCGTATTTGCTCAAGAAAGGATGATCCAACATTATGATCTAAGGTGAATTATTCAAAGGGATCGGATTTCATGAAGAAGTGACAAGTGTCTAGATTGGATCTAATAAATTACCTTAGTTACTCTTTGGCCCCACAAATGCCTAATTAGATCTGATGTGGCATGGTAAATGTTAGTATATTATAAGATTTGGTTTAATGGATAAAATTTATGGTTATTTCATGGATTTGGTGATGATTCAAAGTTTATAAGAACATATAACTACCATTCTAGAACATATCTTCTTAATGGTCATGGATATTTATGTTTTCATCATAGCTAGAGATTTCTAATTGTAATCATCACAAGGTAATGGGATTTCCTTAGTGTGCACAAAGAAGATATTTCTTGTATATAAGTTTCTATGATTTACAATCAATCAAAATGAGAAAAATTTTAAATAATTTACATATAAGGACAAAATCTATCTTGCTCTTCAAATGATTTTCTCCATCCAACTGTACAGTGTGTAGGTGAGCAGTCAAGAACATCTCTAGGTGGTTGTATATGATGACTAATAGTTGTTCATGCCTCCACTTTGAATTTAACTACCCATATCATGAATTCACCAACATCTTAAATAAAAAAATCAAAGGTTTTTTGCAAATATTCATCATTCCCTATAAAGGTAGTTGTAACAATGTTTCTTTTCTTGAAAGTGGATGAGGATTTTAGGCATGGTAAAGGGCATATTCTAGATGGAAGTATCTTGGTGGACTTGAATGCTTATTATACAATTTTAAAAACTATGGACCATAGTTATATAATTGATAAGGGTAAAATTTTTATAAATAAAAGTCTTGACTTCTATTCAAGAGGTTGATTGCCCATTATGTTAGTCATGTTGTTGGTTCGTGTCTTCTTTAGTATAGGCTCTTCCACATTTTGGGATCAATGTTGTGTGTATTTTATCTCTCTTAATAAGGTGGTTGTATTTATATAGCTCTTAGAAATATATGAGATCATTTATATATGTCTCTCCTATCCAACATGGAGTAAATACACCATGCTTATGCCCATGTCAGCATTTTGAAACATTGACATATGTATTATTTATTACAAAGTTATTGAAAATTCATGTGGTTCTCTATTATTTTATGTTGATGAAGTGATAAATATGTCTCACAATTTTTTTTGATATGATATATTAGTTTATGCTCATTATTATTTTTCATCTTGGGTTTAGATTTAGATTATAAATCCCTTTATGCATTGTATTTGTGAATATGTTTCTAAATAACTTGTTAGGGTATCCTAGGTTTATAGATTCAAGGGGAAAAGGAAAATCACTGATAGTAGTTCCATTAGCTTGCATTTAAGTTTTTTTACATCTTTACAATAGATTATGTCATGAATGTTTAAATAATCTCTGCTGATTGAAGACCTCCATCGCATTACCTTCCCCTTTTTATAACTATTAATTTGTCCTACCCTGTCCTGCCCTTCATATAACATACCCTTTACATATCTTAAGTGTTATTTGCCTATAGATGCACAAACATTGGATATTTAACATGTGTATACATTTTATGATTTAAATCCTAGCATTGTAATCTGTTATTGATCCCCTATTATATTAAAAATTATTCTGAATGAAGTTTGTAATCACATTCATATCTATCTTTAGTAGCTTGTATTTGGCCTAAAACATTTGCTCATTTCATGTGACAACCCTTCCTAGGTGGAGTTATCATGTTTGGTTATGTTCTAGTCAAATTTGTGTCTCTTTTTGATGATAATCCTTATGGAGATTGAATTGCTTAATTTTTCCATGTGAGTAAGCTATCCCATAGGTCTTCTCACCTTGGTTCAAGTAGACCCAAAAGTAGTAAGGATTTAACCATACCCTTTATAGGTTCCTCTCAGTCATTTTCTAAGTCTGGTCCATTTTAGATGCTAAACCCTCCCCTAGCTATAATGACATACTAATGGGTTTTCCATCTACTTCAAGTGTGCAAGGCCAAGCTCAAGAGGTGTATAACTGGGAACCAACACCCTTCGAGCACCATTACCAGGGAAAATTCTTGTCACCTGTGTTACAAAAGAATTTTTTAGAGAGCTATGTCCATAAATAATTTATATTATCAATTTCCATATTGATTATTTTTACTAGAGTGGGACTATATTGGTCATCAATGTCATAACACTCCACTAGGGATATTGGTCATCAATGTCATAACACTCCACTAGGGATGTGCCAAGATTTGAGATTTGATAATTTGACATCTATTGAAATTATTGCAAAGAGATATGGATTTATCATGTTTTAAGGAGGTTTTACTTTGATGAACATGAATCTAAAAATTTAATTATCTTCTCTTTAAAAAATCATGACTAGCTTTAGCAAGATATGGTTTCAGTATGTATCACTACAATTTTGTAAATGGTTATGTTATCAAACTTTTCTTCTAGTGGTGACTCCAAAAAATCATCTAGTTTCAAATAAATATTATTACCCATACTTAATATCTTCAAATTTGAGAGTTATCTTGCTTGCAAATCTAAAAGGAATAAGGTCATCCTTCAAAAGTGACTCATCTAAGAAACTTATCTTACCCCTAAGTGTTCATTAAAGGAGACACATTTAGAGGCATGTTGAATAACTAAGTGTAGCTACTAGAGATTGTGTGTGCTATAAAAACTATGTTAATCTTAATTTTATATTTTTTGAAATTCATATTTCTAAATATTATTATAATTATTAAAATCTTAACTCTTCTAGTGATTTGGAACCTTACAACCCCATTTACTATCCAACTCCTTCTCAACTAGCTGAATCCCCTCTTAAGTTTGATCCACTAAGTCCACCTCATTCGCCCCCTCACATTCCTATGCCATTTGTTACTAAACCTACCATTGAACCAATCATGAGGTATAGGGATAAAAATTAGAATGAGCATCCTACATTTAGAATTCCTAGGTTTAGACCTATAAATTTTGATGACATGGAAGGTTATCCTAATGAAGTCCCAAATGAAGTAAGGAAATGCCTTCCAAGATTCCAAGGGAATAATGTAGTTAGTGGTGATTAGTATCTAAGGGATTTTCATAATATCATTGAATACTATGAGGTTGAGCATGAGGATGTGTTCATTAAATTTTTTTTGCACACATTAGAGGACGATGCTCATGAATGGTTCAATTCCCTTCCCCATGGATGCATTGATTCATGGGAAGAGATGCATAATGTTTTTGGAATTTAGTATGGTGATATAATTGATCTCAATTTTCTTTTAAATAATTTTTAAATATCAAAAATAATCCTAACGAGTATGTGAGGGCTTCAACATAAGGTTCAACAAGGCTATGATGTAGTTGCCTAAAAATATTAGGCCTAGTAATATAGTGTGCTTGATCAAATATTGTGATGAATTTGACAAGAAATATGCATATTAATTAAAGGATAAGGCTTCCATGAACCTATGTCTGGAATTCAATATGGCCATCCAAATTGAGAAAAACATAAAGGTTGTCGGTATGCCCTTGAACAAGTAGGATAATGTAAATATGGTTAATCTAGAAGAGACACAGTCTAAGGAAACCAAGCTTGAGGAAAGCATTAAGACTTTGGCCTCTATTGTTAAAATTATGTCCTTAAATTTTGATAGAGATAATAAGGGGCCACCTCATAGGCCTATGTATGATGTTATAAGTCAAAATAGAGGGTATATGAAGGAAGTGCCTGAACCATTACACACCAAGGTAAATGTTATGAATTATGATTTAGACATTGATTGGTATGATATGTGATTTCTTCCACATCCCCATGTGATACAGATAAACCCAATGATGAATATGTAGATGATATTAAATATACATTTGATGATGATGATATTTTGATATCTGATTATTAAAACTCCAAATGTAAGTTTTTTGCCTCCATGGAAATGATGAATGCTATAACTCCAAAATAGATTTAGAGTGAATTCAATAAGGTGTGTGTCCCAACATATGATTTTTCTTGTGATGATATTATAACATAAGCATATGTGTTACCCAATCATGATGCAATTGAAGATTCAGAGTGTGCTCTAATAGAAGTACTGGGCATGGGTGTATAATTTGGTGACTTCATTGGGAGTATGAACATTATTGAATAACTAGTTATTTTTGATGTTGGGTTTAACAATGAAGATGCTATTTGAAAGATGTCATTTGATGAAGATGGGGTTATATTTTATGCCCCTAAGGATGAAAAGTTATAGACTCCTTTCAAGTAGTACTTTTAGTGCACAAATGACATTGTTGATTTTGATACACTCTTATTTGGTACTAATTTGATTACACCCAAAAAATAAGCTTATTTACAATTGCTAAAAGAGTACCACAATACTTTGGCTTGGTCTTATCCAAAATTGAAACCATATGGAGAGGATTTACTTTAATGAGTCATCCTATTACAACCTAGTAGTAGTACCTTTAGGCAAGTGTATATATGGGTTTACTTCATCTTGACCACCAAGCTACTAGAGAAGCTAAAGAGATTAAAGGATGGAAGAATTCTAGAGCCACTAGATAATGGCAAATATCTGAAGCATTTCCTTGATTGAGTCTAAATTATGTACATATTTTATAGTGTTTTTGTTCTTTGTCCATTTGTTGTTATATTTCCCCTTTAATTTGGGTCTTGTTTGTATAGTTTCCCTTCATGTTTTTTATTGTATTCTCATTTTTAGATCCTCCTAATCCTTTTTTGTTAAGTCTACCTTGTTTTTGGAGCCTTCATGAGTTTTTCTTGAAAATTTATATGTCTTGACTCCATATCCCAATGGAATGGCACATGGTATTGTGTTTTATGGTTCTTTGCACAACCACAAGGGGGTATACATCCATAAGTGATATCTAGTGTTAGTGCCCAAAATTGCACTAAAGCAATTGGTCCCTTGTCAAATATCAAAGCCTAAATCATTAGCCCAATTACTATTTCAAAGTGTTATTTTGAAAGGTCAAGTTCATGTTTAAGTGGATAGGTGATTTAACTTGGTCTTTACTTAGTGTATTTCCTTTAACCACTTTGCATCAAGTATTTATTTATCTTAATTTGGTATATTCTTGGTACAAAGTCCTTAGAGTCTTTTGGAAAAGATGTTTGTGCAAATTTTCTAAAGGCCATATTCTTTCAAGATTTTTGTCTACATAAATATCCTAAAGGGCTATTTCATTTGGGAATTTTGTACACACAAAAAGACCAAAATGATATTTCCATTATTTTAGGTAAAATGTAAGGACTTATTTATTTCAGCCAAAGTGTTTATAAAAAGTTTGAAGGATTATTCCTTTGGGAATTTTGTCCACACAAAAAGACCTAAGGGTCATTTTGGCCTTGAATTTTTTTAAGGAAACTTATAAAAGGGTCATTTTTCCATTGTAATTTTTTTAAAGGTTCATTTCCTTCAGGCATTTTACCCATGTAAAGGACCATTATAAAAGGTTGAAGGGCAATTCTGTAGGGAAAGTACCCTTCAAATTTTTTTTGAAGGGTATGTTTAAAAGCATAAAGGGTACTTTTTGCAAAGTGATTTCAGAGTAGAAGTCTTATTTATTCGAGGCATTTTGCCAATGTAAAAAGTCCAAAAAAATTGAATTTCTTTAGGAAAAGTGTAAAGTTTAAATTCTTTAGGAAAAATACAAAGTTCAATTTCTATGGGGAAATTATTTCAGACAAAATGTTTGAAATAATTGTCTCGACAAAGATAAAAGAGCTAAGTCTCAATTGCTTCGGTAAAAGTTCAAAAGACCAATTTCTTCAAACAAAAAAATTAAATAAAATGTCCAAAATAATTATTCTAATGAAGGGGAAATTTTGAAGGCCAAATTCTTCCAAGCATCTTGCCCATGTAAAAGGTCTGATAAAGCTCAATTCTTGTAGGAAAAGTGTGAAGTTAAATCCTTTGAGTAAATTATTTTAGACATTTTTTTCAAGATAATTATCTTGATAGAATGCCCAAAAAAATTGTTACAATAAATTTTTTCCAAATAAAATCATATATTAGAAGTGCCAAGGATATATAAAATATGAAAATAGAGAATTTGAAGATAAAAGGACCAAAAAACAAACAAGAATGCTAAAGACAAAGACCCCATTAACCAAATTTCCATAGAACAAAGTCTCAAAAAAATTTAATTGAAAATATGATGGTCTCATGGATGTTTTTTAATAGGCACATAGACATCACATTTAATCCAAGGCATGTATCTATTGGGATTCAAATGTTCTAACACAGTTGCATGAACATCAATTTAAGACCCCATGAAGTAGCCATTTGTTTTAAAAAAGAAGTAAACCTAGTGATATGTGTTTACATAGAGTAGGATGATTTTATGGTGTGTAATAAATATGAAGAGTCAAAGTAACACAAGAAGCCCATGGGGCTACTCAATGACACATCCTTAGGGCCAAGAATAGGTGATAACCAATAATGCTCCACCAATAATATCATGATCTAATAGAGTGAATTTTCTCATCTTAGCTAGATCTGATGGTATGTAAGCAGTGTTGAAAAGTTAAGGACCTTGTGAGCAAATTCAAAAATGATAAGTGGCACAACTATGTGCCATAAATTAGAACTTAAGCATCTCACACAAGATCAATGGTTCACATTTTCTTAGAAAAGGATGATCCAATGATACAAACTAAGGCATATTCTTTGAAGGGCTTGGATTACATGAGGAAGTGATAAGTGTTCATATTAGAACCAATCAATCAACTTAATCACTTTTAGGCCTCATAAATGCCCAATTAGATCTAATGTCGCATGTCAAATGTTAGTATGTGGAAATATTTGGTTTAAAGGCTAAAATTGATGGTTCTTTCATGGATGTGGAAATGATTCAAAGCATATAATAATGTCTAACTAAAATTATAGAGCATATCTTCTTAACATCCATGGATCTTTTATATTTTCATCATAGCTAGAAATTTCCAATTGTAATCATCAAAATGTAATGGATTTCCTTGGCATGCACATAGAAGATATTTCGTCTCAAGAAGTTTCTAGGATTTTTAATTGATCAACATGAGAGCATATCTAGATAAGTTTCACATAAGGAGAAAATATATTTGGTTCTTCAAATGATTTTCTCCCTCCAATTGTATAAGTGAGCAGTTTATCTAGGCCTCCACTATGAATTTCACTGCCTCGATCATGAATTCATTGGCATCTTCAGTCAAAAATATCAAAGGTTTATTTCAAATCTTCATCATTCCCTATAAAGGTAGTTGTAATTATGATTCTTTTCTTATAAGCAGATGAGGATCTCAAGCATGGAAAAGGGCATATTATAGCTAGAAGTATCTTGGTGGAGTTGAAGGTTGGTTCTATAATTTTGTAAACTATGGTCCACAGTTCTAGAATCAAGAAAGGTATAGAATGTATAAATAAAAGGATTGCCTTCTATTTGAGAGGTTGGTTAGCCATTTTTTTGGTCATGGTTTTGGTCTATGTCTTCCTTGGTATAAGTTATTATACATTTTGGGACCATTTTTATGTATGTTTTATCTCTCTTGATAAGGTGGTTGTAGCCATAAAACCATTGGTAAGCTCTGAGAGCATCTCTATATGTCTCCCCTATTCAACATGGAGAAAATACACCATGCTTGTCACCATGGTAGCATTTTTAAATGTTAACGTATGTAGTATTTTATTTCTAAGTTAATGAAAATGCATGTGTTTCTCTACTATGTTTTGTTGATGAAGTGGAAAAATATGTCCATAAATGCTATTCATATGATATATTAGTCTATGCTCATTACTAGTTTTCATTTTGGGTTTACATTTAGAATATAAATCCCTTTATGCATTATATTTAGGAATATGTTGCTAAATAACTTCTTAGGGAACCCTCGGTTTATGGATTCAAGGGGAAAATGAAAATCACTCTTGGTAGTTCCATTAGCTTGCATTTATATTTTATGCATCTTTGTAATATATGATGTCATGAATGTTTAAAGAATACCTATTGATTGAAGACCTCCATCACACTACACTCACCTTTTTATAACTATCAACTTGTCCTACCCTATCATGCCCTACATATAAGACACCCTTTTCATATATTAAGTGTTATTTGCCTATAGATGCATAAAAATTAGATATTTAACATGTGTCTACATTTTTTGATATAAATCTTCACATTGAAATATTTGATTAATCCCCTATATTATTTAAAATTATTTCAAATGAAAGTTCTAATCACATCCATATCTATCTTTAGTAGCTTCTATCTAGCTTAAAACATTTTCTCATTTTGTGTGACAACCTTTCCTAAGTGGAGTGAGTGAGTTTGGTTATGTTCTAGTCATATTTGTGTCTCTTTATGGTGATAACCCCCTATGGAGATTGAATTCCTTAATTTATCCATGTGATCAAGCTACTACATAGGTCTTCTCACCTTGGTTCATGTAGATCCAAAAGTAGTAGGGAGCTAACCATACCCTCTATAGGTACCTCTTAGTAATTTTATATGTTTGGTCCATTCTAGATGCTAAACCCTCCCTCAGGTGCATTGAAATACTATCAAGTTCTCCATTTTTTTTACCATCTACTTCAAGTGTACAAGGTCAAGTGCAAGAGGTGTATAACTAAGAACCGATAGGATTCCCCTTTCATTCTCCTTCTTTTCACTCCCATGCCCCTTCCACCTCCACTCCTTTCCACTTTCACTCCTCCCTCTTCCTTCATCTCCCCTCTACCTCATCTTTTGCCCTCCACCACCATTTCAACCACACCTCCTACACCCCTTACAACTTGAGGGATGGTCCCAGAGTCACAAGAATTTTAGATGGATGTCTAAGGTGATGTATATATATAAAGGATTTTTGACTAAACACAAACATTTGTCTAAGAGGGAAACCTAATAATATGGTAGACCCATCATGATCTATTTTCCCTAAATAAGGTGAGGACTACTATGGGATAGGAGAATATGGTTGAGGATCCATTTTCCATCCTCTAAGCTACTCATGGCATGTTAGATAATATCCAGGAGGACATGCAGATCCAAGTATGGACTCTCAAAGCCTAAGTGAAGAGTATATTCCTAGTTGAACTAATTAGGAAGGTCAAGGATGCCCTCCTACTATAGATATTAATCATTAGGAAATTAGTGGGGACTCAAATTGAGACTAATAAAATTATATCGAAGATGTAGTCTTACATGGGGAGGATCATAGAAATTGATGTAAAGTGTTAAAAGCTATAGGTAGTGGTCAACAAAGGAATTATCCCATAACTCAAATTGATGCCAACCTTAGATTTTGGGTTGTACAAAACTAATGTTAATATAATGAGAGGGTAATGGAGGAATATCTAGTCTTGTCCTACACCATAATAAAACCCTTGAAAGAAGGCATGAATACAATATTGACTTCAAAGAGGTCAATATCTTTGTGTTACTCTACCTAGATGAAATTTTACTTGACCAAAGGGAATTTAAATTCCATCTAGGTCAATTCGACTAGGTTATGAGGGATAATATGGTCAAGGTAAACTACGAAATATCCCAAGAAGTGATCGACATATAGACTTAGTCAACTATGAGCATTGGCTAAGTCTCTAGAGTCTAAGACTTAATGGAAACAACCTTCCAAATCTCCTAGAGACTAATAACTTAGGCTTAGGTGATCTTTAGGGATCCTTCAATGAACTTGAGTATGTTAGATAAGGATTTTTACCTCATGATAGTCACATTAGAAGCTAGGAGTTCCCAATCAAAGTAGTTAGAACTTGATCCCTCTTATCCACCTCTATGTGTTAATTAATGGTCCTTCAAAGATCTGTTGTAGGTTTGTATGGATTTGTTTTGGTTCAAATTTTAAAAAATGGTTATAATATAATGAGTGGACATCACAACCCAAGATGGTATCCTCACACTTTTTGTAGGTGATCCCTAATCCTTATCTATTTAAATAAGAGTCATATTATATTTTAAGGGCTGACCAAAAATTAATCGAAAGTGTTGTTGGATTACTACTTGGATTTCACTTGCATTTCCTTCATCACTCTAGATTTTAAAAGTGTCCCAAATCAATTATTGTAGTGTCATTTCACTCTTTTAATGAATACAATCTCTTTTTTCTATAAAAGAGTCTCTTTTATGTTTCAATTTTTTTCATCTTCATTTTTGGATGATCAATAGTGCTAGGTTAATTAGATTAACACTTTTTTACCTTATATATGTCTTGGTTATTTTGTGATTAGCTATTATAATATTTGTGTGAGTTATTTTGTTTCCCTTTTGGTAACTATAATAATTTGTGTGCCTAGCTATAAATTCTCATATGGTGTTTATTTTTTTTCAATAATAAACCCATAGTAATCATCATTATTATGAACTTGCATTGAAGGAATACTCCTAGTTCCCTTAGACTCTCCCCATAGTATGTTCTTGAAGGTAAAAATTTAGTGAAATCTGGTCTACAGTCATATAAGTATGGCAAATTCACTTGGTTTAATGACCATTACATTAATCTCATTTTAGACCTGGAGGTTTCCCTTCTCTACTTTACCCTTCCCTTTCTTTTGTGTTTGTTTAGTGGAATTGAAATACCATTTTCCCTTTATGTTTATAAAGTATAATCCCAATATTCAAGTATTCATAACACTCCTTAACTTGTCTTAAGTATAATATATTTAAATTTTAGAGGTAATATTCCATCTCTTAGAGACTATTCATTCAAAATCCATTTTTGAAGTCCAATACCCATAGTTGTGCCCTAGGTTGATCCCAGATCAGTCCTAAAATAGAGGATAAAAGTTTTTAGTTGTTCCCACCTTCCCCTTTTCAAATAATGCCTAATTTCATAGGCATCTCATGATAAGAAGTAGATTGGGGTGAATAACATATGGTTCTCTATCCAAATAAGGATTTGATATGAGTATAACACTAACTAATTATAATGGGAGGAAATACATTATAGATATACTTCCCATGAATTTACAATTATGTTGAATATGAGGCTCTTATCTTATGGTTTAAATATGTACTAAAACATAATGCCAACTAGTTGTTAATGTTTGGAGACTCAAAGTTGGTTCTTAACTAGACTAGCAGTCAATACCAATGTAAAATGTCATACCTCAAGAAGTATGAACATAGATCCTATGATTTTATTTATTAATTTAATGATTTTAATATAAAATCAGTCCCCAAGGATCAGAATCAAACAATTGATTCCCTAGCCTCTTTTGTAGATAATTTAGCTCCACTTTAATTATAAAAATGTATAAATTATTTGTATAAATAATTCCATGTCCTTTATTTCTTTATAATATTCACCAATTTTAGGTATTTGATGATGAATAGAATATTATTTATTTCATGGGAAATTCTAATGCCTTTGAGTCTCAAATTATTGATGAAAATGATTTTGATCTAATGAATCAAGAAGATAAGGAAAATAATTATATCCTCCAATTGAAATAAAATAAGATACCTAAGGGAATGATATATGTGAAACCATTTTTTTTGACATGGACCATCAAGATAAGAAATAGAAATAATCTAATACTAATGAGTCTAATTTCATTAAGGTAAACTTGGGGATAGAAGAGTTCCACCAAATAGTTAATATTGGATTGAGTTATACATAAAAATAAAAAAATATTATAAAAGTTATTAACACAATACAAATATGTGATTTCTTAAACCTATGAGGACCCAATTTTTTTTAATCCTATATTCATCACCCATACTATACCATTGAAAGAGGAACACAAAACTTTTAGGTATAAATAGATACCAATAAATCCTATTATAGAGCCTCTTAAAGAAAAATAAGTCTAGAAATTACTAAAGGCCAAAATCATATTTCCCATTAGACATTATACATGGGTATCTAACTTATTTGATGTAATAAATCAAAATGGAGAAATTGGACTACGTGTAGATTTTAAGAACCTCAATCAACCCTAAAAAAAGTTAATTATCCATTATATTCCCTATATGAAGTAATTCAAATAGTTAATGGTCCAAAGATGATGCCCTTTTTGTATGTTTTCTCAATCTATAACCAAGTATTAGTAGACAATGATTAAAAAATTAATATTTATGTCACCACTAAGTGGGGAAATTTTACATATAAAAGAATACCATTTGGACTAATCAATGTTGGTGCTACCTTCTAGTAGGCCATGGATTTTAATTTTCAAGGACTTATTGGAAAAATGCATCATCATCATATATATGAATTCATATTTTTAAAAGGATAATTACATGAAAAAAATGCCTTTACAATGTATAATCAAAGGGAAACCCTTTGCATACTGGGGACTTGATTTTGTGGGAGTAATAATCCAAATTATTTAATAGGGCATGAAATTGTGTTTAATGTGACATACTACTATACTGGATGGACTAAATTAGTAATGAACAAGAATTATAAATCTTGGGATATGATAAAATTTATTAAAGATAACATATTAACTATATTTGGGACATGAATCTCCCTAATATGTGGTAATGGATCAACCTTCCAATCTACCGAGTTCATAGAATGGGATTATAACAATCAAATGACTATCAAATTCTCTTTTAACTACTCTACATAAGGAAATAGTGGATGAATATACAAATAATAATTTTAAATATGCCATAAATAAGTCATCAAAAGACAAATCAATAGAATGACATCGATTTTTGAAGAATGCACTATGGTTGGATAAAACAATACATAAATAGGTCCTCAAGGTGTCACTTTTGATTTTATTTTATAGATAGTAGCATGTGTTTCCCATTACTCTCAAGCTACCAATGTACCAATTCATGCAAGATTATATGGAACAATATGAAATAACTCACAATTAATAGATATTTTTCAAATGGAAGTTTAAAAATATAAGCTTTGAACAACTTTAGAAAACATCATAACATTATCAAGAGGTGGTTTGATAAAATATCAAAGATCAAAGTTTTTAAAATTTTAGACCTAGTGATCCTATGAGCTAAATCAAATATGAAGAAAAGACAACATGACAAGTTTACTCCTTTAAAAATTGGTCCATATATGATCTCTTAAATTCTAGGTAACAATCTTTTTTTTAAAATACCTTCAAGGTAATGATTTAGCTTTTCTAATTAATGGGGAATTCCTATAACATTATTTCATGGATTTTATAAATGAAAACATCTTAGAGTGATTGTGATTTATAATTTAGTAATAGGATTATAATATATTTCATAATTTCATAGAGTATATTTTATGCTTTCCTAGAATATATTTCATGCTTTCTTAGATTATATTTTCTACTTTCTAGATTACTTCGCTTAAAATCAAAATAGTTGAAATCATTTCTTCCATAAAATATAATAAAAATATCCTAGAAGGGGTGGTCAAACCATATTTATATGGTGCTTATGAATATTTATTTATGTATATTTTTAAGTATTTTAGTTAGGATGTGTGTCATGGTTAAATTAAGACTTCAACTAAATGAAATGAGTTCACTGATACTATGAAAGTTGATTTGGTATTTTCATGCAAATTTTATAAAGATTTTTCATATTGAAATATTAATTACACATTTATGTGTTTAAAAAATGTTTGAGGTATAAAAAATAATGATAATTACAAAATGTGAGTGAAATCTCTAATTTATAATCAATTCCATTCCTAAAAACCCAATCAATAATGGTTCCCAATCCTTCCTCTAAGAAAGGTTCATAACATAATTCATGGAATTAGGGTGATTCAAATAACCTCTATCAAGGCTATGGACACATTAATGGTAGTATATAAATTCTTAGAGTAGAATCAAAGGTATATCTATTAGGGCTATGGACCCTTGTCTCAAAATAGAACAATGCCTAACATCCCAAAAATTGTGCTTAAAAGTTAAATTAAAAATAATAATAGAGAACTTAACTTTTAACTCATCTTTGTTAAAAATATCATAGCAAGGGGAAAAAATTATCACATAAACAAACGTGATATGATAAGTTAAAATGGCTAGTAAGTTGAATGGATGTGTCAAAGTCTCTTTCATCTTTATAGTTTATTTATTTATTTCCTATAGAATCTATAATTTTCATAATGATATGTGAAATTGAGGTTCTGAATTCTCAAATACTCTAAAGTATTCCCCACTGAATCTCCATTTATTGAACCCAACACACCACATTTTCAAATTAGGACCAATATTGAGCTACAACTTTCATATTTATGTCTATTTAATATAAAAGACCTTAAAATTCAATGTTATAGGTTTCAATATTCATTTAGACTCATGGCCTTTAATATAAAGACTTAAATGAACATTATTTTTGAAATTATTCTTATAAATCTATTTGGGTCCTTTTGGTGCATTAGGATTTTAGTTTTATTGACTAATAAAGATAATTGTATTTTTTTGAAGTTATTTGTCATTTTTAGGTCATGTTGACTATGCAGGTTGACATTGCTCTTGACCACATATCTCTCATGTACCTAAAAGGTTATGGAATTAAAGAGTGGTTATGTATTTTCAATGTCTGAATGGTCAGGGGAAATATACCATGCCACATATGTTCATCTTATTTACTCATTATTCATAGTACAAAATCCCAAGTATTTACCTATTCACAAACATATGGGTCCAAAATATTCTACCACCTATCTTGATCCCACTTGACAATAGATTTATCCAAATATATATCCTTAGTGATCACCTATAAAAGTGATAACCATCCACTTGTCATCATTTCATGTACTCACTTCTACCAACTTAAAAAAAAACTTCTAAAACATATAAGGTATCCAAAATTGTGATATAATACCAATTTTCACCATCCAACTCATCAGTAGTTATTTTGTACTTATGAAGATAATAAAATTCAATGGGCATATGGACAAGTGAAATATATCCTTGTGTCTTCATCATGATTACTTATAGCCTAAGAAAAAAAAATAATTTATGAAATCATATGGTCAAGTGGGTAAATGAGGACCATCCACATGTCAAGATACTAAGAATCCATGTCCTATATATTAAAGGTACATAGTAAAATCCCAACTAACTTTTATAAGAGCATCAATTATCCAAATTGTAACATCACATTAAATTGTAGCTTGTAAACATAAAAATATAATATGAAAGATATTAGTAGAAAGATTGATATAATTATTCCATGTGAAAATATTTCATAGACTCACATCCTACATATATGGAAAATGATATTATAGATGCCCTGTTTAGTTAGATGATTGATATCATGCCACATTTTGGCATCTCAATGAACCATGACCAAAGGCCCAAATTACAAAATGAAAATTCCAACATCAAGTTACTAAGAAACTAAAAGTCACATGTTACACTCAAGATGAAAAAAACACAAAAGAGGAAGTAAGCCTCAATTACATGATAAATTGATGTGGTGGAATAATTAACTCAGTAGCATGACTAAGCAATAAGAATTAGTGAAAATGTTCCACATGGAAAATAGTATCGTGAAAGTTGACTTCAAAATATCCAATTCATAAAATGGGATTTAAAATAGGAGACCAAACCATTGTCCATAATTATTATCATGTAGGTATGATAAAATGTATTGAAGTCTTATTCCCAAAGAAATTCCTAATATGTTTAGCCCCATAAAAAAAATTAAAGTTACATTGTCCATGAGCTAATTAGAGAATTACTATGTTTTAATAGAGTTAAAATTCCTTAATGTTTCAAAGTATACTTAAAATAATACATAAATCTATGTTAGCATAATCATATATAAAACCAACCCCATTTACATTCAATTTATCTATAAAGACTTAGTACATAAATATACTCTTTGATTCAGTAGCACTCAAAACAAGCTCTAGCATTACACAAAAATTTGGTTTGAGGTTAATGGAGATGATCAATATGGTATAAACAAATAGTTATCCTTGTTCACCAAAAAGTACAATTATGACCTACTAGTAATCAAGGTAGTATGTATCCATAATTACACCATCAAAGCTAAGGTATTTCCATGCATTAAACTCTTGTTCACTTTATTTATTTATGGTAAATTCATGGGAAAAATCCTTCACGTGTCACAAAATTCAACTCTTGTATCCTATATATTGATAAACATGTTTAAATAATACCATATACTTCATGCTCTAAATATGACCTACAACCAACCCATAGATGATGTCTAGTTAACTAAAAATGACATAAAAAATCATTGAGGAATTATACTACACACCCAAACACTATCATGTTAAGATCTTGGATCAGTAACATCCCAACTATAATTTTTAAGCCTAGGGTGAGAATAGTAATGGCTTTACTGAACAAATTATATGCCTTCATAGACATCACCTATGTCAAATATATTTATGCCCCTTTAGTTGGCATAATTTTGAATACAAAAAAATTTCTATCCCTGAGAGAAATAATTAGCTTAAATTTGAAGTTTCAGATGAGTAAGGCTAAGAATATTCATAATGGTAACTTATTTATAATGTTGTATCTATTAGATTTCATAACTACCATTGTGACCTAACCTTGAATATTAATCTTGGGATCCATCTATTGAATATATTAAAAATAAAATATGTTATTATTTATTTATCTTCCATATCTATAGGTTTAGAAGATAAATATAAAGGATTGATGATCGATTTTACCCAATAGTCTATCAAGCCATTAATGGGCAAAGGATTCCAATGTTATCTGGCCAAATCAAATGGTTAATTCAAAAAAGGGTGACTATTATCTCTACCCAAACCCTATAATAACCATAATTGAGGGAACATATGAGTCCCCACTAAAACCTACCATGCCATGTTATAGACAAAGTGGTAGAGAAAGCGATTTATTTCTAATTATCTAACTGCATGGACTTAAATTTGAAGAAATATAGACAAGATGTTATTCATAAACTTACCCTCAACATTGGTCTCCAATAGTATATATAGTGGGACCAATTATATTAATTAGGCATGGCCATATTTCATTACGGATTTGACAAAGCACAATTTAGATTTTGGTATCATATAAATGTTATTTGTGAAGTCCTTAAGAAATATGTTAATAAGGTTAGTATCAAATATGCACATGGATCTTATGGTCATGATCCCATATTCATGAATGTGGAGGATGACACTAAAGTAATGAGAAATACGCATAAATACTCAATATCTATGAGGGATACATAAAAAGTCAAATATGACCATATTATTTCTCCTAAGGATGTTATGGACATAGAAAATGAAAAAATAATTCCATTCTAGACAAGCATTACTCAAGTGAATGAGAGACAAGAGACTATAACTAAGACTAATATGAAGATAAGGGCCAACATATTTTGTGGTTGAGAAAGTCCACCAAGCATTGATACCCCCTATTTTTTTAATGAATCATTCAACACCTCTAACTCTTATGCAACCTACATAGTTAGTTTTACCTAATACTATAACTTAGCTAATATAAACTCCATAAGTACATGATTCTCCTATCATACAATAGGTAGTTTATATAATTGACTATATACTAGTATCTACTTCTATTGAGTCTGTGTTAGTACCTACCACTGTCACATCTCCATTTTTAGTTTTTATATTACTTCCCCACCAAGACATGTTACTACTAATACTCATCCTCTTATAGCCTCTTATAATAGGAAATGATAACTCTCATGTATTTTATCTAAGTTCATATAGTTACTAGAGAATAATAAAGGCCTAAAAAATATATAGGTGTTGTAATAGACCATTTATACATTTAGTTTAAGGAGGATCCTAAAAGAGAACATAACATAGAAGGGGAGATGGGACTAGATAATATTAGGGAAGATGTGGTACAAGACCAAAATGAGGATAATCTTATTATTCCTTCATTTCCTTATCCAAACATTGAATAACCAAAATCAATGGAAGCCACATAAATTAAGCCTACCACTACTTTAGAGATTATTAGGTAAGATAGTCCCAAGAAGGCTCCTTATTCTGATATGGAATCTAAATGATTGAAACTACTCATATGGGTGATCCTTGTATAAAAAATTCTATTATTGTAGAGCCAATTATCACTTAGATTTTAGATGATCTCACTAAAGTAAATCAATCATCCAATATTCCAATTTATAATATTATTATCTTAATTATTTTACTTCTAATTACATAGATTATTTTGTATCACATTCATCCACCCAAACTAAAATAATTTAACCATGGCTTATCACCACTCACTAAGGAACCACAAACACAAATGTACATTTTGAATATTTTATATCTAAATCTATTTTAACAACCTAGTAATAAAAATAAGGCCATATACTCTAATAGGGATTCCTATAAATTAGGAAACTCAAACTATGTCATAAGTGGTATCAGTTTACAAGACCCAATACAAAACTAGATACACTATTAAGACTCCCCAAAAAATAAAAAGCATAGGTTGGAGAAGGGATATGCCTACATTACTTGAATCACCTACACCCACCATTTCATTGTCAAGGGATACACCTACATATTTAGTGATGAGACCCCTAGGTATCCCTCCACTCTATACTTCCTCTTATCAAACCCAATATATTGAGAAAGCTTTGATGGTACTCCTTATCTAAATAAAATAATTAGATGAAGAAGAAGTTAGAAAATAGGATGTAGTCATCATTGAGTAATCAAAAGTTTCTATGTAGTATGATAAAGTCACAAACACATTTAAAATGGTGAGGAAAAGGATAGCTATGGTGGATGGAAAACCTATTGAACTTGAGAATAAAGAAGATTTTTTTTCATTGACTAATGAGAGGGAAAAATCCCAAAGACTTAGATGAGTTCGAAGAAGATCCAATCATAGTGGTTGATTATATTAAAGGAGTTTTAAAATAGATATTTAGAGGAATACAATAGTATAAATAGGTAATTTAATAGAAAGGTGTTATTGAGGATCCTAAGCACATAAATGAAAATATGTAGAGATATGTAATGAATTTATAACACATCTTGAGCATAATCAAGACAAGAAGAGATAAATATTAGATACTATGGGAAAATTTGTCGAGTTCCATGAGAAAATGAAGTAATAGGATTCCAATATAACATTCATTGTAAATTCAACTAGACTAATAACATACTATCAGCTCAATATGATGCTCACACCAGATGTAAAATTGACCTAAAACCATGTCAGTACTAAACATGCCTATTTGGAAGAATGGCACCAAGGTATGCAAGGATTAGTATGTAAATATCCTAATTAGGAAAAAAATACCATTATTTTTCTTAGAGACATAAGGATCATATGTATAGGCACACCTCAAGGAGGAATAGTTACTAAGCCTTTATTTAATAACTTACTACATACTGTAAAAGATATATTTAAGGCAGAGGTGGAGATCACCATGTATAGAACAAATAATAATATAGTGTATCTCAAAACATTTTATACTAATAAATTTAATAAAATATATACCCTCAATGAATCATTCAAATATTCTATGTCCATCTATAAAAAATTAATTGATAAAGTTCTAATTTTGTTCAAAAGATAGATTATTGATTTTGAGATTATAGATCTAGAATGTGTGGTGATAATGGAAAAATATAAATGGTTACAAGAATAATTGTATTTATCCACTTAAGTGGGAGCCTCTAAAACGTATTCTTAACATTTAACACCTCTACCTATGGTCTTTGGATAAACTATGGTACATACTCATACAAGACTAGTGCTCATGACCTTGTTAGATATAGTGTTTCCACTATCACCACCTATTATTGTTATAAGTTTAGTCCAAATTAAAATATATCCTAGGAGAATAGATACCAATTTAGTTTAAATTTTAGTTTTATTCACTATACATATATATACCACATCAACTTTGTATTTTTTTTATATTAAAGTTAAACTAGTAGTTACAATGAAGGCTTGGTTTTAGTTTAATATGTTCTTGATATTATTAGCTTTGACTTGTTTTACAAAAGAAATTATGTGTATAGCTTAATATTTAAATTTATTAATATTGTAAAACATGCATACATTACATTTTTTTTTGATATATAGTCTTAATTTATAAATTGTAAACTTAGATTGAGCATAGAAGATAAGGCATCCCCATCCCAATCTATAAGTATATGTTTTCACCTCATTCTAAAGGGAGGATAATTTTAAAATTAATAAAACCAATAAAATTTTCAATTTTTTTTTAAGTTTGTGTTGAATTTTTATCTCTTTAATAAAATTATGTTTCACTAAGAATTTCCATTGAGTTAATATAATTTATGATAGGTTGTGTGACTGTTTGCTTTGTAATTATTTAGATTGAACAAATAGTTAGTTTAAATGCTCATTGATTGTTCATCATACTTATTAATGGTTAGATTCATGGATGTGATATTAAATACAATTTTAAAATTTTATTTTATTATTATTATTGAGTGTATTGAAATTATTTCCTTTGATAATAAATTGTGTCTGCTTTTCAACTGTGA
The DNA here is from genome assembly GCA_037957365.1 of Torreya grandis. Lineage (NCBI taxonomy): Eukaryota > Viridiplantae > Streptophyta > Pinopsida > Cupressales > Taxaceae > Torreya > Torreya grandis. The sequence continues at coordinate 1,341,120 of JARHVA010002852.1, forward strand.
TAATGAAAATTTATAACAAGTGCTAGTTCTTAATCATTTTCTTAGCCTAGGATAAAAGAGGTTGGATTTTAAGTATTTATTCTTTAGATAAGTCATAAATCCTAATTTTATACCCTAAATTCCCTTATTTTTTACCTCCTTTTTACCAAGTCCACCTTAGGTTAGATCCTCCCATTCAGATCAAGTATAAGCTAGACTTACTCCATATCTAAACCATCCACTATAAAAAACCACTCCACTCACTACTAATATACCATGTAGTTATTTACAAAACCAATACCCCAAAAATTGTTCCTTAATGTTAATATTTTCACAAATCCTAAAACATTATAGGTTTTATCATAAAATTACCTTGGTATGCATAAAACCTACATCAACAAATCTCAACATCATGAGTTGAGGCTTATCTATAGTTAATAATATCTTCAACATATCCCAAATTTATGTGGAATATATGTTATTACACAATATTTTACATCTCTAGAAAACATAATTTGATCTAGAAACATAAAACAATTAAATGAAAATAGTAATTCAAATCAAAATATTCCCTACATTCTATTATACTGACCATTTCCCCCTTTTTTGGATTGGCTAAGCATCCAATTTGACCATCCATGATAATTTTTTAAAATACACCAGCCATGCCCCATGGTATCAAACATGTAAAATATTACACTATAGTTTGCATACCCTACAATATCATCCAAGACATCATTATACTACATTATCCATACCTTATGGTATTGTCCTTGCTTATATTTTTATACTAAATTAGCCAATCATATATTTACATTCAAAAATATCAACCATAATCCAAAATATCAACCATTTTATCCATTTCATACTACATCATCAATACCTCAAAGGTATAAACCAACACCTTGTTTAAATCTATCGAGCATAGCCTATGGTTTCAAAAAATTTAACGATCCCCCTTACCAACTATATTGGCCTAGAAGATAAAATTTACTCAAGGAAATGATTTATTTTCTAGGATATATTAAATTAATTTAGACCTTATTTTTACCTTTCACCATCTATATTTTAGCATTATGTTGACACTTGTTGGGGAAATTTTGTTACACAAATTTGCCATGGTGCCTATATTTCTTAATCTAGTTAATTTTTACCTTAAATGAAATAAATAAATAAAAACATCACATACATTTATGAAATTAATTTTATCTATGATTCATACTCATCCATATCCACCTCATATTTCATGAGACATGGTATCTCATATCATTTTTTTGTCACAAATAACTCTAGATTTTTAAATATATAAAATGAACAAATGACATAGTATTTACCTACTTATAATAAAAAAATGTAATTTCAAAAAAATTAATTATTTACCATGAGATTATATCTTTATCACATATTTTTTTTCCTTATATCCTTATAAATTAACCAAAATAATCCTTTAAAATCATGGTGAGAGAATTTTTATGTGCTGATAAAAAATTTCAGAAAAAAATGGATTGTGTATTTAACTCCTCTATGAGTGCCTTCTATCACCTATGACACATACAACATGATATAAAATTATCAAGGTAAGTGAAGCTATTATTTTCATTTAATTTGATTTATTTAATTAATTAATTATGCTCTTTTATGTTATCATGTTTATATCCCAAAGCACCATTATGCATTACACTATTGTGAAACATGATGAAATAGAGATGGGGTATATATATACATGAAATATTATTCATCCTTATCACTTTATTGATGTTTTTTATTATAGTATCATCTCAACACATTAGTATCCATAAATTCTCACATCAATGGTGAATCAATAATGGTAATGGAATAACTCATAATAATTTATGAGAGTAGTTTGCATACTATTATATTACACCATCATTATTATACATTTGACCTCCTCTAAGTATCTATAATTATTTCCTTCCCATATAAATTATATTTATATTTGATATATTTATTATATCCTAAAGTATGGTATTAGTTGATATAATTTATTTTGTGATTAATTATTCCTTGTATTCTAACATCTAACCCCTTTAGTTATGAGTTGTTATTTTTATATTTTTACTATATCATCTTAGCTGATACCATATTATGATATCTTAAATCTTCCACTTGTATCAACCTATCAAATATAATAAAACTAGAATCAAGGTTAGGTTTACATATTACAATCATATACATACATACATATATATATATATATATATATATATATATATATATATATATATATATATATATATATATATATGTCATATTTCATTCCTGATAAGATATATCACATTCATATACTCTTCTTATGCTTACACTTCTACCCTAAGGAAGTATTTTGGAGATTTATATGTTTAGAACCTATCTTGGTGGTCCCATATTATGGTTTCCTTTAAGCTCAATATGAGAGGCCATTAGGATTTATTAATTAAGGATACATATGCACTCATACAACCATTGTAGGTATTCAAACTACATCTCTTAAAAAATATCCACTTGACACTAATGGGGATATTAGAGTTTTGTATGGTTCATCCCAATGTAATTATTTGTATATCTAAACTTTTTCATTCACATACTTAGTAGATTAGATTTTTTTATTAGTTATTATATGTATGTGTGTATCCTTGCTTAGAATATTCCTTACTTTGAACAAGATGGTATAGAAATAGAGTTTTATTTTTTCCATTTATCACCTTAGCTTTCATAGACCCACATTAGTTGACCATTTCACCTTGACATATTTAAAATCACTTACCCATAGTTTAATATGCTTATACCCACATTAAAATCACAACCATTTACCTCTATTGATGTATAATGAGTGATATATCATTATGTCATAGGCTTAGGACTTGGAACCATTTTCTCCTGAAATTTTATTTTTAGGTTAAACTCTGCTCTACACACACACACACACACACACACACACACATCATAATTGCTTACCCATTCATTAAATTATATGAATAATACATTTTATTAACCTTATTTTAGTGATAATATACTGATAAAAGGAGGATAATTATAGGTCTTCTTAGCCTATGTATATAATAATAGTAAATATGCATTGTAAAATAAGAATGAAAAAATTATGGATGTAGGTGTTATTACATATGAGACATATAAAAATAGTATTACAAGGATGGATTATCTATCTCATTATAATTCTTAATCTATAAATATATATGTATCCTAATAAGTTCCCAAAAATTAATCAATTGTAATTCAATCTTTTATAGTAAGTGAACATAGAAAAGGTGTTAGCATTGAATAAAATGTATAATACAATGTATGCAAAATTTTATTTCCTAAGGAATTGGTATATGTTTAGTGTTAGTTATAGTATATGAGCACTTATGAGAATGTAATAGTGAATATTACTATACCATTTTATCTTTGTCATAAGATAGTGGAGACATTATTCTATGTGAAGATTATTACACTATTCAATGTAATATTGGGATAATCATAGTTGAGGACAATGGAGGAAATATTGGATATAATTAATATGAATATTTAATTAAAATTTCAAGGTGGATATATTACATATCAAAGAGATATTACATCTTTATAAAAAAACACAAAATTATGGATAATAAAACAATCTAAAAGAATTATAAATAAAAATGTTGAGCAAGTAAATTTAACTCCATAAATAGGTAAATGCTAAAAAAATATCACAAGATATTAACATATATTAAGTGAAAATAGATACATATTCAACAAGGGTATGCAATACATAATCAAATATTCCACAAAATCTATTTTACAAAGATTATCTATTTAGTGCACCTAGTTTTCCATAGTGATTTTTCATGGAAATTCATCTTGTTTCATGATACCAAATAAAATGACATAATCCATGCATTTTGTTTGATAAATATAATTTTTTTTTTAATAATATAATTATAAAAAATGGATAAAATTTAGGGATATATCCCCTTATATCTATTGAATTCATCAAATCTTGGAAAGGTTGAAGTGTGGACATGTGTGGGGTGTCTATTCTAGTTTCATAGGATATCGTAACATAAGGGATTGGCATGAGAATGGAGGGGTTAATTTTTAAAAAATGAAAATGGATAAAATAAATGATGTGGAGAATTTCCTCAAAGATAATGAATAGTTAACAAAGTTTCAAGTTGGCTACCTTAGAGATTCACTAGCATTCCCTTAGAATGAGGTAGCACAACAAAAAATGAGATACATCACCCTAAAAGGATTCTAAAAGGTAGTATTTTCATACCATTTTTAATTTATTAATTATTTAAAGCATACTAATTATATAATAATTACTTTTTACCTACTGATTGTCTTTTGTTAATTGGTAATTGAGGTATAACTAGGTAAAATGGCTATCCCTCTCCATCAGGATTATTTTTGCTTATTCATACTTGCCAAGTATAAGGAAATCAATCCCTCCCTAAAGTCCAAACTTATGGATATTTTTAATAATTAAATTAATACTAAAAAGGTATTTTAAAAGGGTGGTGATAGGGGTAATCAATATAAAATTATCACTATCAAGGTTCCAAATGTTGAGGTTTTTTATTAGAGATAGGATGAGATATACCTATTTCAATTGAGTTATAACATTATAATACCATTATTAAAAAGATTATATATCATATTAAAGAGGTATATAAGGTAGTTATGGCTCACATCTAGAAGTTTATATGAAATAAAACACTTATTTACACTCAAACAATTGAAATAGTCTACTTAATTTCATTTATTAAATGATACTTGATAATCATCCAGTAGATATAACACGTCTTAAATTTTCATATATAAATAATAACAAGAAGGAATCATACATAGATTTTTCATACTTCAAATTGTTGAATCAAACAACCAAGAAAATAAGACATAGTTGATTACATAGAATTGGAATGGAGAAACATTGACATAGTTACATGACAATCAAAATAGTTCTTCCTATATTGATAATTTTCCAACCCTTTGAAAAGAGGGATTTACATGTGTGTGTGGTAAGGGGCCACCTCAACCCTTAAATCCATGAAAAATTATAAGTTACATGTCTATAATTAGAATTTGAGTTCTAATTGATGTAAGGTCTACATATACAATCACCATTAATCACAACTATATGTCCAAAATAGATTAACTCATATAGTGCAATGCAACATGTGGATGATTTAAAAAGTATTTATTTTATCTTTATATGAATATTACATATAAAAATACTTTATTTTTTTATAATTAATATTCATGCAAAATTTACACAAAATTAGCCTTCAACCTAAGGTTTAGTCAAGTTTGATGGTTAAATGATCAAACCTAAAGTAGTAGGAGGAGTTGAATTTTTATTTGCTTCCAAATACTAATAATATTTCAAACCGACCCCATGATAAACATTTATGATGTCCATGTTCAAAAGAGGTGGATGATGTATATTAATTACTTGTGCCATTAATCATGCTTATTCAACTTTGGTGTCTCTAAAATATACCCAAAAAATATCTATTTTTTTAACCTTCTTCCTCACAAAATTAGACTATGATTCAATTTCTTCCAATGACATCCCTTAAATATTTTTATTGAAATTGATAGAAGCTTGTTGAATTAATTGGTCAAAACTAGCTTTACTTATTAGCTACCCTATAAAGTCTCTAACCTAAGAAAGCTTTAGTTCATCCAAAATTTTCAAAAGTAGTTTCTCATGATTTTTAAACTTTGGTATTGAGGCCTTTGTAATGGAAACCTAGTCTCAAGCCTCTTGCATCTAGATGAGAACCAAACTGAGGGCGTTAGATGCCACTAATGGTGTCATCAAGTTTAAATGGATATAATATTTATTGGTTGCATATATAATAATAAGTTTAAAAAAAAATCATCTTCCTTTGAATAATTAAATAATGTACATGTTTCAATAATATGAGGAGATAATTCAGCTCTCATTGAACTAATAACATCCATGACATTGTATAATCTAAGGGCTACATTTTGAAAATCATTTTTAATTTCTATATGGATATGAATAATATGTTATTGTTCCATTGATCTAACTCTTATTATAACTCTTTCCTAGCCTATTCAATCCCATCATGAAGCTCTATCAAAGCTTTTGATTGAGTCCTAAAGTGGGACTTGATATTCATTATAAGGGGACTTACCCAACCTCTCATTATTCCTCTTTGATAAAGAGAAGACATCATATCTCTCCTCCAAAACTATACCCCTACAAAAATCATCCTCGATATTCTTATTTTTTACTCTTTAAATGGTTCATGTATATTTTTCAAAGATGGAACCCACCAAAGGAACCTCTATTATTGTTAGATTGGGCCTTTGGGAGGCTTGGGATTTTGAGGAATTGCCAAATAAGTGGAGTTTATTGAATGAGTGTCCTTAGCCATAGTATCATCTATAAGGTCCCCTAAATATTGACTCAAAGCCTATGCCTACAATAGATCTATTAATCATGACTAAATGATCTTATACTAATCAATACCACCAAACTGGGGCATTGGCTAGATTATACACCTATTAATTCTTTCCATGTTTCTTCATTGAAATAATGGATGTGGATTGGGTAGACTTAAATAAGGCATTGGTAATCCCAATTGAGTGGAGGAAACATGTAACTATGTACTTACCATAGCTCCTTCGATTTTCTTAAAATGAACCTTCTTAGTCTTGGGAGTAGTAGGGGCAATGGTAATTGGAGTGGAAATAATGGAAGTTGAGGTAATAGGGGTTGGGGAAACAATTTCAACACTAGAAACAACTAGGACTGTATAAATAAAGGGAGTGGTGAAAAAATAGGACTTGTTGATAATGAAAAAATACCAAAAATAATTAGGATATAGGAAACCAAACTATTGCTAGAAACACTAGAAGCCAATGAAACAACAATAGTAGACTAAACAGTAGAAATCAAATGGATGGTAGAAATAATATGGATTGAGGCATCTAATGGATAAAATTACTTACCTAACTTTCCACTTTCATAAAGTGGTTATTTTCCTTTCAATTTATTAAAACTTAGGACTTTAGCCTTATGTATTTCCACATCCTCCTCTTCATCCTTAGGTTCCATCTAAATGGACACTTGTTTAAGGTCTACTAGTTCTTGTTGTAGTGGAGATTCAAAAATTTCCTCTATAGGGGTTCCATGAACTCTAGGATCTCTTATAATAAATTTTGGTTTTCTTAGTTGGAAGGGAAATCTACTAAGTGGAAGAATGAGAAAATATACACTTGTGCCAACTTGACTTGAGGAAGAAACAAGAAGGTCCTCTTATTTTGAATCAAAAATAATTAAAACAAATTGATTCCTCATATCTTTCAAGATCACTAGTAGCAACTATAGGTTCTTCCACTTCTTACTCTTGCTTTACAGACCACATTACAAGTGGTGGTGTTTGATATGGTTATCCAAGTGATGCACTAGATACCATTGGAATTTCCTCCACACCCTACTCTTGATTTATAGTTATCATAATAGGTCGTGTTGTTTGAGTTAGTCCTCCTTGACCTAATGGTCATTAGTGAGGATATAAATTCCATAAGTCTATTTATACCCATCCACCTAATTGTGGAATCCTAATGGATGATTATAAAATTGTTAAATTAAGTTTCCCTAAATAATTATCAAGATTTACTTGATCAAACTAGCTACCTTTTCTCTCTATAGAACCTTAGCATCATCCTTCACATTAAAAAATATGAAGTCATGGCCATAATTTTTTTTTTGGTATAGGATGCCCAGGACTCTGATTTGCTTCTAAATTAGTCCATTAGGATCCCAATATTTTTGTGGTAGAGTCACCAATGAATATTACTCTTTGGCCTTGCCAACCTATCTAAAATGATTTTGGTTTGTATAACACATTCTACTAATCATCAGAGAAGAGATGTGGAACAAACCTTTACTCTTCTTATTCAATTCTTTATCAATACTCCTCCATAACTTGTAAGTAATTTATTGATCATCTAGTTTGTCTAGGAAAAACTTGGGAAGATACAATGGGGCTTGTTCTCAATTACCATGATAATCATGAATTTATCTCCATACTTATGGATATAAATTTTAAACAATTTGAACAATATTCCTTGAATATGCATAGATGTGCATAAAGGAGAAGAAATCACATACCTGATTCTCAATGTAATTTAGGGTAGGGATCTAGAATGATCCATTGTGCAAATATATAGTGCCCATGAATTCATCCAATAGATATGACATCTTGTATAAATGGATACTCATGTGCCTCTTATCTTTATTAAAATTTTGGTATCAAATCCTTGCACTAATTATTTCCCTCAATGTGAAGGTTAGCTTAGAAGTCATCATTAAACATAATAATGGTACCCATTCTAGATGAAGATAATGGATGCTAGGGTACCTAGAAAATATGTTCAACAACTCCATTCCAATGTGGATTCCCATACAATAATTAGTGACATGGATTAGCTCCCTAGTCTTGAAACTAAACATCTCTCTAGGGGTGATCTATTTCCTTAGAGCATTCTTATGTCCATCTAATGTGGAATCTACAACTGGTATCTACACATATCTTTAGAAGGCATCTCCTAAAATATTGGTTACAACCATATTTCATTTTATACAACATAAAAAACACCATTAGTTACCTTTACCACCAAGAATAAGTATCATAATAGGTCAATGCAGGGCATGACCTCTACTTTGTCTAATATAAAATGTAATCTCTAATGTTTCAATGGTATAAAATCCATCACTAGTTTATTTTGTATGGCTATTAGGCATTTTTCATGTAAGTGTGTGTTTGCATCCTTGACTACATCATAAAGAGATAAATAATTAGTGTAGTAATCATAAAATATAGTAGAATCAAATATAGTGTCTATGTACTCTATTAAATCTTTGATTGAGAATTTGGAGGGTGGAAACACCCCCTAAACACTTTGGATGAGGAGACCATCATTACTTGGTCTAGTCATGCAATTCTAGTCTTTAATTTAATTGTTTACTCACTCTCTATAGTTAATTCAAAATTAAACATAGGCAGTTAGGGATTTGAGTTGTCTTTGGACTAATAATTAGTTTGAGTGAGTTATAAATCAATAGGCATGTCATATCTTTATAGTTTTATGATATATTTTTGAGTATTAGACTATAATTCCACTTTGTGTGCCATTAATGTCCAACATCTCCAATATTTTTTTTCTCATTTAATTTAAAATTTTCCACTCACTTTGGTAGGTATGCCACATAGAATTAATCCACATAGTCTACTTTCAGATGTCAAGTATTAGGTCTAGAATTTGAAACACAATTCATGAACAAAAGTTTCAAACAAAATATCTGAATACCAATTCATTTAAATCACAACCTCTAAATAAAACCCTTTCTCAAACAAAAATTCCAAACACTTTTATTGAAGGTTGAATCCTAAACATAATATCTGAACCAAAAACCCAAAATAAGACCCACAAAATGCAAAGTTTGCGAAGTGCATAAATTTCAAACAAAACTTGTGAAGTGTAAAATATGTGAAGGTAAATTTACAAAAAAATACACAAAAAATTATGAAGAAGCAAAAGATATGAAAAAAATTTGTGAATACTAAATTTTTGTACAAAACCTACAATAAAAAATTCTAATTAATAGTTTTGTTGAAGTTGAAATAGATGTGAAGGATAAAAAATGTCAAAATATGACTTATGAATAAAATTTTTGAAGACCAAAAAATATGCTAATAACACAACTGGTAAAAGTAAAAATACATGAATCATGAAACTTTATAATCACTATGCATGCTCTAAAAAATTGTGTATATGCAAATATTTTGAAAATTATTAATAGGTTAGTTTGAGTAAACTTAAACATGTAAAAATTTCCCCTTTCATTTATACCTAACAAAGAAGTTAGGTTCACATATAAAGATATATGAAATAGGAGTTTCAAAACAAGCCTAGGCCTTTTAGAATATAGTGGGCCCTATTAAAAATTAAAAAAAATAGAGAATGGGGGTATGTTGAGTATAATAAATAGTGACTCATATGTGGGAACACTCATAATTATTAGAGAACCTAGAACTTTTAGTTAACAATTCCAAATCAAACATGACACATTTCACAAGAGGATAATTGAATCATAAACATGAAAGACACTCCAAATAACTACATAAAACATATTTGCCTTGTTCATACCCTGTATCTATTTGTGATAAAGTGACTTTACTTTTACCCTTGTTATTATTATTTTAGCAAAGACATGGAATAAATGTAGGTTTCATTCTATTTTATTTGAAACCATTTAAAACTAGTGAAGCTCAGCCATTGATCTTCTACCAGCAAGGTGTCCATATACCTAACAGAGGTACCTTTGGTTCCTCATCTTTTATCCTCTTGTATTCTTTCATGATGCATGATACATTGATCTTATTTCATCATGTGAATCTTTTATCACCTTTAGATTTTATTTAGGTTTATTAATCATGCTTTTAAGATGAATTGGTCCTCATTTTCCTTACTTTTTTTAAGAATATGATTGGAAGAAGAAGATAAGAAACTAGAGTGAGCTATTATATGTGAGGACATAACTATACCATATTATCCCTACTAGCTACATATGTATCAATTTTTATCACCTTAAACAATTATTAACATGAGAAGTGTATTTGATCCATTAAAAATGAGAAAACATTCTAAATTTTTATGGAGTAATGAGAGAAGCTTTTATATACTTGATAAAAGTATTCAGTGGTAAAATGACCATGATTAATTTTTTATTGCATAATTTAATTATGAATATCTTAAACACAAGGTGTAAAACTTGTAAACAAATTATTTTTGTGTGTTTCATTTTATGTCCTTCCCAAAATAATTATTTATTTTTTAACCTTTCTCATGGATTTAAATTTTAGACTCAAACAAGGACAAAAATTTTAGTGTATTGTGTACTTGCTTGAATATACCAAGAGAAGTCAATCATATTTCCACAAAACAAAATACACCTAATTTAGAAAGTAGGGAACTAAACTAAGGAAAGTAAAATGCTAAAAATAGGAAACACTAACCTATAAAGTAGGAAAAATAAATATGAAATTAGTAAATTTATTCTACTTCTACATATACCACAACACATTTTATTACTCAAGGACATATCCAAATGGTATAACCATGAAATAGTGCTTCAAAAATTAGCTATTTACTGGATATGTTAATTTGTTACCTTAAAAGTCCCTCATATGAAAAGTGTTGTTACCCAGGATATCCCAATCCATAGGGGGTACAATTGGCATGTTGTCCTTTCCTTTCATGGGCTTTGTCCCATAGAAGCACTAGGTAAGATATTCTTAATGATTTACATTTTTCTCTTCTTTCAAACCACATTTTGACTATGTCTTGATGTTTTTTTTTAAATTCTAAAAGGCTTTAGTCTTTGAGTGTTCCATCTCTGTTATATCCAATAATTGAGACTCCACTTTTTTATCCTATTTCCATGTAATCATGCATAAATTTATATGTTGTTAATATAATCATGATTAGGAAAACTAGTTTTCCTCCATATACTAGTAAGGCAAAACCTCGAGGGCGTGTTTGTATTTTGTTTGATCAATTCATAGTGCATATTTTTGTATATGATGTCACTCTCTAGGTTTATCTATTATTAAATTTTTAATGGCATCAATTAGGTTATTATTATTTTATTTAACTAATCCATTTCCCTATGGATAATGGTTGGAATATGAATTTATGGTGATTTTACTATCCTAAGCCCATTCAATGAATTTAGCTAATTAGAATGTTGGTTAATAGTCAAAAATTAAGGAAATTAGGGTACCAAATATAGTTGTGATGTTTTCCTTTAGATAGTTGATTACATATTTTGTTATTCAATGCCTTATATCCATTTATTTAGTCCATCTATTATAATAGTCTGTGGTAGTAAGTATAAATTTGTGTTTGGCTAAATAATTTAGCTAAATTACACTGTTGAAATCTAAGCCCCATTGATCAAATGGTCTACCTTCAATAACAAGCTATAAAAAATCTATTATATGCACTTCTCTTTTTATCAAGACCTCACATTGATGGCATGTTATTACATGAACATGTGTTTCCTTAAATACTATTGGCCAATAATAGCCCATTTACATGATCTTATGAGTCGTGGTGTTTCTAGATACATGATCATTGCCTATCTTCTAGTGTAATTTATCTAGAGTTTATTGAACTTCTTTTCATGGAATGTATCTTAGGTATATTGCCTTCATAATTTATCCTATATATAATCCCATTTCTAATCATGTAGTGAGTAGTTTTGATACTCAAATATCTCCTTTGTTCTCTATTAAGTTTCATAGAATGATTACCTATGAGTATATAGTGAATGATGTCAATATACCAATCTCCATTAGATACTTGGGTTTCAAAAACCTCCTTAATGGTAATGTGTGGGTCAGGTTCAATCATAAGTTAAATTATGCCCTATCCTTTAACAATTTTGGTACGCTTGATTTCTATTTCAAACTCCTAAAAAAATTCCATCCATTTTTTATTCTCTCTCACATAGTTATACCCCAAAGTAAACTTGACTGTAGAGTCTAGTATAATGGTGATGGTCTCATTTCTTAATATGTAGTGATATAATTTCTTTACCACTTTGATAAGGGTAATTATTTTCTTCTCTATCATGGAGTACTTAACCTTTGATTATTTTAAATTTGTTCTCATAAATGAAATATGATGTTCACTTTCATCCTTATTCTAATTAATCATAGTAGTAATTTTATGATCTAAAGTGAATGAATATAAAAATAAATATTTGGTGAAGTCTGGGCTTATTAGTATTGAGGCCTGAGATATTGCATCACTGATATCTTGAAAATACTTTCAAGCCTATAGTGTCCACTCCACTTTAGCATCTTTCTTTTACATTGCATTCAAATTTTTGGCAATTTATGCAAAGCTTTAGATAAACTTCCTCACAAAATTCATCTTTCCAAAGAAAGACTTGAGATCCTTCTTGCTATTTGGGAATGTTATCATTAAAAACCCCTAAACTCTATTGAGGTAAATTTTTTTTCCTTATTTTATAATAATGTGGCCTAATATCTTCTCCTTAATAACACCAAATATGATCTTTTTGGGGTTTATCAATATGAAAAAACTCATGCACCTTTTAAATATTTATTGTAAATGGCCTACATGATCAATTCTATTATTTGAGAAAATAGTGAGGTCTTTCATGTAAATTATTATGAATTTACCTATTATCCCTTCGAATGCATGGTCAATTTCTTGCTAAAAGGTATATACAACATTAATTAAGCCAAAATTCATACTCTTATATGCATAACTCCCCCACTTTATGTTAAATTCAATATTTATTATGTCTTTGGATCCAACTAGTAACTCGTTATATCTTTAAAATACATCCAAGAAGGACATAATTTCATAAACACCTAGTATTTATATCACCTCATCAAAGGAAGGTAAAAGGTAATTGTCTTTATTAGAATCCTTATTTAGGTTCATGAAATTGACACATAATCTAATTTCCCCATTATTTTTCCTGATTGGAATCCTTTTGCTAACCCAAGTAGAATGTTTGATAGGGAACACTATTTTTTCACTTGGTATCCTTTCCACTTCCTTTTGAATGAGAAGCTCTAGGATAATATTGATCAACCTTTAGGTCTTTTCTTGAATGTCTTATGGTCTAGCTTTAGTGAGATTGTATGGGTGATGACCCTTGCATTAAAAAACTTTGAGTATTCATAAGTTTATGTAATCACATCTTTATACTAGGTGAGTAAATCCTTCACCCTTTGTCTTTCTTTTTAAGTGCAGTTGAGGCCATTATTGACATATCATGGATAATAATCATCTGCTAAATTATCCTTATTAAAATAATATTTATTTACTTTAGGCTATCTTTTCTATTGGGATTAGGGATCCAGGTCAAATTCCATTTCCAAAGAAACCATTCCCAAAGGTAGATAATTTCCTTTCAACTAAATGATTCCTCCATCTCCCAATTCCTCCTAGCATAGATAATTGATCTCCTCATCATCAATTATCTAAGACTCAAACTACCCCTAAGTGGTCAAGAATTAGAAAATATTCTAGTCATTATCAAATACTTGTAAATTTTGTACATTATCAAGAACAGATGGATAAGGTACTATCTTGATGGAAAACCCCTTCACCTTAGAATCTTATAATGGTGCTAAGTTGGAAATTAAATAAACTAGTGAATTATTAGCCTAATTTTATTCTCTAGGAACAAACACTATATTAAATGCCTCTAAGGACTCAATAAAATCCAAAGGTTTGTGTTTTTACCTCTTCAGATATGATAACTTACATTGATGTTTTTTCTTGACATGATTAATTACCAGTTCTAAATTTCCATATATCAATAGTTGACTTTATTTTTGAGATTAAACTATAATCCAAAAATTAGTGCATCATAATTTGATTTATTATTGATGAAATGGAACTGTAACATATATGCCACTAGGTAATTATTACCTTGTGTATTAACCAATTCAATAACAACAGCTGATACTTGCTTGGATCTTACACAATCAAAATGGAGAGTCCATAATTGGGAAGGTCCCTAGACTTTTGGTTCCTACACCTCATACTATGTAGTAAAGGTATAGATCTTGAGGTTAAGATATTTTTATCTTACCTCTTCATTATTAGTACTATATTATGTGATTGGGCGATTCAGTTTTTATTCCCAATCAATTAAAATCTAGTTTTCAATACCTATCCATGGTAACCAAATATGAGAGAAGTTTGTTACTACATACCCATTCAACATCTTTGACCAATATATACTCAATAGGAGTCTATATACCCTAGGATATATAACATAATTATGTCAATATTAATTTTTACACATGGCTTAGACTCCACTTAAATGTGTACATCATTCAATTCTCCAACTACATGCACAACTATTTTGTCTAACTATGAAACCATCCTCTTATATGGGCTTGGAGTCCATCCAAGATTTTGAAAAATATAAGTTAGAATCATGGTATTTGAATCTCTAGAATCAAGTAAGAAATAGTGAATATTATTTCCCAATGCTTTGATAGTCAGTTATAAATGAGGAACTTCTAGTTTACTCTTATATATGACATTTATAGGAGCAACCTTTATCTTATCTATATAAGATTTTCCTATGATAGACATCCATAGGAATTCCTTCTATTCAGTGATTTGAGAAAATTCATGAAGATTGATCTTTACTTTATTCTTCTTCATTTATTAAAAAAAATTGTATCCTCTTTTAATCTATTATTCTTTGTATTTAGGTTGATCATTAACTTTTGGGGGAAGTGGATTATTATCAGCCTTTGTATTAAGTGGAATAATTGTATTATTTGGAGGAGTAGACATTATGAATGGTTTCTTGTTCCTAATATTATAATTACCTTTATTTTACTATTGGAAGGCATTTTATTCATCATAATTATCCTCCAATACATTGTCATACTTTGGAAAGGAAAATTGTGAGTTTTAAAAACCAGAAGGGTTTTTGAGGAAATAGATTCATGGGTGAACTCTAGTGATTTATTCATAAAATAATGCCTCACCATCTCCATTTAGAATATTTCAAATTCCAAAAAATATTCAACATAATCAATTTCACCATGATGTGATGTATTATGAACTCTACACCAATTGGGCAGAGTTTTCTCCACTATATTGATTTCTCAAAACTCATTTGGTTGTCATTGTTATATATTATTTGTATATTGATTGAAAGGTCTGTTATATATTTTAAACTTAGAATTTTGATTATTATTCTAACCAATATCATTAAACATATTCTTTTTCATGCTCAAGAATTCATTACTCAAATTTTGGACCATTCTTTGTATATAATCTATATCTAATTTGGTATAATTTGCACCCTAGGTAGATGCAATATTGGATGGGATTGAATATTGGTTTTGATAATGACCATTCATGTATAAATGATTTTTCATATAACCATAATTTTAATTTGGTGTCTAATGCATCAAAGGAGGAAATATATATAACTATGTCTCGTTGAATATAAGAACATTTTAATTCACATAAGGCACTTGATCTAAAGTTGGGAAACTAGCATTGATTTTAGGGGTACTTGATACATGAGGATTGAGTTATCTATAAATATTAATATATTATTCATATGCTAATGCTAAAGTGTTTTCAGTAGTATCTTTTTATATAAACACTATAACAATAAGATCCAATACATTCTTATACATCTTCAATGCTAAAACTAGTTTTGGTTTATATGATGGACTCAACCAGGTGTATATCTTATAAAATCTTACATTAAAATCCTAGATTAGTTAATTAGGCTCCATAATAATATTGTTGAAATGTTAATACACCAACCCAAAGATGGTAACATGTCAAAATTGGGCAATAAAAATGCCTTGATATGCATTCCAAGAATTAATTGAGCTCTTTTATAGATTTAGGTACCAATCATAGGTAGCATGCTATAACGTGAAGGATAAAATCCTACATGTAACATCTTCATCAATGACATTAATTAACCTCAAAGCAACCTTGAAAAACTTGATATGCTCCTATACTATTATTCCTCCTGAAGGGGACAATGAAGGAAGATAATTCTTTGGATACCCTTGTAAATTTTGCAAATCCCTTGGTATGAAAATAGAAAACACAACCAACCAAGGTGGTTGAGCCATACAATGATTAATATGATGGATATTTCTTACTGGATAAGGTGTCTAGGCCTGAGGTACCATAGGAATAACCAATGTATATCTATGTCTTAGATGTACTAATAAATGTGATACTAAAAGACTACTTTGGGACCTAGACTTGGTAAATCCCTTGGGTGTCTCTAGTGTAACTTATATGTAGGGGATAACCTATCACTATGGAAGGCAAATAAGCAACCCTCCTTATAACACTAGATATATTCTTTTGATGTGGGTATTTTTTACATCTAAGATTTAATGAAGTAGCCTCTAACATTTTAGGATATCAAACAATGTAAACTCCACTCTAGGGGCATAAGATATAGGCATGGGTTAAACAACCAGGTGGTGAAATAATAGGAGTATGTAGGTTGTTAATTAAGTGTGCATGAATGGAAATTAAAACCTAGTTGAGTTGTATGGATGGACCTTATTCTAAAGTGAATAGATTTTAATCAGAGAAAATCCAAAAAAAAGGAAAGGTAAGGTAGAATAGAAATCTCTATGGTTCAAATAATCATTAATTTTTGGTTGATATATATATGAACAAGTGTTTTAATACCAATTTTTATAGCTAATATCTATTACAAACTCAAATGCAAACATAGCAATAGGATCTAGGGAAGAATTGATATAGTAAACTCTAGGATCTCAACTAAAGGTTATTACCATTAGACTTACTATTACACACCCTTATTCAACATATTATAGCTCAGACTACATATGTATATAAGGAATCTATGGCTCACACCTAGAAGGCTAGATCAAAGAAAAAAATTATGCACACTCAAATAATTGAAATAGTCTACCTAATTAAATAAAATAAATGCTACTTTCTAATAATTCATTAGCTATTTCACATATTAAATCAACATATATCAAGAATAACAAGAAGAAATCATCCATAGCTTTTTCACACTTCAAATTGATCAATCAAATAACCAAGGAAAAAACACACCTAATTACACATAATTGGAATGGATAAACATCAACATAGTTGCATGATAATGAAAATACTTCTTATTGTATCGATACTTTTAAAAACCTTTGAAAATAATGATTTAAATATATATATATATAGGGAGGGGCCACCTCATCCCTCAAATAAATTCAAAATTATAAGTTACATGTCTATAATTAGAATGTGAGATCTAATTGATGGAAGTCCTGCATGTACAATCACCATTGATCATAATTATACATTAAAAATATATTAACTCATATAAAATAATACAATGTGTGGATGTTTTACAAAGTCTTTAATTTATTTTTACATGAATATGACATATAGAAATAATTTATTTGTGTTTTTCAACTCTTCATTAAAAATTCACAAAAAAAAAACCTAAAGAAACTAAGGTTTAGTCAAGGTTAATGGTTTCATGATTAAACTCAGTATAGTAAGAGGAACAAAAGTGGTTGGGTGAGTTGAACTAAATGGTGGGGACATATTTGAATTTTTATTTTATTCCAACTCTTGATAATATTTGAAATCGACCCCATGCTAAAAATTGAAGATGTCCATGTTCAAAATATGTGGCTAATGTACCCTAATTACACCATTAACCATGAATGTTCATCCTTGGTGTCTCTAAAATACACCCTAAATATCTATTTTCATAACCTTATTCCTCATAAAAATGGAGTTATAATTCAATTTATTCCAATTCCAACACTTAAAGAATTTTCTTGAAATTGTCATAATCTTGTTAAAGTAACTGGTCAAAATCAAATCTACCTATTAATTAACCTATAGATTCTCTAGCCTAAGAAAGCTTAAGCTTATCTAAAATTTTCAAATTAGTTTATCATTCTATGTAAACTTTGGTATTAAGGCCTATGTATTTGAAACCTAGTCTTGAGCCTCTTACATTTGGATGACAACCATATTGAGGGCATTAGATGCCATTAATTGTGTCATAAATTTCAAATGGTTATAAGCCTTATTAGTTGAATACATGATAATAAATTTCAATTTGTTTTCATCTCCATTTGAATAATTAAACAATTTATATATTTATGTAATATGAGGAAATAATTAATCTATCATTTAACTAATAACATCTAGGACATTATATAATATAATGTTATGTTTTGGACATCATTTCTAATTTTTATAGGGACATGAATACCTATTATTATTCCTTTACTTGTTCTAGCTCCATCTTGGCATGTTTAATCCCCTCATGAAGCTATATAAAATATTTTATTTGAGTCCTAAAGTAGGACTTGAAATATTCATTATAGGGGGACTCACTCAGCATCTTGTTCTTCCTATTTGACAATGAGAAGACATCTTGTCTCTCATCTAAAGCTATGCCCCTACCATAATAATCCTTGATATTCATCTTTTTGACTCTTTGGCTGGTCCCTGTAGATCCTTCAAATATTTAACTCACTAAAGTAATCTCTTTTATTATTAGATTGGGCCTTTTAGAGGCATTAAATTCCAAGTCAAAATCCCATTGAGGATTAATCAAATGAGTGCAGTCAATTGGTTGAGTGTCCTTAGCCATAGTCTCAGGCATAACATCCCCTAAATATTTCCTCAAATTTTTTTCTTGCAAGGGGGTTGGTAATGTTGGCCAAATGATCTTAGACCACTCAATACCACTGAATTAGGGCATTAGATGGATTATATACATCAACTTCTTCTTTCCATATGTATTCATCAAAATAATGGAAGTTGGGCTCGATGTTTAGGTAATGTAGTTTTGCCTCTTTTTTGATATCTTTTGTTTTATATTTTTTTTTGTTAACTATATTTTTATAATAAACTTTATGTTGTTTCCTAATGATTTTGTTTCTTTATCTGAAATTTTGAGGACTTTCTAATAGATTATTTTAAAAGGAAAGGGTTCCTTCCAAAACCCTAAATTTACATTTATACAAAAATACATTTCAAAAATATGGTGTAATTGGTTATTCATGACCTATTATAAATAAATATGGTGATTATGATGATATGTATAAACTATTGGTTTATAATAGTTACAAAATTGGTCATTACAACATATATAATATAGGTCATGCCTATGCCTCTAAAATTGATCTTATAATTGATTAGCTATAACATAATCTATTATACATATATTATTGATGTTGGATTTATTTATCATCCTCTTTATTATTTTATCTTAACATGCAAGTATACATATGTTGTTACATTGCTCATTCTTATATGCATTTATTCTATAATTGTTGTGATATTTCAACTCATCAATTTCCTCTTTATTTTTATCTTAATTATAA
Organism: Torreya grandis; assembly: GCA_037957365.1. Taxonomy (NCBI): domain Eukaryota; kingdom Viridiplantae; phylum Streptophyta; class Pinopsida; order Cupressales; family Taxaceae; genus Torreya; species Torreya grandis. The sequence continues at coordinate 1,361,063 of JARHVA010002852.1, forward strand.
TTTTTTTGAAATTTATCTAATGATTATTTATCCTTAAAAATATCCTCATACCAATACACATTCATTGTTTCATACTAATTTGTCATCCCTACATATGGACTATCTATACTGGATATTTTTATAGCTTAAATTGAGAATACATGATCACACACATTTATACCTAAATATTATGATTTGAGGATAAACCTTGATAATTTAACATAATTAACATACATCTTATAGTCATGTATTCATTATTGACATATACATTTGGGCATGTAACTTTCATACACTTCCTCGAGACTGATTTATAGCTACACTTAGATTATACTATGTCTTCACATATGTGATGGATTTTTTGAGTACATTATACTTTTATATATTAAAATATTTATCACTCAAATTTTATTTATTAGATATATTTTTAAAAAACTAAAAAAATAAATTCAAAATATAAAATCATGACCTATGTATTACATGTGTTTCTATTTTACATGGTTCATTTACGCTATTTAGCATATAAACATGGTAGATTACATATTAATTTTATACTCACATGATTTTCATGGTATACATTATTTAGATTTAATATATACAAGATAAATATGACATGGGAATTTAAATGTGGTACATTATTACTTGCATGGGATACCTTTCTACTTTGGAGGAATGCATAAAATGATGGAATTCTTGTACCTATATAGGTTTTACATTTATCTAACCATTCCATTCATCATAATGATATACTTAGACTTATTAGACATCATTTTATATTATGTATTCTATTTATAGTTATATATTCTATGGATAGATAAGTTTATATGCTATGATGATGACACCGATTGATTATGTAGACAACCTTTCATGTTCTATGCTAGTTTGATGTAGACAATTATTACAATTTGTGCTCATTTGATTATTTATTACATTGTGTGATAATTGAAGTAAGTGAAATTTAGTTTTAAATGGTGTGTAATTAATTAATATATAATGTGATATTTTATTGACTATTGATTAATATTACATTGTGTGACCATTGATTTGTGTCACATTAAGTGATATGTTAAGATTTTTTATGACTGCATTGATTGTATCTTGTCACATCATACATAACTTATGTTGAGGATATTTTATTTCATCTCATGTCCATATTTTTATGCTTATTTAGATTCATTTCAGCTCTTGATTATTTATGCACATCATGATAATTACTTGGTGAGAATATGTGGGAATCTATCTACATGAATATTGAGATTATGGTGTCAAAATTCATATCACCAGCATTTATTCTTATATGCAGTGTCATGATCCATACCATGCATCCTTTACCTATATTAATATTGATTTGTTCCATATACAATGATCATTACTAAAATAACTATTATTTTATTCTTAATTATTATATTTTTATTCAAAAATTAAGATAGATTTACATCTCATTTGATTTAATAAATGTAAGATTGGATAAGATAATCAACTAACATCCATTAAAATACATGTTTATATTAGGATCATGACCAAATTGGATTTTCCAAACCTAACTAAGGGATATATTACCACACAACATCAAAGGAGGGGGTTCAAAAGCCTCTAGGAAAATGACGCTATGTTATATCCCTAGTTAGGTCTAAGTACATGAAATAAAACTAACTGGTGCTTACCAAATATTGTGACACAAATATGGATGGTTAAACATAAATAAATAGTAAAGGGATCATGATAAGAAAATGGGGGCCTATATCATCTTATTTGAAAGATGGAAAGCAAATAAAAATTTACGTCTATACTAAGTTTAAGCATAGAGGTAATGTAATTAAGGATTTATACCTTCATAACACATGTTACTTATACAATATCTACCAATAAAATGGAATAATAAGAGTTAAGAATACTTACCTTGGGTGAACCTATCAATTCTTAATCTCTCCCTTGGAAAATTATGATTTGTAAAAGGTTTTTTGGCTTTATAAGGATCACACTATAAAATTAATCTTTAGGCTAAAAATATCCTAATTTTTATCCAAGACTTAACAAAAGACAAATAATCATATCTCTAAGGCAAACCCTAATTAAGGGATCCTTAAAATTCAGATTTATAGGAATTTTGAATTATAATGATGTGAAAATGAATGTTCCTCTTTATTGGATTGAAATGAGCCTTGCATTTAGTAGGAAAATAGGGTAATTTATTAGTTAAGGTCTATTTGAAAGGATGCATGATCAGGTAAATGTTTAAAATGAGTCTTGATTGCTTAAGGATTTGGGTAAAAAAGATTTATAATTAGTTTCAATTATGATAGATTTGACCATCAATCTATTGAATCACCAATGGTATACCCACCCATTTCATAGTTCACCCTTTAAGGCATGCACTTAGAGAGATAAAAACTTGATAGGTTCCTATAATATATAAAGTTTCAGTAAATAATAATGTTTAAAAATGTTGCTTGTATATATACCCCCCACTCTAAGCTCATCATGTTTCATGCAGTTGTAACATGGGATGGTGCTTTGAGATATAACATAACAACAAATAATGTTGAGATAATGAATTTAAATATAAAAAATAATATAAATTAAATTAAATAATTTACATATATATATGTACCTTCACTTACCTTGTTGTTTTTTAGATATGAATTACATGAGAAGTAGATGGAAGAGGTGTATAGTGTGTAGAACAAGAGATGGACCTAAAAAATAAGACAAAATTCAAAATTTTTGAAAAAATATTTAGTTCCAAAAAATTCTCTACATTTTAGAATTCCATAATTTCTTTCAATTTATCAAAAGAGTTTATATAAACAAATTTATGTGAAAAATATAGAATTTATCGATAAATAATTGGAGCTTTGGAATTTTCAAAATTTTACTATAAAAGGTATAAATTATTATTCATTTGTGTATTTTTAACTATTTAACTATAAAAGTTGTATCTTAGTTGAAAAAAAAAGATATGATGGTGTGATCTAAACGAGGTACACGTATTGGTGCACATATTATAGTTATTGCATATATAGTCTAGGTATGAGATAATTTAATATGAATTTTTAGCATTTTGGGATTAAAATGAAGTAGGTTAGGAGAAGTAGGTGTTAGGGAAAATACATGTAACAAAATTTTCCCCATAAAATTTAATAGTAGATTAAACATTATGGTGGTTAATGGGTAGGATTAAAAGTTTCAAAAATTAGGTCTAGTGTATTATTGACAAGCTAGTTAAAAATTATCTTGTAATTTGATTATGATTAGTTAGAAAATTTAATTATTGGGAGTGTTTATAAATAAGTGGTTGAATCCATAGTAAGTGGTCGATCTAGTAAAATATTTAAGTGATCAACCATGTTATAGGATCAAGTTGGTTGATGACGTATTCCATGGATAACTTATTTAAATAAAAAGGTGGTAAACCTAATAAATAAGGTGGTCAATGTAGTAGGTTTTAAGTAAGTTGGTCAATGGTGTAGGGTATGGCCAAATATGTATAAAAATTAGGTCATTGAATTGGTAAAAAAAAGTGGCCAATTTAGTTGAGTTCCAAAAAGTTAGTTGATGGTATATGCCATGGATGATTGTGTATAAATCTTAGGTGGTCAACATAGTATGAAATGTGGTCGATCTAGTAGGATATGAATAAACATGTGGCTGACTTAGTATAGAAGTTGGTCGACATATTTGGAAATGGTAAATAAAAATCAAAATAGGTTGAAGACGTAGTTAATTAACATATTTTTTATTTTTAGTGTATATTTGTTGATTATTTGGGATGGAAAGATAATTCATGCTCTATTATTTGATATCATGTAGAGGTAATAGAGAATTTGGAAATTATTAGATATAGGGAGGTTACCAGATCTATGCAAGATATTATTTGTGATGGATCAAGCTCAAATGACTACCTTAGGTTTTGGTGATATTATGGAGATGAGGTATATTATCATTAGTGTGGAGTTAGTTACCTTGTTATTAGGTACATGGGAGTTACTAACTAATAGTTTTATGTGGGTGGTGGATGAGGATACCATTGAGTTAGGTATCACCCTCAAGGATGTGCATGATTTGTTATAACTCCTAATTTTAGGGTTTATGTATCATGTGATACATAAGAGATAAATGTAGAGAGGTGAGACTTAGCCTTATGGGTGACTAGATCTAAGAGATATACCCAAGATAAATTCCAAGTGTTCCTCTTTTATGTATATGTTTTGGACATTCTATATATCTAAAAGGCCACTATTAGACTTGTGACAACTTGTGCAATCTATCACAAGTTGGATAGGAATGTACCACTATATATTGATGCATTATGCTGGTCTATATTAGAGTAGGTAAAAATATATGATTTAGGATCAATGATTTAGGTGCAGTTGGTACATGATTTTAATAGTATTTTATCATGAACAAAGATGATGATGGGCCTTGTTATTTTGTTTTGTAGTTGGATTTATGAGATGTTCTTGAAATATTATCTTGTAAGGTTACCACATGTAGTGGATGATATATTACCACATGTGTGGTGATGGGAATAGGATCATAATCTAAAATTTTTATCACATGCCTTATTATTATAAATGATTACATGGGGAGAGAGTACTTGGTGGTTGTATCAAGTCACAATAGATAGTTGGCCCTTGTGACCAAGTACTTCTTAGGTGTAGGTGAGAGTGACGATTACATGGAAATATCCTTGGTGGGGGAGCCACATTAAATTCCTCATTTAATAGGATAATTTTGGTTTACACATCCAAAATATCATATAGTAGTGTTGACATATTGGGCACATCATGTGAGGGAAAATCATGATTTAGGAGTATAAGAGTATTGGTAAATGTTCATGTCATATGGCCATGCCAATTGAGATATGGGGGATGATAATGATGATGATAGTGAGGTGATCCATTAGTATTTAGATGAATAAGAAAGGTGAATATCATGACACAATAATAGGTATTAAAATGGCCATAGTGGCATGAATATAAAGTTTGGTTTCAATGTGGTTGTGTACATCACCATAGGTATCACCATAAGGAGATACATAAGTGGATCTATAGTGAGATACTATAGTTCAACATGCATTGAGTTGGTAAATTATGAGGTAGATTCATAATGTAATACATCATGCTCATATGATTCATCCTAGTAATTATAAATGATCCATACTAGCATAGAGTTTCTTCATGGTAGGTACTTGGTGGGTGAGTTGATGAGGTGACTAATGTTAATAAATTTGTATTTTTTTGAGTTATTGATATATTTATATACATGATAGATAGATTTAGTATTTTGGAGATATATATGTGAGATCTGATATTCACTTGGTTTGTATTTTACATATGTTGTGTTAGAGGAGTCTAGGTGGTCATCCATGGTTGAGAGAGTGCATCATGTTATATTAGATGACATATTACCTCAACATGATATGCCATATATGATTGATATATTGGTTACCTAAATACCTATGTATGTTATTTGGCTTTAGTTGGTTGGTATGAGATCTCAAGATTTATGTAGATGATCTAATGCATCTCAAGTGGTATCACCACTAAGTGTTTATGATGGAGAGATACAACATGGTAGTCATTAGTTACACATTGAGCAACACATTTGGATACAACTAGATAGTTATCCCAAGTACAAGGACAAGAGACCCATTTATAGGGATAGTTGGATGGACTATGGACAAATAAAAAATCACTTTAGTGAATTATTATTATTAGAGGGAAGTAATAGGATTCAATGGGTGATGTAACATGTACATCCCTAGATATGAATGGTAGATGACATCTATAGAGTTATTTTTATATTATGATTTATCATGTGATATTTGTATTAGACATTATTGATCTATATTTTTAGTTCAATAAGGTTTTTTATCATTGGTCCAAGGACTTTTGTGCACATCATAGGTTCTTATCACAATACTAGGAATATGGTTCGATCTTCCTTTGGATAAATCTCCATAATCAACTACCCATATATGTAATTGATATTTTCATGGTATAACCACACATACCTATATGAATATATGATAGCTTCAATTATATATTGATGTGATTTATCCAAAGAAGGCACAATATGCTAAGAAGACTCTACCTCCTCCTAATATTATTTTGGATCATATCCATAAACATGGGGTGGTATATTTCCTTTGGAATCATTGTTATACACATCATATAGATTGGTGTAGAGTCTTGCAGTATCACTTCACTACATTTTCAAGACCTACCCCATTACTCTCTCATAAAAATACTTAGGGCCATTTAGAAGTGAATGTTACCCCATCCCCAGCTCCTATAACACCCTAAAAATTAGAGACATACAATATAATTATACCACTAGTTACTCACATTGATTTTCCTTCATAAGAGATGCCATATACATGGCCTTGTTCTTATAACACCTACATTTTCCACTGAGATAGTGTGATAAGAAGTAATAACACATCTCTCAGTAAAGATAGAAGAGACTATAGTCTAATCTAGATTCCATCGATAATAGGACTTAATAAATGTTATTAATGATGTATGCCATGAAATATATTAGTATTTATGAACACATTATTTTATTATGGTATATTATGCCTCATACTTTTACCTAATTAATTTTTGATATTTTTAATTCATTATATAATTTATTATGCACTTATCATCATTTGTTTATGTATTCTATTTGTAAAAAGTTACTCTTCCATTCATTATTATTTCTTTACAACTTTCAAATATTTATACATTAAATTTTCATGTGTTAATTTGATATCTTTACAAAATTTGTAAACACTTTATTACCCCCTATCTTGGGATGATTTTTTCATTACTTGGATGTTTATGTTAGATCTCATATTGAATATTATAGTTATTTATGTGACTTTGAAATTTATACCACACCCTACATCATCTATTTGTTGGAGACTTGTTAGTGATGTCATGGTGATGTCATAAAGGTGTTCTAGTGAGTGGATGAAGAGCCTTGATAGTCTATGTGATAATGACAATGCGTGTAATGTGCTTGTTCTTATATGATTTCAGTATGATTGATTGATATTTTATTATGACATGGTTAGAGATGTTCAAGGATGAGTATGGAGTATTAAGAATGTGAAAAAGGTACCTAAGATGTTTTCTAAGATTTTATAACTTATGTACATAAGTGGAATTCATTTGGTTGTCCATAGTTTTCATCTAGACACTTTGGGTCTAGTGAAAAAAAATATAAGTAGGTAGTTTGATGACATCACCATTACCATGTGGGAATGAGTCAAGGGGAGTTGATCATATGGTTGTGATAATATTAGTCCCTAGTTTTTATGTGATAGATCTCAAGTCATGCGTCAAAGTGCAGTCAAGTAAATGAGGTTGAAAATTTGGCTTCTTAATCAAAATTCATTATTTTCCTATACTTAGCCAAATTTGCATGTGGCTAGAAAACACTGATTATGTAGTTTGGTGATGGAACATCTCACACATGTGGATGTTTTAGGAGAATGCGATCATATGTGTTTGTTTAGTTTTGAGCATAGTTTATTTGTTCTAAATTTCATATCATGTACTAAAGTGTGGCAAACGTTATTTATGAGAAAAATTGGTCTCCTAGACAAAGTCTAAGCATAGTTGAATCTATGATAGAAGATTTTGAGAAGGCATTTTAATGGCACTACATATCACACATGCAAAGGTTTTAGGAGTAGTTTATCACATGGTTAGATTTTAATATGTGAGGGGATCTTCTGGTCCAAATTTAAAATCATGCATCAAAGTGTATAAGTTATTAAGGTTCAACAATGGATACTTAGGCATATTGAAAGAGTCCCCATACTTAGTCATTTCTACACAAGTTAAAGTTCAAGCAAGATTGACAGTCAATGTTTCTCCAAGAAGTTAGGAAGTAGTGAGATAAAGACTAGTGCATGATGTTTAATGACTAAGTAAAGGTAAAATATAAGAATCTAATGGTGAGCACGTGTTTGTAAAGATTGATCAAATAGTGAGCATTGATAGTTAAAGACCTAATTGATCCACAAAGATCAATAGAGCACATTTAGTAAACATTTTAAGATTACATGAGATGAGATCAAAGTGATAGGGGTTTAATATTTGGTATTGGTATAATATGTATTAAAATTCTAACATGATCAAAGGTGCAAGATTAATCTAAAGCTGAGAGGACATGATATTAGATCATTGTGTTCAAAGGTTAATTATGACCATTTGAATTTAACATAGGGAAAAATTAGAGCTTTATATTTTGACCATATCTTTTGATAGAAGTCAAATTTAATAGTGATATAAAAATCAAAGATTAATAAGATCCATGGTACATATAATGAACCTAATTTAAAGATCTTAAAATGAGTACAATCAAAGATATTGATCCTATAGTTTAACTATGTGTTCATGCTTGTTATGAAAGTGACCCAAGAAGGATGTTTGAGATTATGTAGTTCATATTTTGATGTCTCATGTTGAATTGGCTATTGAAGAGTGTTGTAGAATCTATAAAGATGCTTTATGTGGATTTTTTAGGTGTGATCAATCTATCTTGAGTATGAACAATGCTTAATAAGTTGACTATGTGTTCATTTATGATATTCCTCAACACTAGGTCAATGTTTGAGTTATTTGAGCATATATAGAGGCAAGCTAAGATGATTGTGATCACTTGAGGATGTCAAATGGGACATAAGGAGTGGACCCATTTATTTGAAAGTTATCTAGTGTTATTTTTTTTATTGATGATGTGTTAAATGGGTGAATAGGTCTCCATGAGACCTATAAGAGCTACAAGGACCTTATTAGAAGGTGTAGCTTCTTAAGGGTGACCCATAGATTCTATGACCAACCTATGAATAATGTTTTGGGATATTTCTTCATAAGATATATGCTTTAAGGGTTAAGACATGCTTAATGGCTGACCAAGGTGATGATTATCTAGTATGCTCTATAAATAGTGAAATCAAAGATGGTGTTTGTAATATCCCCTTCAAACAGGGAATATAGAAACACAAAAGTACTGAACCAAGAATACGATTTTGCAAGATAATTTCAAATAAGTAAATAAATCATAGTAAATATCTTATCTACCAATCAAATATCTTTCACTCATTCAGATAATTACAATTGAGTCTCTGTCATACAAATAAAATAATATGAAATAATCTGTCTTAAAACCCTGGCTTTTTGCAAATCTGGGGATGAATCCTGAATTCTATCACGTCTCGACCTGCTGTGTCAAACACATAGTCATCAATGTCGATTGATATACTATCGACGTCGGTCTCTATAGGTCCTTCTCTACCGACGTCAGTCTTCAGTTGGCCGATGTCGGTCACTGGGAATCTCTATCTACCGAGGTTGGTGTCTGTGTGGATCTGTACGGACCTGTACGATCTTTGTACGGCTGCCAATTAAGCACAACCTATCTATTTTCAACCCTAGATCTAAAGATATGTAGCTCTAATATAGAGGATATCTATCTGTATAACTTATTAAATCAAAACATTAAGAAATAAATACCTGGAATATCTGTAATAACTTCTGTGTGAAGTTATCTCTCAACCTTGTATATTCTGTGATAACTTTTGGATGAAGCTATCTCTCAATTTGGCAATAGATTAGCTGATATTTCACAACCTCTAAATTACACACACTGAAGAGGGAACGTTCTCCAATGCAAATGGAATCCTAGAACCCTAGGCTCAGTCTTCACAGAAGAATTCTTCAGAAATCAAAATCAATAATCATATGCATAATCAATTATGGCCTCCATGAGAAACCCTTATACCCTCAAAAGATATGCTTGCCCTAATTAGGGTTTTCTTAAATTATAATTAGGGTTTCTAATTTAAAATTAGACCGAATAATTAATATTTGATTAAATCAATCAAATATTAATATCTCCCTCAATACATGTCCAATCGAGCCCAAATGAAAGCCAACTAGAAAAATTTTGCTAAATGAAGCCACGCCCATCTCCATCAAGACCCTCTAACCCTCTTATTAGCCTATGAGGGTCTCATAATAGGCTAACCATGAACTCAGAACATGTCAACTGAAAAGGGGACATGACAACTTGCCCCTCCTGAAATTGCTTGCCCTCAAGCAATCGCTGCATGATACACCCATCAATCCACCTGGATCCCAAATGTAGTCATGATCTGCCCTGCTGTCAATAAATGCAAACTCCATGCCATGTCCATCCCTAGTACTAAGATAAGCACCCCAACATCCAATCCATAAATGAAAATCAGCAAGCAACTCAAGCAAACTCCATAACTGAATAATATCTAAATCTGGATTGTGAAGGCTAGAAAGAGTCATATCAACCTGTGAACCGACTGTAACAGCAAGCTGAGTCCCTACCACATGTGATAACTCCTAAACTGCACTCACCTCAAGACCAATCTCGTCCTCATATCTCTCTTGTGTTGGTGCCAATGTGCACTCGTCATCGCACTCTATCATGTCAGGTGGCGTAGGCATCTCCATCTGATGAAAAAACATATATCTAAAGCTGCTGCCCCGTATTGCCTTAAGAATGTGTGTCTTCCCATCAACATCAAAGAGAACCTCCATGTCCTTGAGATGAAGAGTAACTTCCTCAAATGAATGAAGCCACTTCATACCCAAGACTAAGTCTATATCACCCATGTCTACCACATAATAATCAGCCTTGAACTCATAGTTGTTCAAGCGCAATGGGAGGTCTCTAATCATACGCCCACACCTAAGAGTGTGACCATTGGCCACCTTAACTCTGATGCCCTCAAAATCTTCGGTAGTGAGTCCACACTTCTCCACAAATATAGTATCTATGAAATTATGTGTGGCTCCTATATGTGAAGCTCTAATTCTTCCTCTACCTTAGGCCCTGAAGCCTCTACCTCTTCCCCCTCAGAACTATTCTGCTATTCAAAATCCTCATAATATGCCCACATCACATGATTTGCCTTGCCCTTAGGCCTCAAAGGGCAATCATGATGGATATCATATGGACCTTTGTAGTAGAAGCAAAGCTTCTTCCTACATAGATCATTAAGCACCTCACGATCCAAAGGTGGTGCTGCTAGATTGGCCTTTGAGTCATTCTTTACACCTGATTTATCTATGTTAAAATCTGGTCTCTCTGTATCTGTGTTGGAGCACTTATGGTCTCTAGATGAAGAAGTACCTTTAAATTTAAATTTATGGGATGGGGCTGCCATCTCCATATTACGTGCCTTATTCATAGCTACCTGTAATGAAGGAGGATCAAAGGCTTTGATCCAACCTCTCAATGGCTCTGTCAATCCCTCCATGAAGAGAACTACCAATCTACGCTCGAAAATATTGGGCACCATGACTGCCAATCTCTAAAACTCCCCAATGAAGGACTCCAAGTTACCTGTTTGTCTCAACTATGCTAGATCTCGAAAGTAAACCTCGGGATCCTTCTTGTCAAACCGCTCAACCAATCTATCCACAAAGTCCTGCTACTCTGTCACCTAGTTATGCTGAAGTGTTACCATACCATGGTACCACCAATCATGTGCTACTCCATCCAAGTGCAAAGTGGCATATTTGATGGCCTCTATCTCTGACATTGGTCTCAATGCCAAAAAGGTGTCAAGCTTATGAACCCAAGCTTGAGCTGTCATCTTGCCACTGCCATCAAAAGTAGTCAAAGAAAGCTTACCAGTAGCCTTCTTCAGCTCACTGAATTAAACTCTAGGCCTCCTGTCCTGTCTAACTAATCAGTAGTGCTCTCTCCTCAGAGTAACAAAATGATCAAAGGACATCTTCTCCTAAACATGAGGATCTAATAAGTTCCACTCATCAGTTGCAGCCATGAGGGTATCTGTAAATAGGAAATCCCCTGCCGTCTCTTCTGTTAGAGCTTCTGGTTCATCCTGTATAAACGTAGGCCGTGTAGGTCTATCGACGGTCCTAGAATGGGTTTGCTAGGGTCTCTGATTAATAGTAGCACTCCTATTATCTCCTTGTTCACCATTCTATCTATCAGGTGCATTCATCCCCCTTATCATAGTCATAAGTGCCTGTAGTGTCTGATTCATCTATTGCTGGTTTGTCATCATAGCATAGTGAAATTCTCTGGTGTCCTGATCAACATCATACCTATGGCCCCTAGGTGGGCTACCCTCATGTCTGTCACTCATGATAATCCACTACTGATCTAACAACTGGGTACCTTCAAGCAATGCTCTACTGCGTGTGTTACACCTGTGCGGTCCCAACTCTTGTGGCTGCATAAGATTGTCACACCCTCAAGATGGCAAGATTTAGCTCTAATACCACTATAATATCCCCTTCAAATAGGGAATATAGAAACACAAAAGTACTAAACCAAGAATACAATTTTTCAAGATAATTTCAAATAAGTAAATAAATCATAGTAAATCTCTTATCTGCCAATCAAATATCTTTCACTCATTTAGATAATTACAATTGAGTCTCTGTCATACAAATAAAATAATATGAAATAATCTATCTTAAAACCCTATCTTTTTGCAAATCTGGGGATGAATCCTAAATTCTATCACATCTCAGCCTGTTGTGTCGAACACACAATCACCAGCATCAGTTGATATATTGCTGACATCGGTCTCTATAGGTCCTTCTCTGCCGACGTCAGTCTTCAGTTAGTCGATGTCGGTCACTGGGAATCTCTATCTACCGAGGTCGGTGTCTATGTGGATCTGTACGCACCTGTACGATCTTTGTACAGTCACCAATTAAGCACAACCTATCTATTTTCAACCCTGGATCTGAAGATATGTAGCTCTAATACAACGGATATCTATCTGTATAACTTATTAAATCAAAACATTAAGAAATAAATACCTGGAATATCTGTAATAACTTCTGTGTGAAGTTATCTCTCAACCCTATATATTCTGTGATAACTTCTGGATGAAGCTATCTCTCAATTTGGCAATAGATCAGCTGATATTTCATAGCCTCTGAATTGCACACACTAAAGAGGGAACATTCTCCAATGCAAATGGAATCCTGGAACCCTAGGCTCAGTCTTCACAGAAGAATTCTTTAAAAATCAAAATCAATAATCATATGCATAATCAATTATGGCCTCCATGAGAAACCCTTATACCCTCAAAATATATGCTTTCCCTAATTAGGGTTTTCTTAAATTAGAATTAGGGTTTCTAATTTAAAATTAGACCAAATAATTAATATTTGATTAAATCAATCAAATATTAATATCTCCCTCAATACATGTCCAATCGAGCCCAAACGAAAGCCAACTAGAAAAATTCTGCTAAATGAAGCCATTCCCATCTCCATCAAGACCCTCTAACCCTCCTATTAGCCTACGGGGGTCGCATAATAGGCTAACCATGAACTCAGAACATGTCAACTGAAAAGGGGACATGATAATATCCCCGTTTCTCTTCAATTCTGAAACCTGATATTTTTTTGACTATTTCACTATATTTTACTTTTACATGAAATAAGATACGATTTTGCAAGATAAATTCAAATAATAAATAAACCACAGTAAATCACTTAACTAGAAAATCAGTGCTCTTATTATTCTTCAAAATGATTACAATAATGAATCTCTGGCACGCATATAAAGGAATACAAATATTGTCTCAAAATCTGATCTTTTGCAAATCTGGGATGGCTCTAATAGAGAAGATCTTTATCTATGCAATATCTGAATAAAAAACATAATGAAATAAATCCATGAAAAGCTCTGTGACAACTTCTGTATGAAGTTACCTCTCAAATCTGTAAACCTCTGTGATAACTTCTGTATGAAGCTATCTCTCAAATCGGCAATAGATCAGCTGATATTTCACAGCCTCTGAATCGCACACACTAAAGAGTTGACGTTCTCCAATGCAAATGGAATCCTGGAACCTTTGGCTCAGTCTTCATAGAAGAATTCTTCAATATCAAAATCAATAATCAAATCATCTAATATGCCTCTATAAATATTCTTCACAGTGGTATCTAGTATGCTCTATAAATAGTGAAATCAAAGATGGTGTTTTCTAGCCTTGTGAGTGAAAGACTTGGGAGAGTTTTTGAGATAGGATTGTGTGTGTTTTTTAGAACAAAGGAAGGCTAGAGTGCCCTAAGGATTAATTAAATATAATAATAGATTGAGAACTATTAGTATGACCTTTTGGTCATAATTTTGTTGTTATAATAGTGCACTTATTGTTTAAGTGTGAGAAAAGGTGAGGAGTGAAAAGCAAAGGTCCATCATCAGGTTTTGTATACATTAGTTTAGAGGAGGATGTGTTGTGGAAACTCAACATCTAAGGTGTTTGTATCCTCCTTGTAAGGTGAAACTTGCTAAAATTCTAGCTATTATAGATTAGATAGATAGGTGTGGTAGTACCTTGCGGGATTGTAGTCTCAGTATATAGGGATTATAGTTCCTTGATCATTTATAGATGGTCTAAATTGGTTATTCTTATTATAGGATAATATTACAATTTCAAGTTTTATTGGGTTCTATTCCCCAAGAGGATTTCCCACGTATGTCATTTGTTATGTGATTGATCTTGCATTATCTCTCTTGCTCATTGCTATGAATTATATGTACGCTTTATGAATGATTATGGTAATTGATTAAGTGTTTGTAAATATAAAAATTAAAATTGGATTATTTGGGCTCATCAATTTATGCCCCGTTAGTGATTACACCTCTAATAATTGGTATTAGAGTTGGCCCTTTGGTAAAGGTTTAATTACTTGAAGGTGATCCAAGGTACAATATGGGTAGTCATCAAGGAGGTTTATCTACTAAGAAAGCACTAATGTTAAATGGATCTAATTATGATTTCAAGAATGCAAGGATGAGGACATGTCTTATGTCCCTAGGGTTTAATGTATGTCAATTTATTCTGGATGGTTATGTTTCTCCTATTACTCCTCTATCTAGTGCCACAAATAAGAAGTTTTTTTAGAATAATTCCAAGGCCATGAATGCTATTACTTGTGGTCTTTTAAAAACTAAATATACCAAGGTAATCCATTAGACATCTACTAAATAGATATGGGAAAACATGAAGATCATTTTTCAAGGAAATTCAAAGGTCAATCTTGCTAAGTTTTAGACTAATGAAAGATAATTTGAGAGTCTCAAGATGAAGGAAGAAGATTATATGGCATCCTTTCTACAGAGAGATGATGAGACTATGAACATCATCAAAGATCTTGTATAGAATCTTAAAGAGGAAATTATAATATAAAAGGTATTAATGTCTCTATCTCTCAAATTTGATCCAAATGTATCTATTATAGAAGAGAGTCATGATCTTACTGATTTTAAAATGGTTCAATTTCATGGCACCCTTACTACATATGAGATGAGAGTAGATGATGATATACCACCAATGAAGGAATATAAATTCAATATAGAGATGAAGCCTAAGAAGAAGTTCCAAGGTAAGAAATCCAAAGAGGATGACATATCTAAAATTGATGAGGATGAACTAATTTCTTTGATTACTAGGATATTAAACACAGGCTCAAGGAAGTATAAGGTTAAACTACCTTCCAAATGATTCAATTATCGAGAGATAGGACATTTTGATCATAAGCAACCTCATACACATGAGATGAAATATGATGAATAGCATGGTGAAGGCCAAGATGATGACAAGAAGACATATAGGAAGAAATAATTTAGAAATTTTAGAAACAAGAAAATGTTCTTCAAAAATAAGAAGAGTCTCTACACTAAAGAACATTATAACTCATCAGATGAAAATGAAAATAATGACTTAGAATATGATCATTAAGATGATGGTCCTAATTAAGATGAATCTTTGTTCATGGCTAAGGAAGGAATTATATCACATAAAAAGGTGTCTACTTGGAGTGATTTAGATAGTGATGAAGATGAGGTGGATAGTGAGACTATATTTTTGAATGCTCTTGAAGAACTGAAGATTGAAAATAAGATCAATAAGAAGATGAAATCTAATCTGAAGGACTATGAGGAGAAATTTAGTGTAAATGAGGAAAGATTGAATGAAGACACCAAGGAGAATAAAGATGTGATAAATCATATTAGTTGTCAATTAGAAATTCTATCTACAAGCCTAAAATCTAAAGAAGATGAATGTTCAAGGTATGTTTTTGAAAATGAATCTTTGAGATTTGAGCTAGAAAAGACAACTAGTAAGGTGAAGACATTTGTGAGATTTGAAAAGAGCTCATGTGATCTAGACCACATTCTAAGTGGTCAAAAACATGCTAGTGATAGAACTGGTCTTAGATATGAATAAGAACAAAAGAATGTTACTCAAGACAAGAAGAAGACTAATGTTAACCATGACAGTCTTAATTTTAAGACAAATCATTAGATAAGGACTAAAGGTCTTAGAAAAATAAAGATAAATCAAATAAGATACCCAAATTCCATGAGGTATTCAAGATTTAATGGTTATTGTTACACATGTAATCAATTTGATCATAGGGATAGAGAATGTAAGAGACCTGTTAGAAATGAGTTTTCATGGAACTTTAATGGGGGTCATTAGTCAAAAGGTATGGATAGAGTTAAGTGATTTTATTGTCATGACATAGGAGATGTTAAAAATTTATATCCAAATAAGGTAAGATAATATATGTTTCTTGAAAAAGGTATGGTGTGCTATAATTTTGAATAGATAGGTCAAAATACTAGGTTCTATAAGCAAAGGTTTATAAGTCAGAATAGGTTCAATCAGTCTCCTAGAGTGCAAGGAAGAAGGCAAGTTAATGCATGCAAGCCAAAGGTGATAAGTGTGAGTCATAATGAGACCTTAGGTCCAAGTAATCTACTTTATATGGTGGAGAATGTCTTAGAAGTTGAAGAATAATAATAGGTCTCATTATCTACTCATGTTGAGAATGAAGATATCAAACTCAAGGAGAAGATTAAGGTGTTGATAGAGGTTGGCCCTGAGGTATGTATGGATCCACATGAACATCCTATTATTTTTAAGCATGTGTCATGTAAAAAACATAAATTATCTATGACTAATGACGAGGTTACAAACTACAATTAAGATTATTCAAATGACAAGGTATGCCATGAATCTATGTTGTCTTTAGGTATTGATAATCCCAATCATAGAAAAAAATGGGAATGTTGTAGTAGTTGAGGAAGTTGTTTTCAATAAAGCCAAAGAAGAAGAATAAGAACTATAAGTATCAATTGAGCAAGGAGGATAAGGGAATATGTGGAGTTGTTTTTGTTTTAGATCATTGAGGTGTAGATGGTGTCTCTATATATTCCTTATTAAGAGACTCCTTTCAAGTGGAGAAGTAAGTGTTGTTGTGGTGTTTTTCAATTGAAATAGTTTATAGGGTCAGATTGAAGGTTCTCAGATAGAAAAGGAGGATTTGTGATTTTTCAAGATAATATTTTTTCATGTAAAGGTTTATTGACCCTTATTATAACATTCTCTATGTGGTTTTTTGATCTAATGGTATGTTGAAGTCAACTGGAATATTTCCTGTTTGCTCTTGAGTTTCTTAGTTTGTGCTTATGAATATTCAGGTCCTAAAATGGGTTCATAGGATGTATGGATTCCAAAAAACTATGGAAGCCAAAATATTGGTCTAGAAGTGTGTGGATGGGTGTCTACATGTGTGTAAGTAATTTCATAGGTGTGCATTGACTATAACGAGGTTTGTTGACCCTATTCGTTTTAAGATTCTAAGGTTTTGGGCTATGCTATAAAAGTGGTTTGCACTATGAATTAAGGTCTAAAACTTATTAATTATGTTTAATGGGCAAAATGGATGGTCAAATAAAGATTTAGAGAGAATTAAAATTTTGTGGTTCTCAAATTATTCAAGTTTTAGTCAATATAGAGGGTTAATTAGCTAGTAGGTTTGTGAAAGAAGTATGTGTCAGAAGATGATATTTGTGATTAAAATTGGTGTGATTAAGGGGTAATATGATATTTTTATAAATATGAATTTTTATGTCTTTAATATGTTTCTACTAAAAATTTTGGGCTTTACAAGTTTTAGGTAGGGTTACAAGCAGGCTAAACAGGTGTAGTTTGAAGAAGAGTGATATTTGACTAGTTTATCCAAAATATCAAGGTATGTGTGTTTTCAAGAAGAATTATAAATCTATTTTAGTTAATTTTTCCTATTTAGTGAGTGACATGAATATATTTTGGTGGTACTTTGGTATCTTTATAGAGAAGGTTACTAAGCATATGTGGTGATTCTTCATGGTGTGTAGAGATCTAAAGATGCTCAAAAGGTAAAATTATTTAGATTTATTAGGGGGAGTCTCTATTAGATATTTATTAATGAGTTATATTATATTTATATGATTTTGTGTGTTATTTATTCATTGGGTTGTAGTTCTTGATTGAAGAGAGTGTTGGCATGGAACAAGAGGATGTTGTCAAGGAACGTTGAAGTAGGCCCCAACGTAAGGGGGAGTTTTGTATCATATTTATAATATGGTCTTTTCTTATTTTATGTTATTTTTAGGTCCTTAGGATTAGTTGGTGCCCACGTTGTCATTGTGTCAAAGGGGGAGAAATTTCCTATTATGTGAGTGTTTGAAGAAAGAGAAGGTAAGCTATATATTACTATATATGATGGTTGTTGACATTAATGAAAAAGTGGGAGATTATTGGAGATTTTTTCGTGATGTAATGGTGATGTCATGAAGGTTTCTTGGTGAGTGGATGATGAGACTTGATAGTCTATGTGATAATGACAATGTGTGAAATGTGATTGTTTTTGTATGTTTGAAGTATGACTGATTGATCTTCTATTTTGACATGGTTATAAATGTTTAGGGATGAGTATGGAGTATTTAGAATGTGAAAAATGTACCTAATATGTTTTATAAGCTTTGAGATCTTGTGAAAATAATTTTAATTCCTCTGGTTGTCCATAGTTCTCATCTAGACACTTTAGGTCTAGTGGCAAAAAAATTGAGTAGGCAGTTTGATGACATCACCATTACCACGTGGGAATGCGTTTAAGGGGATTTGGTCATATAGTTATGATAATATAAGTCACTATATTATATGTGAGATATATCAAGTAATTCATTGAAGTGGTATCAAATATATGAGGGTGCAAAGTTGGGTTCTCAATCAAAATTCACTGTTTCCCATACTTAGCCAAATTTGCATGTGGCCAGAAAGAATTGAGTAACTAGTTTGATGATGGAATATATATCATGTGTGTATGTTTCAATATAAATTGATCATATGGTTTTGTTTATTTTTTATCCTAATTTATTTTCACTAAATTTTATATCATGTGCTGAGGCATGGTAAAATTTATGCAAGAGTAAAGTTGGCCTACTAGATAAATTCTAAGCATAGTTACCTCTATGACAAAAGATTTTGAGAAGGCATTTTCATGGAGTTATATCTCACACTTATGAAGGTATTAGGATAATTTTGTCACATGGTTGGATTATCCTATGTTATGAGATCATTTTTTCTAAATTTGAGATCATGCATCAAAGTGCAGAAGAAGTTACTAAGGTTCAAAAATGACTACTCAGGTATATTTAAAGGGTCCCCATATTCATTTCTTGACAAGTTAAAGTTTGAACAAGATCAAAACTACACATTTATCCAAGAAATTAGGAATAAGTGAGATGAAAAAATATGCATGATGTTTAATGGCTGAATAAATGTACAAGACAAGGATCCAATGGTGAGTGGGTGTTCATAAAAATTGAGCAAATAGTGAGCATTAACAATTAAAGACCTGACTGATCCATAGAGATCAATGGAGCATGTTAACTCAACATTTTAAGATTGCACGAGATGATTTCAATGTGATTGAGGTTTAACATTTGTCATTGGTGGCATATGAATTAAAATTTGGACATGATCAAAGGTGCAATATTGATCCAAAGCTGAAATGACATGAGATTTGAGCATTGTGTTCAAAGGTTAACTATGACCATTTGAATTCAATTATTTGAATTTAACATAGGGAAAAACTAGAGATATGTATGTAATCCATATATTTAAATATAATTCAAATTTATTGGTGTTTTAAAAATTAAAGATGAAGAGAACTCCATGATGCATCTAATGAATGTAATTTAAAGATCTAAAAGATTAAAATCAAAGATATTAAGCCTATAAGTTGATTATGTGTTCATGTTTATTCTACATAAGAATGTTTGAGCTTATTTTGTTTCTTTTATCTCTCATGATGAATTGGTTATTGGGGAGTTATGCATACTCTATAGGGATTATCTATGTGTATTTTATAGGTGTGATCAATCTACCTTGAGTATGAATAATGCTTAAGAAGTTGACTATCTATTCATTCATGATGTTCTTGTACACCAAGTCAGTGTTTGAGTTATTTGAGCATACGTATAGGTGAGATAAGATGATTATGATCATTTGAGGATGTCAAAGGGGACATAAGGAGTGGACCCATGTATTTTAAAGTGCTCCAGTGTTCTTGTTTTGATTGATGTTTTGATAAATGGGTGAATAGGTCTCCATGAGACCTATAAGAGATACAAGGGCCTTATTAAAAGGTGTAGCTACTTAAGGGTAACCCATAGATGCCATGGATGACATATGAATAATGTTTTGATCCATGTATTTATATGATAGATTTATTAATGGTTAAGGCATGCCTAATGGCTAATGAAGGTGATGATTATCTAGTATGATCTATAAATAGTGAAATCAAATATGGTGATTTATAGATTTGTGAGTGAGAGAATTGGGAGATTTTTTGAGAGAGTCTTGTCTATTTTTTGTGCATCAAAGGAAGTTTAGAGTTCCCTAAGGATGATTTGAAGAGAACAATAGATTGAGAACTATTTGTATGACCTATTGGTCATAATTCTATTGGTTCAATAGTGCACTTCTTGTTTGAGTGTTAGCAAAGGTGAAGAGTGAAAATCAGAAGTCCATCATTAGGTGTTGTAAACATCACTTAAGATTTGGATGTGTTAATAGGTGTTCTTGTGAAAAATTAACATCTAAGGTGTTTTCATCCTCTTTACAAGGTGAAACTTGTTAAAAGTCTAGTTTTTGTTGCATCTCAGCTAGATAGGTGTGAGATCACTTTATGGGATTATAGTCTCACTAAATATGGATTTTATTTCCTTGATAATTTGTATATGGTATAAATTAATTATTATTATTGTATTATAGTAGTTAAATTATAGGTTCAAATGGGTTTTATTCCCCAATATGGTTTCCCATGTATGTTATGTGTTATGTGATTGATCTTGCAGTGTCTCTCTTGCTCATTGCTATGAATGGTATGCATTCTTCATGAATGATTGTGGTAATTGATTAAGTGTTTGTAAAGATAATAATTTAAATTAGATTATTTGGGCTCATTGACTCACCCCACTTTTAGTGATTTTACCTCTAACACTATTCTCATTATGATCATCTACAAATCATATTTATCATTCCACTATTATTTACACAGATATATTTAATCTCCATTTACCCTTATATAT